>JAVJGG010000085.1:41660884-41732350 GCA_035590195.1 Aviceda cuculoides
TGCGGGAGGGGGGGGGGGTCGGGTTATTTTGGGGTTTAGGGGTTGCTGTGTGCTGTTCCCGGGGCGGTCTGAGGTGAAATCACAGACGTTAGGGTGTGTGGGTTTTTAGAGGGACAGTTTTGGGGGGGGGCAGGGGGGTATCCACATCGTAGCCCCTGCCCGCAGCCAGCAGCACCTCAGAGGTCCATCTCCACAGGGCCAGAGAGGCCCGGGGGTGGAATGGCGGGTGGGGAAGCCAAATAAAGGCTCGGTGGAAGGGACGCCTGGTCCTGGGCCCCTCTCAGGTCTGTCCCGGGAGAGCTGTCAGCCCCATCGTCCAGGAGGGAAATCCGTCAGGATGAGTCAATGCCAGAACAGATGCCTTTTGGACTGAGGGGAGGTTCTTTATGGGGTGGCCAGGGGAAGAACCGAGGGCAGGCAAATGGAGAGGATGTAGGTCATTTTGGGGAGGAACAAGTGTGGGAAAACAGAGGGATAATGGGATAAAAAAGGCTGGTCCCGTCTCAATCATTTTCCTGCTGGTACGCCGGCCGTGCCCTGTGCCCGGTCAGCCCGGGTTGGAGGCCCCGCGTGTCTGTGGTGGCAGGAACAGACGGGAACAGGACGTAAGCGCCGGCAACTGGAGCGGGACCAGGGGTCCCGGGGGCCCGTGTGTCTGCGGAGCCAGCAGCCGGAGCGAGCGGGAGCGGGCAAGCGAGCGGGAGCGCACCTCGAGCTGGCGAGTGGGCGAAGTTGCCTTTGGGGTGGGGGCGAGTGGGAGTCTCTCAGGGTGAGCCCATGGGAGAAGCTGGCTGTCGGACAAGGGGAGTCCCAGCCGCTGCCAGAGAGACCGTGGGGTCTGGGGATCTGTATGGCCAGCCATTTATTTATTTTTTTATATGCATCCGTGTGTGTGTCCTCCGTGTGTCTGCCCACTGGGAATGCACGCTCAGCCTTGCTCCCGGTTGGACCTGGGTGCATGGAGCTGTGGCAGCCCTACTTCTCCTGGGCTTTCGGATCTGGACCGATTTCCCCCAACCTGTAAACACCAAGAGGGGTGCTACATCCCTGCCTGCCTGCACAGGAGTGCTCCGAGCGCTGCTTGTCAGCCACGGGGGAATGGCTTGCTTAGTGCTGGCTGTCAGGAGATGATGTCTGAAAGTGCTTTTAGCCCTGGGAATTGCAGGCAGAGCTTCACCTCTGGCTGACCGGGACAGTGGAGAATCCACAGAGGCTGCTTGTGAGGGGACTGGGATGCAGCTCAGGCATGCTGGCACTCTGCTTTCTGCTTGAAGTAGGAAAAATCACCTTCCCCGTGCCCCCATTTCTAGGCCTGTAGCTGGCAGAAGGATCCCACAGTACCAGCTGAGGTCGCAAGAGGCAAGGCAAGGTGACTTATCAGCGCAGGGGATGGCTGGAAGGAAAGCAGTACACCGAGACAGGATATTTCTGGAGGATTTTGCCTGTGTTCAGGGATTCTCCATACCATCTCACAGACCCCAAACAGAACAGCATCCACATGCATTTGAGGACCTGCCTGATTTTTAACACTCCTTTGCTAACTTCAAACTGCCTTTTTATTAATTCCTCTTTCCCAGATGATTTAGCACAGGGGATCTTCAACTTTCCATGGAAAATTATCTGGAGGGCTTAGGGTCTCCTGAGAAATGAACAGAGATAACAGTCCTGAGGGTCTTCTCTGAAACTGCCCTCCTACCCACCAACAGAGAAGGCAGACCTAACCCGTACCTTCCTTCTCCAGCAGGAAGCAGTTGCAGCAACATTGTCCCAGCAATGACATTTTTTTCTGGCCACCAAGGGAGCAGTCCTAGGGAAAGCAGCCTGGGCTTTCTAATCATGCTCTTGACTCTCATTCCCTGCCTGCGATATTTTTGGTAGCACTGACAAAAGTGGACATCATGGATGGGCTTTTCATTGACTAGCAAATACTGTCCTGATACTGGAGATCGCCCTATATTAGCTTCTGTCTGAAAAGAGATAGAGTTGTAGAGACAGCTGTTTCCAGAAAGTGCAGATATCAGAATACCAGGCACTCACTGCACAGGGCCAAAGGCTATCTCTTGTTAGAATATTGACCTGTTATCACTGATGTGACTCACGTGTCAATACTTACCTCTCTTTGCTTTCCTCTTCATACAAGCAATTTCCACAGCCAGCCGTGCTGAGGTGGAGAGTTAAAGCTGAGCTCATGTACTGTCAGCTTCTTTGCCACCATTTCTACAGGCGTCTTGGCTAACTGTGGTGAAGATGTACTAGGCGGAGTGGTTGTGAGAGCAGCAGAAACAGAGGTGGGGAGGCCAGTTTGTTTGTTTCTGTGTGAGGAGAGAGGAAATAGGAGGCAGGGTGTGGAGGGAAGATGGAGAAGTCAATGGGAACGGAGCTGATGGGAGGAGGGAAGGTGATGTGTTCATATCTAGACTCATTAGCAAGCGCAGCAGGCAAGCGTCAGGAAAAAATCAAGTAAACACCACCAAGAGAAAAAGCAGACAGGGAATCAGAACAGGTGTGAGCCGGTGAGACAAGAAATCACCTGTGTTTTGGGGGTTATTATTTTGGCTCCCCCCAGAAAGAGGAGAAATTACCCCAGCTGAAGATGCAGGGATCCCAGGAGCTATACTGTCCCCCCCCTCCTTTGGCTCTGTGTGGCTGATACCACTCAGTGCAGCTGATAAACCTCTCAAGTCTTCATTGCTCTCATGCTCTTGCAGCTCAGTTTGTCCCCAAGAAGCAACACCTGATAAGGGCAGAAGGACAGAAACGTGGTAGTCCTGAGCCTGCCGAGGTACCCAAATGTGCGCGGGAAGGTCCCTTAGTGACGCTGGGCTTCAGCAGGGTTAATCTGCGTACAGTTTGTAGCTCAACACAGTTCAGGTACTGAACGCAGACAAAATGAATGTATCTGGTGGAGCAGATTGGACCAGATCTGTATCTGTGACAAGCAGTTTATGTCTTTTGATACGACTTTTGCTCTATTTTTCCTCTACCCTGGATTTTACTCAGCTGTAGATTCACTAATGCCTCCTTGTGCTTTAGAAGTTGCCATGGGATGAAGGTGGATAGATGAGGCACATCATGGAATAAGCACATTAGCTTAATGCACCTGAAATGCCTGTAAGTGTCAGCGCTGTCATTAAGTGTCCACCTTTAGTTTCCAGAATTAATCCCTCATAGAGGGAGGAGGCTGCTTCTATACCTTTTAGAGCGCTTCTCTTGAAGATGTGCAATGTTGTAAATGTGCTACAAAACTGCCACCAAATGTGCTACATAACTACACACTGTGCTACAAAACAGGGTCAACAGATTCAGGTGAATTAATTCTTAACACAGACCAGCGTCAAGTGGAGACAAGGACGTCCCACGCTGAACATTGCTGGCCCAGAGGGATCAGTGCTTACCCTGTGTTTTCAGTCACCCAGCCAGGAAGCTCAGAAACCTGTATTCAAAAAACAGGAAAAGAAACAAAGCAAGAAAAGCCCCAAGAGCCTTGTTCTGGGGAACACAGTGGCAAACCTCACAGCTTCACAGCTGCTTTATTCCCTAACACAAAGGGTTGCATCTGTCTGCTCCACTTGAGATGCTCATGTGGGAAAGTTTGTGCAGAAGGATAGCGGAGTATAAATCAGAGTATTCTTCACAAACACCCATAGCATTGCTCCCAAGTCAACTTCACATGTACTGAGAAATGTGAGTCTTCTCCTCTTGTAGCTCTGCTCTTAGATTGCAATTCCCCTCCTAGGGGTGCAGGAGTTACATTTTTTATTCTTTTCCCATCTATTATTCAACATCCACTTCTAATACTTTACTTCCTGAACTCCAAACATCCCTAATCCCTTTCCTGTACTCCAATCTACAGTCAATTTAAAAAAGAATCAGAAGCACTGAGAGATATAAATGTAATTGTGGCTCAACCTAGTCAGTGAATGTTTGCTTCAGGTTTAAAGCTGGTGATTATGACAAAAATCTCACTATCTGGGCCAGGAGTCTCTGGTGAAAATCCAATAGTAAACATGCCACGTGAGGCAAGCATTTGACATCTGCAAACGGGTGCCATCTGTTTCTTCTTTTAAGAGTATTAGCCATCTAAGAAAGGAAAAGAGGCACATGCAACTTAGTCTGAGGTCAAAAGAGTGCGAGTGAGATCAGGCTTTTGATGGCCAAGTAAAATGGTGTATAGGTTCACACCTCCCCCCCCCCCCCAGCTTTCTTTTGCAAGTGGAGGGGATATACTTGCAATAGACACAAAGTCACACCACCCAGATTTGGGGGAAGTCTGGATGCAGAGGCAGCGATACAACGCAGGCTTCTTTTTAGGGCTAGACCAAAGCCTTTTCTAAACGAGGAACTGAGCAACCTCAGAAGCCAAAAATTTTTGACTCAACCTTTTGCAATTCTGCTCCTGCTCCCACCCCCAACCACTCATCTCTGGGCAAGGAACAGCTCATTGCTTCTCTTTTCCTGACACGCTTTGCTCCCACAGAGACTAGTAGAGCCTGTTCCTCTCCTTGGTCAGCAGGTAGTGGAGCTGGTGTGCTCACCTCTCCTCTCTCCCAGCTCCTGGCATTGCTCCAGGCTGCCACGGGAGCTTCGGCACCGCTTGGCTCCCCCGCAATCCCGCCCGGCTCTGCCTTACCAGGGATTTGGGACTACCTTCCCTCTCTCCATTCTTAAGCATTACAAACTCGCGCTTTTCACAGTTTAACAAAAACTCTTTCTGATTTAAAGGCTTTGCATCACATAATACCAGAGACCTCTTGGCGCAAGATCGATGGCGGTAGGGAAGCACCAGCCTGTTCCGAAGGCACTAACTACCAGTTAGTGGTAGTAGCACTACCTACCAGTTAGTGGTAGTAGCACTACCTACCAGTTAGTGGTAGTAGCACTACCTACCAGTTAGTGGTAGTAGCACGAACTACGCGGCAGCTCGGAGAGGTTTTGCTGAGCTGTGGGCTGTTGCAGCAGGACTCTTGCTGGTCCCCAGGCAGACTCTGGCATGTTTGTAGTACAGGGCAGTGTGCTGTAGTGGTGACATCCCTTTGACAGCAAGGAAAAAGGGATTTGCCGTGCAATTCACTTTGCTCTCTTTGGGACTTATGCTCACAGTCTCACAAGAGAGCATCTTTCTGGATTTTGGTGCAGGTTGTAGCAGCTTTTAAAGCTGCAGCTCTTGGGTTCAGGGAATTAAATGGAAACCTCAGGTTTCGTTCAAAAATAAACAACAGCAAATGCCCCTTGATTGTGGTTAGCTCTAAAAAATGAATTAAACCGTCACAAAATGTATTCCACTCATTTGGGATTTTTGTCAGACAAAGCAGCCCACATTGGGAATGGCAGGTTGAAGAGTACAGCAATAGCCATACTGGGCAGAGACAAACCAAGGCTGAGGCATGGGGGGAATGCCAGTGGTACTGAAATGTTAGTAACAAATTTATACAAGTAAAGACAAGTGAAAATTAGTCTCAACTTAGTGGGAAATGTGGTCACAGATGACAGCATGGCTGCAGTGATGGAGTTAAGACCCAGAGGAACCCAGAGTGAGCAGCAGATTTAGGACTCTGACCATTAAGAGAAGGCAAACCACATTTGACCAGCCCAAGTGCCCACTCTGACAAAATGGCTGGTTATGGGGATGAAGGGATGTAACATACCTTGACTTCAGCAAGAGGTCAGCAGATTACAGCCGCAGAAGTTACCCTCGTGTAGATGGTAGGGAAGGAGCTGCTTCTCATTTGTCGCATAAAACTATGCAGCCTTCAAAGTGTTATAGCTTCGTGAAGCCAATACTATGGGAATGAATCCATACTTTTGTAACGCAGGTTAGATAACTGGGAAGTATTAATGACATTACATATGTGATAAAAATTATCATTAAATGAACATAGCTTTTCTTTTCACTGCAAAGAATTTAATAATTTATATAAAGAACGTGACACCATGTATTTATTACTTGGTTTTGGATCTGGTTTTGGACTGCACATCCAGTTTTGGATTTGGATTTCTACTAGCATCTATGTCATTCAGCGGTACTTTGAAAAATAAAACATTTCTGGTTTGCAATTTGTGATTAATTGGGAATGTTATCAATCATTTATCTTATGATACTTAAAGGTTGTGTATAAAAATGCACTAGTGTTTATTTGTTGAAGGGATAGCAGACAAATTGTAAATGGTTAGTAATAGCAGGGCTTGTAGAAACTTTAATAGTTCCTTGCATGATTTTTCTTTTGAGTGATTTACTCCTAAAGCAGAAGAACTGAGATTCGTGGTCATAACCTATTCATGCAAACTGCTATAAGCAATGCTGGTGTACCCAACACGAGGAATGGTATAATAATGTGACTCTCCATTTAAAAAAAAAAGACCTTTTTAAACAGTGTAAAGGTTAGGATATAAGGTGGGTAACTAATGAAACCTACATGCTGCTGAAAGTCATGTTTCTTTTCACCGGAGGATCAAAGGATAATGTAAAGTTTCATGTTAAACAGGATAGAGAGCTTTGCTGAAAAGAGAATTACCTTGGCCCCACTGTATGCAGTAATGGTATGGTACAAGAAGGAACATGGGATTATAAAAGAACAGACTCCGTGAGCTCCAATTTTAGACTGTGGGAGGAGAATCAGAACCTCCCATTAAAACAGTAATGTGGGACTTTTTTTTTAAAGCTCCATGCAAGTCACACATTGTATGTAGCACTCACATATTCATTAAGCACAATGAGCAATTACGGATTAAAAGCTGCTGGTGTCTCACTTCAACCAGGCAAATGCTTTTGGGGAAGAAGAGGGAATGGATTTTGATAGTAAGAGGTTTTTAGGCTGCAAGTTTAAATGGAAAGAGGGAACTCTTCACCGTGTCAACAATAACGGTACCTCTGCAGGTCCCCTGCAAAGCCTCTGCACTGACAACAGGTCACAGCTCCTGGAGCAGCTGTGGCAGCGGCAGCTTTTTTGCACAGTTCTTATTTCTCTGAATCAAATGACAACTGTGGGCAGTACCATGAATACCTTGATCTCTGAAATAATAAAGCTCTCTGTCGCCAGTGAAATTAGTTTGACTCCTGCTGTTGCTGTGTTTTTTTCTCCTCCTCTGCAGGGTAAGGCATATTCTGCCACCAGTCAGATTGCACGGTACTTGTCCCTGCACAGCTGAAGCAATTTAGACCTGGAGGTAGTGACTTGGCCTGAAGACTCACAGACAAGACCCATCTCCTGCCTGTCCACAGTGACTTATTGGTCCAGGTTTACCTGGAACATATCCCCAAAACAACTGTGGCTCAGAGAATATCTGAAAGATCTGGAAAGGAGGAGGAGTAAAAAAAAACTAGTTTTTTTTCTTTCTGCTAAATGGGACCAGGAAAGTCTTTTAGGGGGAAATTTGGTGCCAAGAAGCCTTGTTAATGCTTTGTTAATTTTTCTCAGGTACTCCTAGCAAGGTCACATCGTACTTATGTATTAAAGTACCATTATGTATACAACAACAGCGCAAATAATCAGGGCTGCATCAGGGATGACTCATAGTTCTATTACTTTGTGAGCACCGTGACATCTCTACATGCAGATTGTTACCATCAGCCTCATACGTGAATTTGTGTGTGGTTGATACGGAGCTGGGGACACAGGCCCTGATCCGTGATATACTGGTGTGGGTGTAGCTGAAACGGTCATTCATATTGAGAGTTTTGCTGTCTGGGTGAGAATCATTTTACCCTCAAATAAAAAAATGCCAGAGCCAGAGCTGGTAAAAAGTGGTGTTCCACCTTTGCGTTTGTTAGCGTAGGGCTGGATGTAACGGTTTGCGTGAGCTCTTTACTTACGCCTGACCTGCTTTTGTCCAGCAGCCAGGTGGGTGTTGCGGTTGCGGGTTTTTCCCTGAGCCTGCCAAGCTGCCATCTGCCAGATAGTCTAAAGCACTAACCTGAATCCAGCTGATGGTCTCGTGGATAAGATCCAAAGCTCTTTACAGCTCACAGTCAGTGCTTTGAATACGTGCATGCAAATATTTGTGGATACCCTGGATGGATGTGGATTTCTAGCTCATCCAGGACATCCACAAATATTTGCATCCACGTATTCAGGGCGTGCAAATATTTATGGATACCTTGAATAAGCTAGAAGCCCTGGAGGTTGAGAGGATTGTAAATCCCCTCTGTCCTGCCTTCCATAAGCACCAGTTAGCACAGTAATTACTCCATGGCATGTGATGGAGAAGAGGCTGTTCATCCCCCAGTGCCAATGCTCTGCATGCAAACTGGCCACAGTGGGGCAGTGGATGGAGGTGCTGCCCTCCAAATGGCAGCAGATGTCCGCTGTCACTGCGGACAATAAGGAGCCCCACGCTGCCAAAGTTTGTGACGTACCAACTAGTGCAACTGCGTACATTTATCTGTTTCTAGCAGACGATACCACTAATGTATCTTCAAATCAAAACCGTGGAGCTGTTTCCCAGACTGCCCTTCACCTATGATATTTAGGTTGTAAGCTGTTCAGGGCAGCTATTGCTTCTTACTGTGAACATTTTCACAGCTTTGGCTGAAAGGAGTCTTGCCCTTACCATGGCCATTTCCCAAATCCGCACTGGTGCTGGGCTGTTTGAAGGCAGTGCATCCCTCCCCGGACATGGCTACACAAACAGCGAGGCAGTTTGGATCTCCCCAAATCTCTGGGGCTGTAGCCCATCTCCAACCACACCGAGAAAGCCTCGTGGCATAGGATTTCTTGGAAGGATTTTTTTATTACAGCTTTCTACACTGTCTTTCTTGACCTGTTGGCTAATTGTGTCGATTTACTCACCTTTTGCCTTGCTGAGCAAAAGCCCTTAATCTTTTGGTGCCAGGGATCCGTAGTCAGAAGGGCAGTGATCTGCCCGCTCCGACGTAAGCCGAGTGACGACTCCTGCGTGTGGGCTCTTGATCTTCTCTAAGTGCTGCTGCGTCAGCAGTCACATTAGGCTGTCTGAGATGATGGCATGAGACTTTGTAATCCCTGCAAATTCCCCCCTCACCTGAGCCCTTTGCGTTCACGATTTGGATTTACCGACCTTCTGTGAAGAGCTTTCAGAGGATAAAAGCAGCGTTAATGGTTTGAGGGTTCCAGACCTCATGAAGGCATCACTTGCCTATGATCTCTACGGATCCAGTTTAGCAAGAGCCGAACTGCTCAGAGCTGTTAGACTGTCTGCTGTGTCTGCTGGCTCTCAACATTACAGATTGTCATGGAGCTCGCTAGTCTGAGACAGTGCATTAGAGCAAAACTAGAAGAGAGAATTATTCCAGAATACAGATTGCTTCCAAACTCTTCTGAATTGTACTGAAATGGAGGGACCTGCTGCAGTGATTTGCCTGGGAACTTGCTATATAAAAGACTGTAAACCACTCCATTTTGCTGAAAGTCCATCTGAGCTGGCACAGTCCCATCTCTCCAGGAACTGCAGTTGCTCTCATAGGATGATGAAACGGAGGCGGTCAAACAGTATTAGCATGTGCACCTTGCCCATCATCCCAGAATATCCAGGCTTCCAGGACATTAAGGTTTGTATGCAAAAACTCTCTTTGCAATACATGAGAACTACTACCCTGTAGTAGTAACTTCTTCTGTTAGAGTAATCCCCCTTCTTCCTGCTAAGTTGATACTTGATATGATAGTAAGTTTTGGGCTGTGTTTTGGTATAGAAAAGCTTAAATTGAAAGACTTTTATTCTGCCACATTATTAAGTTGTTTATTACATTGATTATTCATTTTTAAGCCATTTTTTAAGGTTTGAGGTAGGAAGGAGAGACTACTTTTTTGTCCAGTTTTAGTGTTCTTCAATTACCTAACTTATTCCAAAAGTACAACCACTCTAGGCAGGGTCATTAGATTTGCTGGGTCCCTTCCAGAACAAAGTGTGATGGAATAGTGAGAGATCAAAAACTTGATTACTTTTCAGTTTACATGGCATGTCCAACCCGCTATTTCTTGTTTGCGCTCAATGTTTTTCATTCATTACCAGTAGGCAACACGCCAAATGCTGATGATGGAGTGCCCTACTGAGACTTTGCTGGGCTCTGAAACCAGATTTGTGGCTGGACCCTTAGCAAGATCTAGACTTAATTAGCAATTGTCAAAAACTGCATGAATGATGGCTTTTTTTTATACTAAAGGCATTGTCAGGCATAATAAATGATTGCAAAATGTTCCATGATCCCGCTGTGGCTGTCATCTACATACAGTATAGTCTTTCTTTTTATTGATTTGAAACAGTAATATAATATAATATAAAACATTTATTCCTTCAAGCTGAACTGCTAAGGTTTTCCAGAGAAAAAAAACATGGTCCAATCTAACTTTGTGTACAGAAACCAGCTGTTGCTTGTGATAGCTTGGGACAGGCTGGGCTGTCTCGGAATAGCTGCGAGAAAGGTGGAAATGACAGAGGAGTAACTTTGAAAACCCAGGAGTCATTTAACTGTGGATACAGAAAGGCAATCTTTTGCATGGTGAATTTCTAGCAAAATTTGGCACTCGTTGACTTTCACAGTCAATAAAAGGACTCGCAGCATGGCTGTTCCCCTGAAATCAACATAAAGACACCCACTGATGTCAGTGGGAGCTGGATCAGGCCTTTGTTTGACTATTCAAGTAACTCAGGTATTAATTGGTTTGTTAGTAAGGAGCTGGGCATCCTATAATGGGAAAGGAGGAGAAGACTCCATGCACATCTACGATATGCTGTGGGGTAATAATAATAAACTTCATATTTTTAAGATGTAGAAATATACTGCTTGTGTAAATTGCAATTCTTGTAATATTACATTGCAATTCAGAGCAGAGTTACCTGGGAGTAAAGAAAGGGGAAAAAAGAACAAAATTTCTTGCAAGTGGGATCTGGTTTTACCATGGGAAACAGCAGCTGCAGGCTAATGAGATTTGAAAAGGATAAACCTTAAGTTCTGTTAATACAGGCAGGTGACAGATTCTTTCAGCAAATTAGGTTTTTGGAGAGGCTACATGAAATTGTAGCAGTACATGAGAGTCAGTGGGAAATACATATGCTCAGAATTGTTTAACCTCAGCCTAGTGGACTCCTGTTCTGTAGAGGGATTGGTACCAAACTCCTAGGTCTTCAGGGAACTTGGGTTAAGAACCTAAACCTTCCTCAGCAGCTGTTTATTGTATGGAGCCATACACTTAAGATTCTTTTGCTACTTAACCAGCATATTTTGATTCAGATTTCCTTCTCCCTTCTGTCCCCAATCCTGCTTCTCCCTCCTCCCCTATTTTAAACAGTTATCAAGAAATTATTCGAAAACTCCAGCCTTCAACCGACTTTTCCAGGATTTGGAAAGGGGAAAGAGCTCCTCGTCACAGCTGAACAATTTTCCAAATAAAGCTTCATTAGTCCATTGCTTGGAGGGCTCTTCAGGAGGCTACCTGAAAGGCCACCCGACAACCAGCAGTGGCTTCCATGACAAACCATTGCAAGAGTATTTCAACGAGAGGCTAATGGAGCTCAGGAACTATGAAAGTAAGAAGTCTAATAGAAAGACAAAAGTATTTGCTGATAAGAACCAGAATCCCTTCCTCACCCGCAGAGCATGCCGGCGCAGAAGCAGCTGCAGTGCTCTGATAATGACTGGGCACGGCAAGGAGAGTGAAGAGTCCTGCAGCTCATCAAATCAAGACGAAAACAAAGTGATCGAGCATAATGATCAAGAGGAAACCCAGAATGTCCTGGACCTCAGCAAGGGTGACGTCTTGGACATTTTGACAATGCACATCTCTGCTCCCCTAGAAGCATTTGTGCAAAAAAAATGATACCGGAGCTGGCTACAGCTTTTCATGCAGTCCTGAAAACCAGGAAGATTTGTTGCTGTTCAGCACTGTTCTGACTTCAGTAGTTCATGTATGTCAGTGTGCTCTGACACAGAAATGTGCTTGTTTGTGGCAGAAAATATTCTCTCATCTTGTGTTCTTGATTAACATTGCATGTATTTGTTTTCAATTATTTTCCGCAAAGAATTAGTATAATTGAGACATAGTTGTGACTTATTATATACAGACAGCAGTGTTCTAAATATGTGCACATATTACTCGAATTCTTAAGCTGCCTTAAAAAAAGGTGATTAGTGTCAGAGTAGCAGCTGGGTTTTGTATTGTGCAGTTTGTATTAGTTAATCTGAAGAAAGACTGTTGTGTTCTGCCTAGTTACTTTGCTCGTTTTAAGCCTGTTGGTTTTTATCACGTCACTTTGGCCCAACTCATTTATGGTGATGTTTTGCACAGATGCAAATAGTTGATGAGAAATGATTGATTTTCACTGATTGCCATGTGTAATCCCAGGTGGATCACTGTAAGTGTTTGGTGCATGAAGAAGCAAACACAGATGTAAGTTTTACTTTTAAATATGATTGGCCATTATGGTTTCATTTGCAGACTCAAAACCCTTTGACTTAAAAAGCACTACAAGGGTAAAGAGGAAAAAATGCTAGATTTAAGTGGGAATGATGGAATTAAGTATGAAAGAAGGCTCCTTCCCTCCTTCCTACTGCAGATACGAGAATAACATAGCAAATTCCTAATGTAATCTGAACTTCAAATTGTTTGTTGTATTTTAGTGCTTATCGCAGTCATCTAAGTATACTGTGTCAGCTGCAGCTGAATCTTTTTATTATGTGAAATGTCAATGTTTAATTCCACAGTACTCTGACTGAGTATCAGACCCAAAGCAGGGCAATTATTTTAAGCTTCCAGGAAGAACTACTGCTGCTTGTGGTACCATTGGCAATAAATTCCTCATTACAGTGTTCGTTTGAGTTGATGTTTCTCTCTTTGCTTTCAAACTTGTTTTAATGTGAGTTAACAAGTAAGCCATCCCCCCAGCTAGACTTCACCCCTTCCAGCGCTGGCTTCTCTCCATCTCCTTGTTCCTCCCATTTCTTCAGCCCTGGTGAAACTTGCCCCAAGGTGTGTCTTGTCCCTTCTACAGTTCATACTCTCCCTCTTCCCAATACTCACCTATCTGCAGAAATATTTCTTCTACTGCGCTGCCTCCTCAGCTCTTGGGCCTCTTATTTCAGGACATGGTTTAGTGGGCATGGTGGTGTTGGGTTGACGGTTGGACTCAATGATCTTAAAGGTCTTTTCCAACCTAAACGATTCTATGATTCTTTCCCGGCTAAACCTACAGACCTGATCCCTGCTCACTCATCAGATTCCCCTTTGTCAGCCACTGTGCGTTGCCAAGTGCAAATGCGGTGAGTTGTTTTCCCTATAAATGACATTCACTCCCACAGGTGTGAATGGGTCTTGCAATGTTGTTTCTCTGCTTTAACTCCTCTGAAATCCTGTGGGATTACACAAGGTTGATGTTTGATTCATAGTGTTTTACGTAACTTGCAATCATGGACTGGGAAAAGTATGCAACATAGCTCACCTAAAGCTCAGCTGATTCATGTACTTGTGTTTTAGGAAAACCCAAAATGTATCTTCTCAAACTGCATATCATGCTGAGTACATAAGTACACGCAATTCATAAATACTGCAATGATTTTAAAAGCATCTTTTTCATTCTCAGTTAGAGTATGTCTGAGTACAAGTATGAATATGGATGTGTTGCATGCTTGGCTCCTAAACGATCCTGCCATGCTTCTAACTTGTCCACAAGGTACAGCAAAAATGACCTACTGTGGTGAACATTTTGAGGTTTAAATAATGGTTCTTTGGGATCCTTGAATAAGACATTATGAAAGTGCAATATTACATTAGAAATATCAAACCCCATGGTGAATGTTATTACTCTGCTACCATGGGATACAGTGCATAGACCCGAATTGAAATTGCTACACAACTGGGGAAATACTTGTAAAGAGTAATACTGTCATTTCTAGAAACATTCAATGCTTTGGTTTGGCTGCTTAAAAATGAAAACGCAGCAGACAAAAGTTAGTGTCTAACAACCGCTGGGTGTTAGGATAACACTTGCCATATACCATACAGACATTTGGGGGGATATTTTGAGCACAACAGACTCTGATAACCTGTTGAACAGCACTTGCAACATCTGCAATGTTTTTATGTGGGATGTAGTACAAGAGAACTCTACTGACATGGTTACGTTTGAATAAAAGTTTAAACCTATTTTATTATTCATAATGCTAGAAGGAGAAAGTAGCAGTTGTTAAAGATGTCTCAAAACTTTGGCCAGACACTTGAGCGCTTGGTTACTTGTGAGCAGAATTGTACACTCCCAGGTGGGAAGTGCTCCAGTGGGCAGTACTGCAGGAAAGCAGTGCTTTTAGTTCTGCTCCTTCAGTGAATGCTGTCAAATTTTGGAAGACGGTGACTCAACCTATGTGGCTATTACAATTTGTATTTTTAGTTAGAGGTCTGTCTCCGTGCAGGAGTTAGTGATACGATGGGCCACTGGTTATTCTGCAGTGTGCGTATGTCCAGTGAGCCAATCTCACATGCTGTGGGTCAGTCTCTGATGGTGCTATTCATTAAAAAGATTTTTTTTTTTTTTCCATTTCAAACATTTTGTGAAATGGCACAATGTAAATACTTTTCTGACATGTCTTTTTCTTGAAAATGTGCCCAGCTTCATTCTGGGCAGCTTCGTTTGCCCAGATGATAAGAAACTCATTTTGCCTTGCCTATCTATTTACAGGTCTCCCGTGACCATAAAAATGAATTCCCATGGTACTGGTGTGTTGGTTTGTACTTGAGTGAAATACAATAGAACAGCGCTAGATATGGATCAGGGTCATCTCAGTCTTCATCAGAATAGATTTATTATTGAAATATCACTTTCTACTGACTTTGGGATAACTGAGATTAGCTGTTACGTGTTGAAACTGGTAGTTCATTGCAAACAATTGAAAAACTTACATGGTAAACTGGCTTGTTATCAGATGTTGCCAAACTCAGCATATGGAATGTAGCAGAAATAGCTATGAGTAATCGCTCATCTCATACCAAAGGTTTGAAAATTGTCTGAGTAGGAGGCTTTTTTCAGTTGATATTGACAAATGAATGCTGCATTTTCCAGGAACTAACTTTTTGCTCAGCCAGCGTGGACTCCAGCACTTGAGCTGACATTTATTTTGACACGTGTTGGTAGCCTCAGTATTTTTCTCAGTGTCATCCACAATGGCTTGCTAAGCAATTTGTTAGGGTTTTGTGTCTCTCCATATATCCTCTGCAGTTTTTTCTTCTGCAGCATTTAGGAACCCTCCTCCACAGTCCCATCAAACACACTCCCACTCAGCACTGGGCACCCTTTCTTCATTGCTAACCAGGGGCTGGTATCCTGGAGCTCTGCCGCCTTCTGCTCGCAGCTGTGATGACTTCTGTGGGAGACTGCCCAGGTGGGGTTTGATCAGCTCGATGAGGACTTACTGTGGGTGACAATAAATCCAGCCCTGGATTCCGCTGCCTTGCACAATTGTTTAATGCACTCCAGTGTTTGCCTGCAGCCTTTAAATGCCTCCCAGGTTTCTTGTCAATTCATACATTTGTAACTGAAAAAATAACCGCTGTACTCACTGAAGAGGAAGGCATTGACTGCCAGCTCCTTTTTGCAGTGGCAGTACGTGGTTTATGGTCACGTTTAGCTAAGAGTGATTTCCCATAATGAAGCATTAAACTTTTCACACACGTGGAATCAGGCCAAGCCTCTACTTCTGGTTGAGTGTATTGAAGTTAAGGTTTTGTTAGCATCTGTGGTCCATAAACCAGGGGTCTTTAGTTTGGACCGTGCTGTTGGAAGAGCATTCTTTCAACAGCCTCCTTGGAGGCATCGTTTAATTTTGTGCTTTAATATGTCCCAGGACTTAGGGTCACTCTAATTAACCCCTTCAGTTTCTCAAACTCCTTCTTTATATTCAATATGAACACTGGCAGGTTTGGGTATGAACCAGTAGGTTTGGGTAATTAGGTTAAACTCAAATTTTCCCCACAGGCACTAATCCAAGAGTGGTGGATTTTATGCCCTCTCTTTTTTCCCTGCTAAGTTGAGTGTGTTTCTTATGGGCATGATCTATCTGTGATCTGCAGCTAAGTTAGTTTTCTTTTCAGAACTGTTATCTCAGTTTAGCAGCATTTGCATCTTTGTTGGTTTAAATTTAAGCCCTGGCTTTCTGCTGCTGAAAGCTTACAGCCATATGCACACTTCTAATATTGTCCCGCTGTAGATATTGAAGTGTGTTTGTGCTCGGGCAATTGATATGGCCCAAACAGCACTTCCACAGGATTTGGTCGATGTGCGCAAATCAGTATTGTCTTCTTCAAAGAGCAGCCTACAAATTCCCAATGCTTGGCATCAAGCCACCACTTTATGAGGATTCTTCCCTTCTGCAGGGCAACATTCTCCTGTAATATAGACATTTTTTCAGGCTTGCACAAGAGGAGAGTGCCATATTCCCTAACACCAACAAGTGTGCCTCTGTGTTTTGGTATGTTTGGTGAAGCCAAGAGAAGTGGCCCCACTTCAGCTCTGCTTTCCAGCGCTGTCTCAAAGCAGAGGAAACATCTTCAAAGTTGCCCTCTGCTAAATGCACTCTCAAGAGACAAATACGGATGGGTTTTCTTGTTGGCTCACCCGTGTGTTAGGAGAGCTGGGGCTGCCCTAGGTCCTTCATCCTGTCTCTTTGGAGGGGAGTGATAAGGATGATGTTTGTAGTCCTGGTCAGCCCGACGTCTCATTTTGACTTGGTCTGTGAACTCCGTCCCTGGGAGGAAAGCTCACCGCCCGGTCTGACCCTCTGACCTAGTGCCTGTGGCTTTTCCTCTGCTTTCACTGTCATTTCTTCTGGCCCCATGTTGGCTTGTGCAGCTGCCTATGATCAAAGATTAATGAACACCCCATTGGTTTGCAGATAATCCAAGCTTCATCTGCTATGATGTTGCCGATCATACCTCGTAAGTGTTCCTCTGAGGAACTCTGAGGAAGGAGTGCTGTCGTCATCCCTTGCTCAATGGTTGCTACAGTCTGGTTTGGTTCTTGTGCTAGCTTCCAAATAATTACGCATTGCTTTGGCTTGTGTGTGTGTTTCCCCACACTGTGTAGTGACTCTACCGGTTTTTGTGGATTCTAATCTTCTCATGCCTTTACATCTCAGATCTCCTGTGCTACAGTGGAGTCTTGATCAGCTCTGCAGCCCCAGCTTGACACTGGTGACTTCCTTTTCTCAGCAAATTCAAACAGCTTTGTCAAAGAATAATAAAGTGGTTTCCACTTGCCAGCTTCTGAAGTTTTTTCTCCCAGCCTAACAGCCACCTGGCTTCTCTGTAGCATCTTCAGCAGGTTCCAACATCCCAGTTTTGAATAATCTGTGTTTTCAGTAACTATCTGATCCATTGATACTTTTGGTCTAGGGACCCATACTTTTGTACCTCTGGTAAACTCATTCCTCATACATCGTGGTTTTATGTGACATACTGGATTTATTACATTTCTCTTATATGCTTTCACATCTTGATTAGATGAAAAATGTTTTAAAAAACCAAGTATTTCAAGATGCTCTGTTGTTGGACAGAAAGGCTGCCTTCTGATATCGGTCTTCCTTCTTGCTGGCTCTCATTGTCAGTAGATCCAGAAGGCTGCGCTATTTAAACTGTTTCCCGTTACCCACGTTTTCTAAAAAGTTAGAACTCATTTTTCCAGCTAGGGTGTTTTCTTACAGCATTTTATTCCTACACCTTCAGTGCATGGTGACTCACCAGGATAGCATGAGACTCTGAGTAATGCTCCCTGCACAGCTGGCCTGTGTCAACCTTCTCGGCTGCGTGATTTCATTTTATGGACGCCGCACGGTGGGATGTGACTGGCCCGCTCCGCAGGAGCCTACGCTGCTCTCTCTTCTCCTTGAAAATTCTTTGGCTTTGACCCTGCAGGTGCTGGCAGGCCAGGACCTCAGGAGAGGTGAACAGTGGTGGCTTTGTGCGTGGATCAGTCTAACGGGCTCGTCAGCCGCTGCAGGGCGACTTGTCTGTCTGTCTGTCATTTCTGCCTTTAGCTAGGCAATAAGTGCGGCGGCAGCAGCTGGTGCTGCTGGTTGTTTCCCTCCCCTTCCAAACTCAGCTCTCTCCTGTGTTTGCATCAAGGTCATCATCTAAGGATCTCCATCTTTCGTTTTCCATGCCTTTTTACCTTGGATGGCTGCTTGTCCCCGTTCAAAGGGGCTACAAAATGATACCACTATTTTAAGTTAATAAAGAAGTCTGATTAGGTTATGCCTTACATGCTGTTATCATTATGAGTAGTCATCCAAAGACAGAAAATGTGAGTTCAAGGTCGATATTTTGCAAAAGCAGAATTGTGCATCTCAAGGGCTTCATTTCCAATTAAAACCAGCACAGGAAGTTCAGAGTCAGGTAACATTATGTAGCATATAGCGTTGTACTGAGCAGTTGATCCCAAAGGACACCTTCAGATGGCACGTAACCGTGGCAGGATTTTTATCAACAGATGACATGACCACAGGTGGCATAAACGGTTGGTATCTGACAGAGCAGCCAGAACTGTAGACACTGTCTGTCTGTAGTGCCCCGCAGCTGGGACTGTGAGTCAAGCTGCACTTTTGCAGAAAACCCGTGTGTCGAGTGGGTGACACTGGATCACAGCTGTGAACGGGCATATCCCACCTTTCCCGGTGCGTAACTGTGAGTGCATTTGCAGTCCCTCATCTGGTTGGACCTGGAGCTCCGTGCCTTTTCCTGGAGCTCCATGCCTTTTCCTTCTCTGTGTGTTTTTTTGCTGCAAATTCTGCAGCTGTGCTGGCAGTTGTGGCCCATGGGCTCTGCCAGCGGCTGCCCGTGCCCTGGCTTGCTGATTTGAGCAAGTCACTGTGCCGCGGTGTCCCTTGCAGTACGTCAGCAGCAATGATTCCTGTCCCCCGTGTGTTGTGCCTCTCGGGGAACGGCTGCAAGAGCTGCAGCTCCCTGGCTTAGCCTGTAAAAACCAGGTATGCCCAGCAGACTCGTGGTACACGGGCTTGCTGAGAAGTGGGGTTTGTGGGACCTGGAGCCCCTCAGAAGCCAGGTTGTAGCCAGAGCATCTCTGCACAGGCAGGTTCAGGTGGACCCGAGCAGTAAACCGATTTATGCATCTTTTGGCTCCTGGAGAATCCATTGCAAAGGGGAAGTAGCGCAGCTTTTACCAGCGGCCGAGCGAGCCCGTTCCTAGCCGGGAGACCCGTGCTGCACTCCTGCATCCCTACGGACACCAGCTTTGGGCTGCGCAAAGTCTCGGCAAGGATCCCACTGATGTCAGGCCTCCATATGGCTGTTTCCTAATATGGGTTG
Organism: Aviceda cuculoides; assembly: GCA_035590195.1. Lineage (NCBI taxonomy): Eukaryota > Metazoa > Chordata > Aves > Accipitriformes > Accipitridae > Aviceda > Aviceda cuculoides. The sequence goes on from JAVJGG010000085.1 coordinate 41,680,162, forward strand.
TTTTTTCCAGCAAACTCTTTAAATAAGAACAAGTGATGCACAGTTTTGACAGATGTGTCTGGTTCGATAAGCTGAACGATTCTACAGAGCGCATGAGAAAGCACAAAGAAGATAAACAGCCTGACCGTGTGCTGTCTTGCACCTTTTGCATTTGGGAGTAAATGATTACTACGTAAGGTTTAAAGCACTGGAGACTAGATTTCTCTAGTACCGTCGGATGGCTCGTGTTTAATTTAAGGGCGCAGACGCAGCAATGCCCTTCTGAATGCCGCAGGAGTTGACCCAGACCAATACCCCGTAGTGGAAATGCATGCCCACACACTGCTTGATTGCACGTATGCTGGTACAGTTAGGTTTCTGTCTTTAGCTGATTTTAATATTCTGTATATTTATTTCTAGATACCGTTAGAAGTTGCGTAGCAAAGCTCTTCTTCAGCTGTCCCCTGAAGGGCCACTACTGCTTGTACAGTAAATCCAGTTTTACCCTCATCAGCCAGCAGCCTCCGCTGTGGATCCATATCATGTTCCTCTTCCAGCAGGTGTGTGCGGTACAAATTAGTGTCATCTCTATATTGTTCACATTGTACTGGGAAAAAAATGTTTTAATGGTTAATCTCTTTAAATACACTTCTAATCAACAGTGCTTTGTGACCCTTGTGATGTCTCAGAAGTCATTATAGTAGGTTAAAGTGGTTTTGCAGTTTTTAAATTTTTATATTTCTATGAAATACAACAAATTGAAACTCTCTGGAGAGATTACAAAGTCTGGGGATGAAAAAGTGGGACCAAACCTTATTGTCCTGTTTCAGGCAAGACGTCCAGTAAAGTCCCAGGTGCCTTGCAAATGGACAGGAGCATTGCAGTGGTTTTGCAGGGCAGCAGAATCAGCCTCGAGGCTGCAGGTGTAGTTGGAGGTGCAGCACCCACTGGGATTTTTTTTACTGCATAAGTTTTGACTGAGCAGGATTTGCAAAGCTGCTCAGTGCTGTTCTCCTACCTACCCTAGAGCTATTTTCTCATGTGTGATACCGTTTCGAAATACAGCCCAGTATTTGGACACACGTGGAATTTCCTAATAGGTTACAAATAGAATGAAATTGTAAGAGAAAACCCTACATTCACACTTCAAGATGAAACAGATGGCTTTTGTGTTGAAACAGTAAGGTTTAGTTTCTTAACCTACGTGGAGCCATTCACCACAGTTCATCCCACCCTAATGCAACCTTAGAAATACAAAGGTTTTGTCTGAAATTTAAAACATGCATGGCAAGTTATGCTGTGAATTTAACAGCTTAAATCACTCTTCCCTGTGTTTGGTCCTAGAAATAAATAGAACAAACATTTTTAGAAAGTGCAGGTCAGTAGGAGGTAGCCAGGGAAGGAGAGAACAGTGACAGAGCAGCGCAGAGGAAGCAGAGGCAGAAACAGGAACGAGAAGACAAGATGAAAGGGGAAAAAAAAGGAGGTGAATTACTCTGTAAATGAAAACCTGAAGAAAGAGGTTAAATTTTAAGAGGGCCTAGAGAGAATAAATGAATTGTGTTACAAATGTACCATTTTATTCCTGATGAGAGGAAAACAGCTGTTGAAAAATATGGACAGAAGCACTAAGCCACACAAAGACAAGGAAGGAGGACGGGAAGCAGGGGAGAGGGGCAGCGGAGCCGGCACACCTCGCCGGCTGCCGCGCAGCCTCCGCCGCCCCTGCCACCAGGTTTTAATGCAATGACCTCTGCTCCGTCTGCGGTTCATGGCTCGAATCGGCTGCACTGGCAATTTAATCCCCAATCCACCTTTAACCCCTGGTGCCTAGCCTTTTCCCGGGATGTTTTTCACTGAAAAACCTCTCCCTTTAACCCCTTCTCACATTACCCTGATTTTGGCCCTGCTAGTTCCCTCTCTGATCAGGACTATTGAGCTCCGCAGAGTTCCCAGTCCCGGGGACGATATTACTTTCCCTCCCCATCCCCACATGCCCTGCTGGCTCCCGTTTCCTTCGGACATTGTCCCCAAAGAGCGGCCCCCCCTGTTTCCCATGGCCGTCCCTGGGCTGGGTAATCGCATTTGTCCCACTGCAGCTCCTCTTCCTGAAGCTTCGCTTTTATTCCCTACGGTCTTGCCGGTTTGCTCCGGCTGTGCCAGTGCTACCCCTGGCCCTGGGCTCCCGTGCCAAGGACCCCCCAGCAGAATCCCTCGCCCCCTGCTGCTGGGGCCGGGCTCAAAGCAATGCAACTCAATTTTGTGTCTTTGCGAACACGCTGTAAACACAGAACTTCATATGCTTTATTATGGGGGGGGGGGAATGATTCCTCTTGTGTTGCACGGGGTGTTTGAGCCTGCTGTGCATCGGGGCGGTGTTTAATGTCAGATAATTTATGTTTTTCTTTTGTTCGAAATCCTAAAGCTTTTAAGTACTGGATATATAACTATTATTAAATTAAATACGGGGCACTAAATTCAGCCCTGAGATAATGTTGTTTAAGCCTGTGAAATTGTACAAGAGATAAATTTGACATAAAACATATTTATAGTGTGCTAATAATAAGTTAAATTAAAGGCTGGTGATAAAAATGTAGTTTTCAGCAGATCCATCATAGATTCACAGACAGACGACTAATAAATGGTTTCTGAAGATTCCAGTACCAGTTGCCATATTTTTATTCCTTTTTTGTCAGTTGCTCCATATTCTGTTTGACACTGCATTCTGCAAAAGTAAAAGCGAGAAGAGAGACTTTTTCTCTCAGGTCTCCAGAAACAGATTCTTAACTTCATAACCCTGCTTTCTATTTAATTTAAAAAATATTAGTGAATAGTTATATCATGTTTTGAAATCCTTGGATGGAAGTTGTGAAACGGTAAATTATTACTGCAGGGCAGTAGGAAGAGAAGCATAGGTCAGTGAAGGTCTGAGAAACTGTCTTACAAGGAAGCGATGATTAACAAAAGGAACAAAACTAGAATAAGGGGTGATGTTAGAGAGGTTATTCAATAGACAGGATGCTTTGTTTCACAGATTCGTTCATTAAAATACTCCTGATTTATGGTTCCATTTCCCTCATCGGGCGGGACGGTGTCACGTCGCTGTGGCAGCACCAGCGAGGGGGGGGCTGCCCGATGTGTCCCTTTCCAGTGCCTTCCCTAGAGTCACTCATAACTTTGCTAAACACAAACTAATTGTCCTGCCATTTTCTCGTGCCAGGTGGCTGCCTGGAGCTGACTCCTTCTCCCTTTTAGTTTGGATGAAAATGATCCGGCTGTTTCTGACAGCTTAGCTGGAAAAAACGCCTTGCCTCGGCCATGATAAAATTCCTGGTTGTGTCTTACTGAAGTGTGTCTGTTGGATGCCAGACAGTGGGATTAGGATTGTTGGGTTTCTGCTTAGAAAGAGAAGAAGGAATGTCTATCCAGGAAACCTACGTTAAAAGGACATTGTTCGTATTGTGAAATCAAATACTTGAAATATGGAAAATCAGATCTGCTTGTACACTCTTAACTTGGCTTCTGCGTGCAAGTGCATTTTTTAATTACAAGATCATGTAGCAGATATAGGAGAGGCAGAAACGCTAAGCTCTCTTAGCTGCAGTAGTGTTCTTGTAACATTGATTTTGTGTGCAGTTTATACAATGGGGAACTTAATGCAGTTGAAATATTAGAATAACTCAAGGCAGGATAAGGTGGTATCCTTGCTGACCTTTGAAATAGGGAGCTTTGGAGGTGAGAGCACCCAACCCAGGTTTCATCTTGTTTTGTGAATGTTCAGGGCACAAAAATTCCTGTCCTCTGCCAGCAAAATCTGTGTCGAATGTGTTCTGTGGAGTTTTTTTCTCCCACTGTCATCCCACTGTCTGTTCAGTGCAGTTGCAAACGTCGCACGTTCACTCTTCCCCACACAAGGACCAAGAGCTGCAGTCAGGTCCAAATAAACATATACAGACCTGCAGCGGTGCTAAGCATCTTTTCACATTAGCTGGTAAATGGCACATCTTTTCCAAAAAGACACATGCCACTGAGATCTACACCTGGTTCGCAGGGGCCAGTGCCGCTAACATTTTTATAAACTAGCATTTCAATACAAAAATGACACGTGTGTTGCTATGCGTAGTGGTAGTTGATAGATACTCTTTGGTGAGCCACAGACCTTAAAGACATGTAATGTACAATAAAAAAAACCCCAAGGAAATAGTTGAGGATTTATATAATTGTGTGCATATTGATCCATCGTAACTCCTTATGGAGAAATGAACTAATCTGTGGTTATTCGCATGGCTGTCCCACTGTAAGAACAAGATACTCTTTGTTAGTGGCCAAGTCAAAAATGCTCGAAATCCTGTTTTCAAAATTTTCTTCAGAGCTTGTTTGCAGAACCTTTGTCCATACAGAGTAATTCTGTGCAAGTCCTTAAGGCCCTGTGGGAGAAGACACAGCTCAAGGGGACACACAATTTTGAAACTGCCATGATCCAGTCTACATTTCCACACCAAAAGGTAAGCTTTTATTTTTCTCAGAAAAAAAAAAAAGTCAGTGCAAAGTTCTTTTTTTTTTTTTTTTTAACAGCTGTACAAAGACCTTTACAATAGCTACAGCAAGTCTTTGCTGTGCTCAAATCGTGAAAAACAAAACCTCTTTCCCTGCCCCTTCCCATTCTTTGCCTTAGCTCCGGCATCTTCCGAGCATTCATGCTTACTGGCATGCCAAGTCCTCTTCTCCTGTACGGCCATATGGCTATCCGTAGTGTGTGCTTCTAACCTCCGTTCTATATGAAGCACTCGGCTTGTGGGGAGGTTGAAAAATGTTCACCAGCCATTACATTTTCAATCTCTGCAGAGGGTCCACAGCATTGTTTTGTACTGCACTTTGAAAGGGCTCCAGGCTTGTTCTCCACCTCCTCGTACATGCTTCATGTGGATTGTTCCCGATGTGATGAAAACTAGTGATGCTACATATGGATTTTTTCCTGCTCGCAGTTTCAAACTCTAGATTCAGATTAGCTGCCACTACGGACTGTTTGGCAGCCACTTGGAAACTCACCTAGTTAAACAGAGACTTGGATTTTATGGAAATGATCATTTGCGCCTCCATTAGTTACCCCCATCAGTTTAAAAGATTACTCTTTCAAAGCTGTTTACTGTCTCCAGGATTTCAGCGAATGCTATTTCGAAGCTATTAATCAGGCTTCTTGGAAAAGGACGCTGTAGGATTGTAAAACAAATACCTATTTATTCCTCAACATCTCGATCCAGCTCAACTGGATGAAATGAATTGTCAAACGTGGTTTTGAAATATTCTTTCTCAGAATATTGTACGCATGAAGATGTCTGACTGAATAAGATTAATTTACTAAGGTTATGGCTGATTTGAAAACAGGACTTCTGTTTGAAACACCTTCTGAACCCCCAGGATAATGTTGCATTGAACTGGGAACTCCTGCTGTGGCTTGTAAGAGGAGCAGGGGATCCCCACATCTGAGACCCAGCTTATGGGCCAGTTTGACTTAGACACAATGGGGCTTGCACTAAGTATTTTAGCTGCTATTGAAATCCTAGCCTGACTCATCCAAAGGCATTAGAACTGCTTTTCTGTTCAATACTGGCTTAACTTGAGTCCATGCCAAGATCTACTAGTCAAAAGTCAGAGCTGGTGGAGTGTATAGGAGTTTGGGGTGAATAAAGAGCTTAGGACAGAGCGTGCCTTCACGGGTAGGATTAGATGTAGTGCATCATGCACACAAAGTCTACAAAATGTGTCCAACACCCCAGAAACGTGATTAGTCTCCAGCGCATCAGTTGCATAATCCTACTACTGCTCAGATACTAGTGTTTGGCCTATTTTGGGAACTTTCATCACTCCATGACATTAAGAGTATCTTTGAGCTCCCAAAATAACAGAGCTGGAAAATGAGATACCGATCTTCACTGATTTAATGAATTAAGCAGTGAACTGAAGTTTGGAAACTCCAGGAGCTGCAGATTGCCTAATGGCCTTTGGAGGACGAAGACAGTCAGGCAGATGTAATGCATCTAAAATGGTAGAAGACTTTAATATTCTGTCTTGGTCTCCGTAGTATGCTGCTGGTTTTACTTTCTCAGTTTTGTTTTTGCTTATTAATACAGAACCTGAGTTTGTTTCTAGTGAAATTTCCATTCCTTTTACTGAGAAAAATCCCACTGAGTTTTCTGGGAGCAAGACCTAGGCCTGCCCTACGGAAGATTTCCTTTAGCTTTTACATTCCCTCAAAATCTGGCCACAGCATTCCTGGGATGACCTAGTCCTTACTTTGCTTGACAGACTAAGCTTCTGCGGTGATCTGAAATTTTTGTTTCAGAAGTTCTTCCCATTGCCAATAGAACTTCAAATATTGTGAATTGTTTGACAAAATTATTGTAGTTGTTTATATTATTCCTCTGCCAGTAATGCAGGAAGCAAAATTATGGGGGCATGGTTGTTTCAGCAAGCTTAGCACTTTAAAATATTTTGAAATCTATTGATACGAATGCAGTGTCAGCATCCTGTATTATATTTTGCATTAAGTTTTATGCGTCGTGTGACAGCAATGTCTGAATGCTTTATCAGAACTGAGGAATTTCTGTGCTGTAAGTATGCGGGGAAGGTCTGGCCCCCAGCAGCCAACAGGAGCCGCAGCAGAGTCAGTGCTTCTCTGCAGCCACTCCGCTTCTGCCCTCTGACCCTGTGGCTAATCCAGAGTAAATGAATTTAGACTTTTTTTTGCAGTATGTATTCTAAAACATTTTGCAAACCCAGAGAAAAAAATCTATTACATCAATGATTTGTTCCAGAGTAAATTCTGAGAAATAGTTTCAGATCTACATCACTGTAAGTGATTTCTGAATTTGGCCCAGGATGCGTGTGCAAGGAATGGCAGCGAATACCTGGCTTACAGAAAGCATGTCGTGTTTCACTGGGCAGCCTGTTCATGCCACAAAAAATATTTATACAACACGGCTTAGGATGTGCCAGAAGTAAAGCGTTTCCAGATGTACATCCTTACAGATTTCCGTTCGGTTGCTTCATAGTTCTTTATCAAAGTACACGCAGGCCATATTACAAAAACTAAGCCCGTTTTGAGCTCGTTGCTGAATTCTTTGTGTTGACTCATGCTGTGTCAGAAGAGTGAGATGGTGACTACTTTACGAGCCCCGTGTGATGCCTTAAAGAGAGTCTTTTGTTGAGCAGTGTTGCAATAGAATAATTAACATTTTTAAGCTATTGTTAGTTCTGTTCCTCCCTTGCCTTTGTTTGCTATCTCACTTACCCGGCAGAAAGAAGTGCCATGTTTTCACAATGGAGTCACTGAAGTTTTCAAGATGATGGAGTATGGGGATGAGATAAATCTCTCCTCTCCAATTAAGCTTTTTCCTCGTGCTTCCCCTCCTAAAATAAGTGGCTTATTGCAGATTATTTCGAGTGTACTAGAGTACAGAGTGGAAAAGAAAGATTGCTGCATTGATATTTCAGGGATACTCGTTCTCTTTCGGCCTAGAGTTGGCTCGCTGCGGCCGCTACAAGATTTTTTCGCAGGATGGAGAAGCTCCTAGGCTTTCTGTTCAGCGTCACCTGCGTGCCCTTACAACGTCCTGCCATGGACCCACTGAGAGCGGTACCACCGTTATTTTGCCCATCTTCTGTCCTCCCAGATGCCCCGGCAGCAGGCGGATCAGGGCGCATTGCTGGCCATGCTCTGCCCTGCTGTCCCCCCCTCCATTGGGAGCCTGCAGCTGGGAGGAGACCCGGAGGGGCTGGCGTGGTCTGTCCCTCCTGAGGACTGGGCTCTCCTGCCCAGGGAGCGTCTGCTCGGGATCCCACACCACGCACGAAGTATCTGGAGGGAGGCAGGGAACCTCTGACCGTCAGATCCAACGCCGACCGGCCGGCCAGAGAAATATGGAGAGAAGCTGTGCAGCGCTCCTGCTGCGTAGCGCGGCAGCCAGCTAAATTCCTTGAACGTACGGAATTCCTCTTTGGAGGAAAGTAAGAACTTCAGCAATGCATAAGGAGCCATTACAGAGCAACATAATCAAGTTTTACCCACGATCCCCAGCATAAGCCAGTTTGAGCATGCTGGGGCAGGGCAGCCCAGCAGCCGGCCTCGCAGAGGTAGGGATGGAGCCCTGATCCCGGCGAGCAGGCACCGGAGGCACACGGAATTGCAGATCTGAGCTGTGGGGCTGCTGCCCTGCAGGACCCTCTCGCAAACAAAGCCAACACGCATCCGAGCCCTTCGTCCCGCAGTTGTTCTCTTCCCGCCTGTTGTGAAGCCCATTTCTCTGCATGTTCCTGCTGGAAAGGGAAGAAAACCTTTGTCATTTGGAGCTTCTCAGGTGATGCGAGTCGTGCTCCCCGTTCTGCCTTGCCGTCCTTCCTTCAGACCGCCTAAAATCCACCAGGAGATGGCCTCTGGTGTGCAGGGGCAGGGGGCACCCGAGAACCCCTGTGAAGTGAAAACTCAGCGTTTGGCTCAGCTGAGCTTGTTGTCTGGGGCAATGGCCAGAGGACTGAAGTGGTCGCGAGCATTTAGGTTCTTGCGAAAAGAGCCGGTTCCTGCCCGTTTCACGGGTTGAAAGAGGCTGGGGAGGAGAGATGCCATGCCACCGGGTCTCCCTGAGGCAGCCGGCCTCCTGCTGCCTCTCCTTCGCTAAAACTTGTCTGAAAAGGCCTGAATCGAACAACTCCATCCCTTGCACAGCCTTGTTCAGTGTGATGAACTAACGTCCCTGGCAAGGGATGGTATTTTCCGCACTGACTGCGTAAATCCGTGTTTTCTTTGGGCTGCAGCGTGCAGCATTGCAGATCTCTGAAGACCCCACACAAATAAATAGGAGTGTTTTCTGAGTGGTGCTGGCAATTCCCTTTGTGTTTGCAGTGAGTAACTTGGTTGCTGTTATTTAACACCAACTTTTGTTTAAGTGTGAGACCACATTCTGTTTTAAAATTAAATAACGCAGTTTAAAACACACTGAATTATACAGTGTTATTAATTGCCTCAGAAGGAGTATCCTCCAGCTTTACCCATACTTAAAGCTACAAGTATATTTTCTGTAGGTTTCTTTGATCAAGTTAGACATTCAGTTTACTTTGCAGATGCATAATCCTTACTTCCCTGGCTTGTCACTGGCAGAATAATATCATATTTCCCTGGGTATGTTTTGTGTGAGCTAAATCAGTCCCGTCGTTGCTGTGGTTTTGGAAATGTTCATACTAACATTCATATTAAACATTCATATTAGTGCTTCTCACAGAGGCTGGTTTCAGAGCCTACATTCTTCCTTTAAAAAAAAAAGAAGAAACAAAAGTAAAGTGGTCCCCAGCCACTAACTCCTGCTCTGGTGGGGGGGTCCAGCTGGACAGGAGGAAGCCCCCAGCACTGCAGCATGTTAGCAGAGACCACTACCTTCTGGCTCATTGAAAAACTCCTGAGAGAGGGCTGGAGGTAATAAAGGTGGTTCAGCTGGTGGGAAACATGCTGCTGAGGACAGGACTGCTGAGCACGCTGCTGGCAGCAGTGTTGAAGAGGCAAAAAAAAAAATCCCAGACCAGTCCTCTGCCTCCTACAGACTAATATATAATCTATATATTAGCTGCTACTGATGATAGAGGGAGAGGTACATCCTGCTTAGCACATTTGCCCCGGCAGGTTGTGTGTCCATAGGAGACACGTGGAAAAGGACGCTCGTCGGCGCCTGCTGCGCGTCCCTCTGTGATTTCTGGTTACGAGCTGTTAACCGTACAGCGGTTCACCTCCTGAGTGAGATTGGTTTTTCTCATTATTGGCCTAGGACCTGGACCACGTGCAGATGCACCTGGAAGAAGTGAGGTTCTTTGATTTATTTGGCTACAGCGAGGAAGCGGGAACTTGGCAGTGTTTCATGTGCAATAACCCTGAAAAGGCAACAGGTAAGGGGTCTGCCTTCGGTGCCGGTGGGCTGCGCGTGGTGGTGGAGTTGTGGTGGGTGGAGAGCGGGGCGAAGCTCACCCATAACGCGGTGTCTCTGGTGATGGTGGCAGGGGTCGGGGAAAAGGGAAAGCAAACTTTCCAGCATAGCCCAGGCAGTGTCTATTTTAGTTTGAATTCTCCGTTAAACTTCTCTCGTCTCAGCTTCTCTGATGAGAGATAGTCAAGCACAAACCTTATTTGGTCTAGGCTTAGAGGGATACAATCCAAAAATTAATGCAGACTCATAAATCTGCATGACTACTAACCCCTGAGGAGTGGGAGGGATCCGCACCTATCTTGCAGTGTCCGGATAAAAGAGTTGCATCTGCTGGACCATGAACCAGGTCCTCTGGAGACTGCACAGGTGCCACATGTCACGGGATGTTGGCATAGATACTACACCCAGTTCTGAGAACGAAGGTGACATGAATCATTTGCTTTAATATAATCAAATCTGTAGTATGCATCTTCTTAGGAACTAGGCAATGCTCAAGAACAGCCATAATACTTCAGTTATATTAGAAAACAGGGTGAGTGGAAAATACACTTCTCCCAGGTAAAAGATACCGGTGACCTTTTTTTGAAGTTTTCTGATACTCATGTGTTTTAGATCAGTGTACTGAAATTCAGAGGAATGGCCTTTTTCTTAGATGTTTTTTGCCACTCTGTAAAAGTCTGCACAATTCTTGCCAAGAATTTTGAATATTTGGGCCAAGCCTTTGAATAATTGGCTGTTTCAGCTATTTATTTTAACAGCTAGCATCTCTTTATATTTCATCAACCCTGAATTTAGTAAGTCTTGCAAGAGTGGCACAGCCTCTGCTTCAGGCCGGGCTGCCCGTGCTCATTTCATGGGTGTTTGACCATCTTCCTCCTTCCACGACTCTCGTGGGACTCAACAACCATAAAAGAAATCACGCTTTGAGCTGAAATTTCATCTCAGTACTGTGGTCTTGCTGCGGTTTGTCCATCACATCGGTGATAGATGCATGTCAAGCTACAAGGAAGTCTGTCTTTCTTAAAATTTCAAAGCTTAATGAAATAGCTTTGTTTTGAATTTTCAAAGACATTTAACTAGTCCAGAAAGGGGAGTGTTTGTAGCAAGCTATTGATTATGCTGGTAGGACAGCTGTATTGGAGCCAGCAGACCAGATGAAGGTGGCAAAGGCAAACCTTGGGGGTGACTTGAGGCACCAGTTCCTTACTGATGCCGAGGGTTTTGCTGATGACGCTAGTCTGGAGACCTCAAAGGACAGCCGACACCTTGCTCTCCTGCCGAAGCGCCGTATCCTCCAAGGAGAGGTCTAAGAAGGGCTGGAAGCAGGACGCAGGGTGGGGAGGTCCATGTGGCACAGACAGGAGTGCGGTGTTGGGACTGGGATCTAGACCCCACCGGTACGACCAGTATAGAGCTGGTATTTTCAAATGGGTCTGAACTCAAGGCAAACGGCACTAAAAGGCTGTGACTGCAGGCAGCAATTCCCAGTGAGCTCTTCAGTACTCTTTGGTCAGCGCAACGAGAGCTTACGAAAGCGGGGACCATCTCTGAACCACTGACAAGAGGCTCTTGAGTCTGTTTGCAGAGCACTTGAGCTGACATCTTGAGGAGGGTAAACTGTATACTCTGCCTGACACCAGTGGTCCTCGGGAGCATGATGCCTGCTGTGGAGTTGGCACGCCGTCTTTCTCGCTTACTCATCGTTGTTTCGGGCTGGTGAAAAATCACCTCGCAGCATTGTAGGTCATAGATTTGGTGTTGCGATATCCCACAGAGATGAGGGAGAAGGTCACATCTCTTCTAAGGGTTCCCCATTTCCCCTAGCTGCTGTGAAAAGGCTGCAATGAAACGCGGGTGCTGATCCCACTTCCCAGAGTGTGTAAATACATTTCTCCGCTCACGCTCTGGGGTCAATAGAAGGGATTAATACCTTCAAAACTCTGCCCTCCAGCCTAACTGGTTTCCACCCAGCAGCACAGCGTTCTCTCCTTCCCAAGAAGTGCCCAAATCTGCTCTGTGGGGAGGTGTGTGAGCACAGGAGCGCTTGGCCAGCTGGGCGAGGGGGGACTGCCACCACTTCCCCCCAACTGTGGAGGGTGATGGGAGCTCACCCAGCAGGCCTTGGCACAAATTAGACTTTCTTTCCTATATGCTCATATTTATATAGGCCTCTGTAAGTTTAGTGCCTCCTCTAGAAATGGAAAAACAAATGATTTTTTTTTTTTTAGAGTTACCTTTTTTCTAGCTTGAGTCTGCATGTTGTCAACTAAAGCCCAATGGAAAAAAAAAATGCAAATACAGTGTTAAGGCGCTAAGTGAAACGCTACCTTGTCAGCAGGTGCAATAACTTGAGACTTTGCTTTCTCGCATGGAGGAGCCTGGACATTTGGAAGAACGTTTTCGCTCCTCAAGCATGGAGGGCGCCGAGAGTGATACCTGGAGTTTGCAGGGTTATCGCTGCCCACAGGTCTGTCTGCCTCTCCCCTTTTCCAAAAATTTCCAGCCTGTCCTCCTCCCTGCCCGGCCACCGGGCTGTCTCTGCTGCCGTAGCCCAGGAGAGGTGGGAGAAGACTTCAATAAACGTCAGCATCTACGAAATCACCATTTACCCTTTGGTTTAGAGCCAGGGCTGAGAGTTCAGGGATGCCTTTGAGGATGGTCAGGAACAGGAGGAACTGGGCACAGAATATTTTTGGACTGTAACTGTCCTTTTTATGAGTAATTACTCTCTTTGTCTCAGTTTAAAGAAAATTTTGTAAGAAAGGCACATTGTGAATATCATGGTTTGCTTAGCAGTTCTAAAAGCCTTCAGAAGACCAAGAAAATAAAGTATTGAATGGGTCATGTGAAAGCTCAGGTGTAGGAAAGGAAAGTGGAAGATAGTGCTCAATGGAATAAAAATCTGCAGGTGAATCACAAATTCACCTTACTGTTGGTGATGTAGAGCTGTGGCAGCTGGGAAAAGTCATACCAGAGTGGGAAACACTCCAGGGGTTTTGGGGGTTTATAAGATCTGACACAAGAAAGAGGATTCTTGTCTCCTTGCATTGCTAAGAAATGTAAAGGCTGTAAAACATCTTTTATTTTCGTTCCACGGTGGGACAGACCCTTTGAAATCCCAAATACTTTAGAAAGACAAGAAAGTAATTTCTTTCTCTCAGCAATGATGTTTAGCAACTAAATTCTTCTTAAAGAAGGAATTCAGAGGCAAATTCTTCTTCTATTATTGTCTTTTGTTTTTTGTTAATGTTGGTTTTCGTCGCATTTTTTGGATGCCATGTTGCAAGATGGCATTTATCCTCCAGACTTAGGAAAGCATTATGCCTTAAAGCCTTGATCTTGCCTTAGGATGCCAGATTAATGATGGTTTTTTCGGATTTAGCTGGGAGGATTTTTGGAGCCGGACTACACTTGGAGACTGAGTTTGTGAGGAAAGAGGCAGTTATGCTTAGGCAATGTGGTGGGTGTACCCAAAGTGGCAATTAACCCAGAGAAAGTTTGAATATTTCTCATGCATTCTTCTGATTGCAAAGCATTTCTTATACAGCCATGCTCCTCCAGAAGTGCTGCTAAATCATCCCAAATTGTTTTTTTCCTGCCACTCAGGAAGAGCATTCCCACAAGTCCCACTCATCTGCTCAAATACACGTATGTGGCCTGACTGTGCAGCTGGTCTCAGAGCTAGGAAAACCAGGTTACACTTTTTTTTTTTAATGACAACCATTCAAGCACAGATACAAGGCATTTGAAATTTTGGTAAATGCAGTTTGTGCCTCTTGTTAGGAAAAGCTGGCCTTTAAGAGCCCCATTTCAACACAACCTCCTGTACTGACAGTTGGCTTCACAAGCTCTTGCACAAAAAAATTCAGTAAAACCACTTGATAGCCGGAGAGGGAATTGCAGTACATTCCCTGTTCTGGAAGCTTACAAAGAAATTGCAGTAATCCCTGTGGGCTGCAGAAGAGACATTGTGCCCATGGGCAATGATTCGGGTAAAACTGAGGGGTTTTTTTATGAATTCCTCTTTAAAAAAGCAATTCACTCAGAATAGCCTACACCATATTAACTTCTGAATACATTTATCTTTTGCTAGCAGTGGTGATTATCTAGTGAACTAAAATATCCCAGCTATAATGCTTGCTTGAAAATTATAAAAAGTGGCATTCAGTAATGTGCCCTTTCCAGGTTTTCAACAAAACCAAATGTGATGATTAATGAGAGAGAGTGAATCCATATTCCCTTAGGTTAATTGCATTTATCTTCATCTGCTTGCCACCCACACATTCCATTCTTTCAAGTTAATAGAGGTTTATTATCATTGAGATCATTCATGATTGGACTGAGTTTTTGTGGATGATTCTATGTTTCATCAAATGCAAGATTGAATGCTTTGTTTTTTATCTGTCTTGAGTTCATCTTGGAAGAGTTTGGAGGTTTTTCTACTTTTTATCCAGTATCCAAACTACTTAAAGCTTGATGCATTGTAGTTCTGCAGAAAAAGCAAGATACAATTAATAGAAAATAATTCCAATGGACGCTTACATCAATGGGTACTATTCAGGGTTAAATTGATTTTGGAGTTAGTTTTTCTATATTGAGACAGTTTAGGAAGCAATGGACATTACAGTAAATTTTTCATTTTGAGTTTGGGTAATATTTTTAGCTTCATTGTGTGTTCTGTAGGAAAAAAAGCAAATACAACCTTTTGAATCCTTTAACTCATTTTTTCAAGCTAAAGATCTCATCATACATACATGTCAGTATACCAGCACACAGAGTGATTTCAAACCCAGAGATGATGTGATCACCTAGTTTGACTTTCTATAAAACAATAGTCAAAGAATCTAGTCCAGTAATGCTTATATCAAAGAAATGTTTTCTCTTTGATCTGTATTACTTTTGCATATTTTTCTAAAGATGCCTGAACCTGATTTTTAAAAGTCAAGTGAAGGAGAACCCGTGACATGCCTAAGTTGTTGCCCAGGTAATTTAACCACACGGTTAAAATGTGGGTTTATTTCTAGTCTATCTCCAAATACTGCATCACACTATGCCCTTCCCTGCTATGCAGAAAATCTCTATTTGTAGGCTTTACCATGTCACGTCTTGATCTTTGCTTGGGCAAATTAAGGAGAACACACTTCATTAGTTTCCCATGATATGAATAGTCATATGACAGATCAGTCTTAAATAATTCTTCTATCAATTTTCTGAAGTCTTTTAATTTGTCCTTTTTCATGCAAGGTGAAGAAATCAAAACCAGACATAATTTTCCAATAATTAATATGTGTATAAGGAATATGCACACTCCAATGGGCAGCTGATTGCATTTTTTTAAAAATCTTCTGACTGTATTAGAAGTGCAGATGCTTCTTTCAAATAACCCTGCTCTGCTGTGGAAAGCAGTGGGAGTCACCAGCTACTGAATTTGGGTTTGGGAAGAGTTCAGACAGAAGAGTAAAGCTCTGCATTTCTGAGGCAGGATGGATTTACTCATGATGTCCTTTGCCCCGCGCACTTACTCCTACTCTGCACACAGCAGGTATGGAATGGCTACAGCGGTGACCGAGTAAAATCCCAGTGAGGATTGGGACAGGCTTCCCCAAGGTGTTTGGGGGCTGAAGCTCTTGCCCCCCATGCGGAGGGGCTGAGGGACAAGAGCTGGTGCAGGCAGGGTGAAGGGAACTCCATAGTAGTCTGTCCATAACTACGAGGAGGTTGTCAAGAAGACAGAGCCAGGCTCTTTTTGGTGGTATGTGGTGGGAGGGCAAGAGATAACAGGCATAAATTGGAAGAGGAGAGGTTCAGACTGCCTATGAGGGAAAACTTTCCCACCATGAGGATGATCAAGCGTTGGAACAGTGTGCCTAGAGATGATGTTGAGATTTTCGAGTCCGAGATGGATAAATCCATGAGCAACCTAGTCTGACCCCATAGGTGACCTTGCTTTGAGTAGGAGGTTGGTTGAGAGACCTCTTGAGCTCTCTTCCAGCTGAATTATTCTGTAATTCTGTGAAGTTAACCACAATGAAAATAAGCAAAAGTACTTAGAAAAATATTGGAAAATAGCTTCATTCTTATCTTTCATGGATCTTTTTCTTCTAATCAGACCCTCAGACATACTGGCATCAGATTCATTACGATGACTTTGGAAGCTGACATCAGAATTCCCCGTGGGCTTCTTTGTGGATGTACATGAGAAGTGCTCTGTTAGCATTGCTTCCAGCCACTGGGTGCTTAAAGAGAGATCAGCATTTCTTTAGTAAATCCTGGTTTTGAAAGATTTTGGCCATAAAAATCCACTTTTGGCCAAAACTGCACATTCACTTTCTCTCTCATGTTGCTTTTCCGACCACCAACCATCTCGGTATCTTCTGGTCCCTGAACTTTGTGTGCTTTACACCTTCTTAGTCTGGGTTAAAGCATGTTCCTACCGCATTGGAATCAGTATCACAGCCATTCCCGTGGGACCAGGAGCCAGGCAGATGCACAAGACCCAACTGAGCAATTGTCTTTTCATATCAAGTCCTTCTTTTGCTGTATCTAGGTGTTTATACAGCTGTCATCATGCTCTGAAAGTCACTGTGCACATTATGAATTCTTTATTGTTATCATGTGGGAGTAAAAATTCTATTCCTGTCCTATCTTTGTCATTTTTTATTAAAGTCAAGTTCTCTCCTCTTTCTTTTATGCACACTCCAGGAAAGCTTGCTACTTGGTGCTGCTGGTTTGAGTTTCTCAGATTCACAGCTTTTTGCTCTCTGTCTCTCACTGGGTAGACTTCGAAATAGCGGTTCTGACACTTCATCTTGGGAGACGATGTGGAGCCATGCCCTGTTATTATCACCCACATGCTACCGAGATGGTAATTTCCTGACACCAAACTGCATATTCTCATTGTGAGAAAACGTCCTCCACCAAGAGAGTTCACATGTGAATGGCAAATTATGGGAATGACAGGGATATTACCCTGTACATCAAGTTAGAAATTTGATAAGGCATTTGCACAATAAGCAAAATATTAGCTTAGATGCTGTTTAAAACTAATTATAAAAATTTAAAACTATTTATCTGTTCTCACAAATCTGACAAATTATAATGCTGATTTTATAAATGGTGAACAAAGTCACCAGAAGATGAAGTGGCCAGCAGATGAAGAAGACAAGAGCACCAGGACTTGTACTTGGACCTGCTGCCAGCCCTGTGGGACTGTCCTTGTGCTCAGCTCCCAAAGAGGAATGACTCTTAAGAATGACCATATGGGTAACCCAGCAAATCTCAGCTGCAGAAATGCCAGATAATACCTGATACAGCCTTAGAAAGCCGTTTAGGAAGAAAAACAGCCATTCTGTTCCCAGTACATTTCCCCATGAAGCTGCTGTTGGCAGATGGTGTCTCCTCTAACAGGATATCAGCGCAGCCACAGCCAGAAATGACCGCATGGTCCTGCTTGGGTGAAAAAGCCAAGGCTCATCCCAGGTCTGATGGACCCAGGGGTTTGGGTTTTTTTTCAGAAACAAGTTTATCTAAAAAAAAAACCCCCAGCTTTTTCCTTGCTCAAAATGGATTATAGCTTTCTCCAGTACTTTTTTGTTCAGTGGCATTTGATGCTATCTCGTGTGCAGCTTTTTACCTCTGTAAGCTGGATTTCAGCTGCCTTCTGCTCTGTTTGAACAGGGTTAGTTGTTGTTAGGGAGCTTTGCCACAGGGTATTGTTTCTCTTGTCTAGAAAATGGGTATTGTGCCTATGCAGGATTTTTTTGCCATCGATTCATCAGCAGTTAATTCTTCGTGTTTTATATAAGTGTAAATTCAGCATAGACTGCGTAGCACAAGGCTCCTTCACAAAGGCATCTGCCCTGGACCAGTGCTTCAGAAACCCACATCAGGGAGGCAGAGGGATCCAGCCCAAAATCCATCATTTTGGGTGTTGTTCCCTTGCACGTCCCCAGCAGCAGACCAGGGCACGGGGGCAGGACAGAGGCTGCCAGCGTCTGCCCTCTGAGAAGAGCTGTCGCAGAAGCCCCACGTCGCTGCACGTCGTAACATCCTCATGGCCAAGGAAGACTTTAAATCCCTTCGGCTTTGCGTTTTCTTGGTCCCACTTCCAGGAGTTTCATATAAACTGAATATTTATTTGAAAACAGTCCTCACCCTGGCCACGCTTCTCTGAAAGGCTGGGGATAAAAGATTGTCAGGTGAGGAAATCTCTAAAACAAGTGAAAACGTGTATCTGTAGTAGTTCTGAGAATGACATTTAAGACAATTGCAAAGCTTTTACTAAGGGACACACAGTAAAATGTGGCCCTGTCCCACTAAAGAGTGTGTTGTGCAATGGGTGCAGCCCCAAACCAGCTTCACTGTAAGTCTGTGCCATTTTGCAGTGGCAGAAATTATGCAGGGAGAGAGCAAGCCTCTGTTTTACTTTGTCCCGTGCCAGTTTGGGTGGTGTACCGCATTGGTGCTGGCATGCAGATATATGGAAAAGAGCTGCTGCATTGAGCTAGGGATGAGCGGGCTGCGAGGAGCAGAGCATGACCTGGTCTTGTCATGGAAATCACAGCTGCAGTCCCCCATCGAAGCTGAAACTTGGCCACCCCCCTTTTCATTCAGTCCTTCTCCTTCCAAAAACTCCCTATCTACAGAGACAGAAATATTTATAGTCTTTCTTGAGGAAATTGAAATAGTACACACTGAAGACCCCCAAAGCCTGCCTCTCTGCCAACATAAACAAAGCTGAGGAAAAAATACATTCTTTATCTAAACCTGATGCATTATGTTTGCATTGTTTGTTTTTCCTCTACCAGATAGGAGGTAGTGAAGAGAGGTACGTGTCCAAAAAGCTATAAAGCCTTTAAAACCCCGGGTGCTACCTTGGCCACCCCGCTCACCTCACGTCCATAGCATCACACCAACCTACTGCATTTTGGGCTCTGAAAGGCTCATGCACAGACAAAAGCAAACACTTTCGAGCAAAAGCGTTACTGGATGAACTTTCGTGCTAAGGTATGTAAGTACGGCCAGCCAGAGGATAACTGACCGTCTGACAGATGCTGGGAAGGGTTCCAAGGCAAACAGCACATCAGAAAACATCCGTTCTCAGACTGCTTATGCCTTGGACTGCTTTTCAGTCTATCTGATCCATCATGTCCTGTCTATCCATGTAAAAACAGAAGAGAAAGAAAAAAGAAACCCAGCCGTAGTATTCGAGAATTTTTAAATTGTTTGCTCCATACACAAAGGGCAGTGGCTCAAGCTTGCTCTGCGGTCGTGGTTTAAAGCCCATGGTGATCCCCTTGGTTGCTGGGCTTTTCTTGTGCTGGAAAATTCCTTTTTGCGTGCAAGGTTTGGGAGTGCTCTTCCAGCTCCCAAAACCTCGCGTGCTTCTAGCCGAGGTTAAGTGCCAGTGAATATCGATCACAGGTGAGCACCATGGTCACAGGGCTGGTGGTAGAAGTGTCCACAACCTTATAAACACGCTGTAAATGAAAGTGCAAGGCTTCCCAATATTCACGCAGTGCTTTGAATTCTGAAAGTAATTTTAAATATAGCAATAATTTTGCAATAAGGGAAAAAAGGGTTTCTTTCCCTTTCCTAGAGACTTTATTTGTTTTTTATTTTTAAGGGAATTGATTGAAGGAAAATCTGTAGTGATGAACATAAGTTATTTTTCTAAGGCAAACTGAAGCCACTTTTCAGGCCACTATAGAAGATGAATGGACTGGAAAGTGGCTGAGATGCAGGTAAGGTAGCTGAGCATGTCTGTATTTCTGCTTCCATGCTGATTACAGTCATTATGGTTATTGAACTCTATACTCTACAGTATGTATTTTTAATTACATTTTAGATTATTCCTGGGCAACGTGCTGTAGCGCAGGTCATCGGCAGGGGGACAGAAGCTTTTGTGTCTCTCCTTCTCCTCCTTCCTTGTCTTTGGCTGGGGCAGAGTCACCCATCCTTGTATTTGAAGTAGCCTCTGTAAGGACGGCATTTAGGCGCACACATGGCAGAGATGCTGGTTTAGCTCTTACCACCCAGGGCACAGGCGAGGCAGTGTTATTGGCCAATGACAGGCTAATAGTTTGTAAGTAAATTTTGCCACAAGATGGTAACAACATCCATGCCCTCAATGGGTGACATGGTGAAAGGACCCTGACTGTTCCTGAGGGCGCAGGACAGACGCTGGGTCCCTGGGGGCTGAGCTGCGAGTTCCCCTGGCTTTTGGCAGTCCAGACGTCCAAATAAATTGTGTTATTTTAGAAACGCAAAGTGATAGAAATTAGCACATTCCTAACCGGTCAGTGCTGTGAGATTTACAGGCTGTAAGTAACTCTGGGTTTGTTGTAAGGATTATTTTTTACAAAATGGATTGCTAATGTTAAATGACTTTTGAAATATTCCTGAAGCGAGAACTAGAAAAGATAATAAAGATGTAACAGCGAGTGACCTCTACAAAATGCAGGGCTAGGTTATTTCTCGAACACTGGATAAGGGAGGGCTGATAATAAACGCATCCCTTTCCCAAGGGAAGGAGGAGTTTTGTCTTGGAAGGGTGAGGAAGGGAAGGGTCATGTCTGGGAGACAAAGCCCTGGGACTCACCAACCGCTTTCTCAGAAAAAAATCACATTTCTGGGCTGGAATTACCTACGAGAGGTTGGCAGTTGTTCCAGTGGGATGGCACCCGGTCTGTCAGCCTCACGCACACATCCCGCTTCTGGCTCTTAATTCCTTCTCCATAGGGCTGCTGCAACGAAGCAAGCTATTGCAGTTCATGGAAAGCGATATCCTCGAAATATTCCTATCCATAATACTCCACAGCAGAAATATAACTGTACTGAGCTCTGTAGTGTGGATTAAAGCCTCAGAGACAACATAAATAACTACTTTCAATTCCATGAAATTAAAAATTATTACTTATAATACAACAATTGGGAGGCATGATGGTGGGGAGAAGTGCGTGATGGTGGGGAGAAGTACGTGATGGCTAAGGGAACACAAAAAGTGATGGACAGAAGAGTCCGAGCTGTCAGCTCCATCTGCTAAGCCTCCCAAGCAAATATGACTAAGGGCTGAAATGTCGTTCTGAAGTGACAGCTGAATGCTTGAGGTCGGGAGGAATGCGGTCTTGGAGCTGACACAGCTAAACTGCAAAATAACTTTTCTGCATCGCAGCAAAAGCCTGGCTTTCAGCTGGGGCAAAGGGAGGACAGAAATAACCCCCTCGTTGTGTGTTCACCTCTCCAGTTGTAAATCAGGATGGCCAACCTCTGATTGAAGGCAAGCTTAAAGAAAAGCAAGTTCGGTGGAAGTTTATCAAAAGGTGGAAAACGCGCTACTTCACTCTGGCTGGCAACCAGCTGCTTTTTCGGAAAGGAAAATCTGTAAGTCGGAAGACCATCGGTTTGATTTCTCTCTTTCCCTCCTCCCCAACACCATTCCCAAGAGCTTTTTACCACTCAGCTTTGCCCTGGTCTCTGTACGCTGCTTGGCTGACTTCAGCCAAGGGGTTGCTCGCCAGCTTGTGTTATATTTTTCTCTCTGGATCAAGAGCATGAGATTTTCCAGAGTGCTCAGTGTCAGACTGGTGCTGCTCTTGTTCAGCCAACGAATTCCCAGGGCTCAGAACTGTGACCCAGTTATTTATACTCTATGGGCTGGTGACCTGTGCCTGAGCATCGTCCCCTCTGCCTCGAGGCATCCCAGGGTCACCTCTCGGATATTGCAAAAGCTTCTGTTCCTGAAGGAGTTACAGTGGGTTAAAAAATAGTTTCCTGTCTTGACCAGTGATTCTTTATTTCCTTGAATAAACACAAATTCAATAAATTCTGCTCAGGTAAATATACTTTTCCCACTTGCAAAGCACATGGCATGGGACAGCAAGGTGTGTAGCAGCCACGGCCAACATGCTGCAAGTGAGGTGTCATTTCTGGGCGCCCAGTTTTCATGGGACCGGCAGTGTTTACTGGGGAGTTGGTTGTTCAGCACATCTGGAAAGTCAGGCCCTTCTGAACGCCTCAGGGCAGTCTCCGTTAGTAACATTAATAACTGTTCTTGAGATGACAGCATTATAATTGGTGTTATATGTGCAGGAAATACACTTGTGTATTTAGAGCAAGGTGATGCTAAAATGCTTCTCTCCCAAAGGAATGGAGGGCTTTTTGCTTTCACTTCTACCCTCATCTAAATTCAGAGAAATTCTGCTGAAATTTCTATGAAATTGTTTGAAATTTATACTGATAGGACTCAGAGACAAGTGTGTCCCAGGGCATGGAAAAGCAGGTAATTGAATCCAGTCCTCATTAGTTATTACTTCTCAGTTATGAGAAACTCATTTTCTTCAGCTTTTTGCAATGAGCATTATCAAACATTGTGCAAAATAGTCTACTTGTTTTTGTTACAAGAGCTCTCTGTTAAATAATCTAAAAATAGCAGCATCTTCCAACTATAACCAACCCTTAATATTTCTGGTAAATAATCTTTATTTTTATAGAAACCCAGTAAAGCTCTTTTAAACTTCTCAAATGGTTTCCTGAGCCCCTTCCTGTAAGAAATACAACAGGGTGTCCTGCCTAGGAGGAACACATGCCTTTTGTGGCACAATACAATCCTTCTAAAAACAGGTAGTTCAGGAAGCAGCCTTCTCCTTACTTTCTAGTGACTTTTTCTGATGTTTTGGTTGAGATTCTGAAGACAACTTAATCTATACATGTCCCACAGCTACAACTCAGTACTGGCTGATGCTCGCTTTTTAAAGTGTCAGAATAATTGTCATTTTTTAGCAAGTCGATTGGCTGATAGAAATGTATTTAACAGTATGGCTTTAGCTCTCCAAACAAGCCAGGCACAAGGCATATCAGAATACCTTGATTATTCCTGGAATGCGATTGCCTCCTTAGACTTGCAATCTCCATGCTCCCTGCGTTCATGTGGGGACCGTACAATGCACCGCAGGCGGGTGAAGCTGGCAGATGAGATAGTTGACCAGCAGATTTCCAAAACAGCATAATTTGTGTAGATTAACTTTCCTTTTTTAACTGGTGAACTCAAGGCTGCTTTGCTTTTTTTCAAGTCAAACACAAATACCTGGAGTGGTTCGTCAGCGTAGCAGGCTGGCGTCCAGCCCCCCGGGGACAGCAGCAGGGTTATTGCGCCTGGGTAATCAGTCTTTCAAGCTGGTGCGTTATATCCTGTTACTTCTACATTTTTGGCCTAAATTTGAGAGTCAAGTTAACCATTGCTTGGGTTGCAGCCTGGAGCAACCCTGAGCCCACCAGTTGAGGTCGCACGTGTGCCCTGGGCTGACTATTGCAGACACCAAACACAAAATTTTAAGCCCTTTAAGCAGGGCTGGAGGTCGGAAGCCTCACCGAAGCGGTTTGGACAATAAAAGTGGGATTTTCACATCCCACAGCAGGTCTGCTCCAGCACACCTCCGGCACCCGGTGGGACGACCAGCCCCGTGCCTCACTGGCCGGTGCCGGGTGCCGAAAGCGTTGCAAGGTGCGGGGCTACAGGCCGTGACCAGCCGAAGCGGTAGTAGAGGCTCCTGCCCGGCTCCGTCTGGTGCTTGTTTCAGTCTCTGAGGCTGGAGGGTTCTTGCCTGGCCCAGCACGACAGCTCTGTCCCATCGTCTCTGGCGTTGCAGAGCTGGGCTGGGTGCTGCGTGGGTGTTTGGACTTTACGTGCTGCTCACTTAAAAATACAACCTAACACAGAGGAGGTATTGTGAGATGGCCAGCTGGCTGTGCCTGCTTATTCCTGGAGCCCCACCACGAGCCCTCCCTTCATCGAGTAACCATGTGGACAATATTTGCTCTGTGTAAGCAACTGTATGGCCAGTGTGTAAAGGGGAGGCAGGAGAAAACCAAAATATAAGAGGTCCGACAAAGAGCCACATCCTAAACTCCTGGAAAATTGTGGTAAATTCCTTCCACAGAAATGTGCCTAGGGTACAATCAACTTTCTTTAGCAACTTGAGGTCAGATGTTGTGTGGTAATGAAGGGAGTATATAATTTTTGCTAGATAGGCTTCTAAGTGTAAGGGTCTGGCTCATGGGGTGCAAGTTTTCGTTCTCGAGTCTATCGTTGCTTTGCATTTTCTGTGATAAAATTTTCATAATGTTTATCCCAGGTGAGATTTCAGTGCAGAGCCAGCTTAATACTGTCGATAAAGCCTTAATTGGTGTTTGCGGACACAGGGGAGGGTGTGCCACTGCTGTGGTCCTGTGGTCGTGCATGGGGAATCAGTGGTGGCTCTGGAAACGTTTGTTCCCATGTGAAGTTAGACATGAACTTCATTGTTCATGGAAAGTCGTTCGGTCAGAACTGAACATTTTAGTAGGAAATTGTCCATTTAAAGAAAAATTCTCACGTGTGGAATAGGATCCCTGATAAAAAAAAATGAATGAGACGGGCAAATAAAAGTTCCACCCCAGAAGGAGCAACAGCAAGAGCAGGGGATGGAGCTGTGCCAGGAGGACGGCGGCTTTGCGCTCTCCCTGCCGTGCGCAGCCCAGGGACCTCCCGTGTCCCGGAGGGGTCCGTCTGCTTGCCCGGCCCCCGGCGCTGCCAAGGGCTTTCTTGCTGGAGAGCTGCTCCGGTCAAGGGATGGACTTCACCGCTAGTTTGAGTTAGAAAGGAGGGGATTGTCCAGGGATTATGGCACTTCAGGAGCGTAGGAGAGCTTGACTGTAAATAATACATATGTATACAATACAGAAGAGCTCCAAAAGTTGGGAAACGCATCCTGGGTATTCAGTATGGGTGTGGAAAAATGGCAGGTCAGTGGTGATGGTAGGGGACTATCAAATCCCAGAGAGGAACCACAGCCATTGGGCTTGGGACTTCTTCTGGATGGTCTTTTCAGATGAGCTTTTCCTTAGAAGAGTAAAACGTTCCTGGTTCTTTCCCAGAAGGATGGAGACATTATTGCAGGAGAAGTCTGCCTGCCCAGTTCTGGTCCTGCCTTTCAGAGCTGGCCTGCTGGGAATGCAGACGGCGCTGGGGCAGGCAGAGCAGCTCCAGAGACAGCAGCTCCCACACTGCAGCCTCTCCCGAGTCATGCTCAGCTCCTGCAAGATAATTAGCCACTAATTCTCACTCAGATCAGTCCAGACCTTTCCTGTAGGATAGGAGCAGAAAGCTTTTGGGAAATCTGCCTTACTCCTCTTGGAGAAAAGTGTAAGAAGCTCAACAGGAGAAACAAAATATTCTGGAGGAATCAGGGCCTCGGGCTTAAACTTCTCACCTAGAGACCAAATTTGTACATTTTTAATGAGCTCACGAACCTCTTCTCCTGCAGGAAACTTCCATGATTTTGTACAACTATCTTTTATGCTTCCTGCATCATATTTCTTACAATGACACTAAGATTTCCTAGACTTACCTACTTTATACGTTTTCAAACAAAACTGCAACTGAGCTGACCTGTATTCTCCATTCCCCCTTGAGAAATGCCATGATGTCCCTCACATTCCTGGGTCAGACTCGAGGTATCTCTTCTGTTTTCAAAACCAGCAAAAGGAGTTGCTGCTTCCATTTTCAGGTGGAGACTCTGAGAAGGGAAACCACTTATCACTGCTTAAGAGAAGAGAGCTTTCTTCAGTCCCTGAGGACTGGCTGATTTTTGTACCTAGGAAGCGTTTGCCATTGGCACTAGTTGTGCCTGGCACCGTTAACAGAGGTCACCGTTATTAAAGGCCAGAGAAAGGAAAATCCAAGCCCATGTTAATAGCCGAGGCTGAAACCAAACAGTACAGGTGCTGAGGGGGAAGAGCTCAAGGGCATCGGTGTGGACCCTTGGCTGTTGGGTGCTGTAGACCACAACAGCCCATGAAAGCCGACGGTGTTCAGTAGGGGAGTGTGGCACTGCAGGGTGGGGAAGCGGGGTTCGAACTCCCCTAAGGTGCTTTTGGGAAGTGCCCATCAGTGCATCTGCCCTCACGAGCAATGTTTACAAGCCCAGCTCTAGAGACGGTGGAAGCTCTACCAGATGAACTTGGTTTTGTCTCTCTTCCCTGTCTTTCAGAAAGACAACCCTGACGACTGCCCCATTGAGCTCAGCAAGGTGCAGAGCGTTAAAGTGGTGGCAAAGAAGCGCAGGGACCGCAGCCTGCCCCGGGCCTTTGAGATCTTCACCGACAGCAAGACCTATGTTTTCAAGGCCAAAGACGAGAAGAATGCCGAAGAGTGGCTTCAGTGCATCAACGTCGCTGTCGCACGGGCTAGAGAGCGGGAGAGCCGAGAGGCCACCACCTACCTGTAGAGCTGCGGGCACCTCCGTGGCCATGCCAGCAAACCAAACGTGTCTGGGACCGCTCCGGCGCAGAGCATCCCGCTGCCATGCCGTGGACCTCTCTTACCTGCAAAAGCCCCATCGGCTCCGGGATCCTGGGAAACGGTGGGGAAGATGGTGTGTTAGCATGGGCTAGGGAGAGCTTTGTGCAGTGCGAGAGGTCTAAGGCGTCAAGAAGGCTAGCCGGTGATGGCGTGCCACCACGCGGGAGTGCTCCCTGGCACCAGGACGATGGCTGGTGTGGAAGCAGCTTCCACGTCTGCGTGTGAAATACCATTTTTTGTCTTCAGCCTAACGGCTTGCAAGCCAGGAGACGTGGTTAGAAACAAACCTGGACCCCATCCCCTCAGCCTTTGCTTCTGAGATGCACAAGGTCTCGGTGGCTCGAATGCCGAGAGCATTCGAGTGCGTAAGGACTTTCTGCTTTCCTCAATCACTTTCTGTCTGTAAAAAGATAATTTTCCTTCCTATTTAATCTCAGTGTACTTTATTCTTTTACTGTTTATATGCATCCATGGAAAAAATCAAATTTGCTGCTTCTTTCAGGTTTAAAATTGAGCCATTTTAAAGATTTAATACTGCTGAAAAATAATTTTAAATACTTAACTGTTTTGATTTCCCCTCTTTTTCCTGCTTTTTCTCCCCTTTCTAACAGAATGTAATTTTTAAAATTTATTTTCCTTTCTTTCTTTAATTGCCTTTTCTGTTCTGTAACTTTTCAAAATTTCTCTAGAACTGGAAAATTCCCAGTTTGGTTGATTTTCTTGGTCACTCTCAAATGATTCCAAAGTGGAGGAAGTGCTGTAGAAAAGACTGAAAGCAAAAAAGGAAAAGAGGGGGGCGAAAAGAATGAGAAGTCTGCAAGTGAAGAAGTGAACACAGAGATCATTCAGGGCTGAGTAGGAATAAAATTTGAAATTTTCCAACCTAGAAAAATGTATCTTTTGCAAAAAAGTTGTTGCCAAAAAGAGGGAGTTCAGGGGGGGAAAAATCAGGGGGAAAATGTGCTGTAATGCTTTTTACTGTAATATGTGTCTTCCACTCAGTAGCAGAGTGGAAGCTCACAGCTTTTTTGAAAGTTCCTTGCAGAGCATGGCAATATAATCTGCTTTCTGAAATTTTCTCTTGTCAACTTTCTGTAGCATTTGCTGGGTGAGTTTTGGCTTTGGCCATAGGGACAGGAGGGCAGCAGGGGCTGGTGAGAGTGGCTCAGCCAGCTGTGATGGCAGGGACCTGCCAGGGGTCATCAAAAACACTTGGGGAATGGGGGGCAAGAGGAATGACCTGGGAAATAAATTCAGATTAAGGTCTATTGAGTAAAGCTAGCGCTGGTGCTGCTGAGTCAAGCCTGTTCTCAGCGGTCACCACGAGGTTTATGTCTCATATCACAGTTCTCCATTGGGGTGCAGCTCGAATGGCTGCATACCTCTGAATTTACAGCCTGATTTTTCCACCATCCTAACCATTCCCAGCTCTCTGGATTTCACTGGGGCTGCTGCTGGTCAGCGGCTCTGAAAGTGGGGAGGAGAAGATGGGCATGAAGCTGAGCAAGGGCTGGAAGAAGTATGGAGGGAGTGGGATCCAAGGGATTTAACTTAATGGTTTGGTGCCTGCTTCCTTGATGTGGTGGTTCAGTGGGGTTCATGGCCCAAAGCTTAGTCTGGTAGCATGCCATAGAAATATTTATCTTTGGAGTTTGATAACTTGCAAGCACTGAGTGTTGCTGGTGTTTGTCTCTCTGGCCGCCAGAGCTCTGTAATTTGTTACACTGACAGGTAAGATGCTAATGTTTGGTAATGAGCATTTACTTGAATTAGAATGAGAAAAAATTAGTTTATGGTACCATAGAAGTGCCTCAGTTCTGCTGCCAGGTCAGAGCTAAGGGCTGCCCAGTCCCTCGCAGCAGCCAGAGCTGGTGGCTCCAGAGAGGTATTTCCCAACCTCACCCATCAAAGCACCATCAAACCTTTGGGGTAGAAACACCGTGGACATTGGAGCAGTGCCAATGCAATGAATTTCCATTTACAGTGAAATGAAAATCAGGCTAAACTTTGAAAGGCTGTCTGCTATTTCTGCATCCCCCTTTTTAGTTGCTTGCACTTGTGGGGATGTCTGGGTTTCTTTGCTTGGTTTTTTCCCCATTATTTTTAATCATTTCCCAGACCCAACGATGATGTGCATGGACGCCCTGAGGGACAGCGGTGCACCAGGGAACCGGAGAAAGATGCCGAGACCTTGTGTGCTGCGGCTCTGCTGTAACCACGCATGGGCAGGGTGCAGTGAGTGCAGGGTGGAAAATAAAAGCAAACCAGCTCAAAATTGGTTTGGGGCAGGATCGGTCTGAGGTGAGCGGGCTCTGATGGTGACCTCCTGGTGGCAGGGATGACGGACCTGCCTGGTGCCACCATGCTGCCCACCCATAGCCCTGATACCAGCTTTCCAAACCAACCTTCCAGCCCGTAGACGTCCCTGTCCCCCCGGTTGTGCCACCCAGCTGTCCTCTTCCTCGGCCACCCAGCACCAGCTGGACCAATCCCAAATCCTATCTTTTCCAACCCTCCACGTTTTCCACAAATCCTCTTTGAGGCAGTAAAACAAAACTGGTAATTCCTTCCTTATGCTCTCGCGCTCCTTCCCCGGCTCCTGCGGGAGTTCATGTATGTTTGTTTTGCTTTGCTTGAGGGTCTCCAGAATTTCCCGAGACCTGGTTCCTCCCAACGCCGATGGGCTGGAGCCCACCTCCAGCCCCGCGGACCTCTGCAGCACGTCTCAGCCAGCGCTCCAGCCCAGCCTCCTAACACGTGTCAAACAACTGACCTGGCACCTGTGCCCTGGAAGGTCGGCAAGCCCTGGCCTGAAAAGACAATATTTTATTTCCAACGTTCCCATGCTGACTGGAGAAGGAAGTGCCGATAGATCACACCACACGGCCAGCGGCTGAGAGCAAAGCGGTTGCTGAAGCATTCCTGGATGATGGAAAATGAGGGAGGGCTTTAAAGCTGGCCATAGGTATGTAGATCGAAAAGATAAATTTGCATTGAAGCTAATGATGTCAGAGGGGAAAAGAGAAGACCTCTGTCAATGGCCCATGCAATGCCTTAACCAGCTCCAGACTTCCTGATGCTCTCGGTGCTCCAGAGAGATGTTGCAGTGTTCAAATTCCTGAAAATTCTTGCAACAACTAAAATGTGGAGATGAGTGTTAGATCATAGAATGTAGCAAAGTGTTCAGAACAACTTCGTTAAAGCTAAATTTAATTACAGAAAATATTGAAAGCCCATCTGGGACCAGTCTATCCAAGCAAGTCTATGGACGTCAGCGTAGGTTGCCTGGCCGGGCAGAGTCCAGCTCCCCGGTGCAGAGCTCCATCCCGCTCCCTGTCACTTATGTGGAATCAGGCAACGTGTGCCTTGTGCCAATAACACAATATTATAATACTTACAACTTCTATTACGCTTCATGCCTCTAAAACACATGAAGTCAAATCCAAGCCTGATGCTGAAGACCAAAAGCAGATTTTTTGGGGGGAAGGTGCACCCTTTTCACCTGTGACCCTTTATTTACTGTTATGTCAGTCATATGGGACGGTTTGTTTAGAGTTGCTTGTGCACAGCGTACGAAGCAGGCTTGATGCAGACAACCTGCCCTCCAGGACTTCATACAGCATGTAAGGAGCAGGGAAGAAGTCTACAGTAAATTGCGTATTATGTCCACACAAATAAAGCAGGTCTGCGGACAGGACTGCTGCCGCCTCTCCTGCCTCTGGGTGTAAGTGAAGTCGTGGAGCCAAACCTCGATTTAAAGGCAGCAGTGCAAGGTTAAGAAAAGACATACGAGGGGAAATTTCCACGGTCTCTCTGGCACACGAGGAAAGATTTCAGTCATTTAATTTTCAATACCTGGACCAATAAATCCTTACTTTACCCACAGGACACACTATTGAGTCTAATGGGAACGAAGTTAATTCATAGGTGTGAACTTGTGGATTTATGGTCTTAAGTTCCAGAATTACATCCTATACTAAACACTGAATTCACCCACTGAGGCATGTCGCTGGAGTTCAGTGATATAGTAAGTTGGCCATTAAAAATATTTTTTACAGACAAAATAGTCTGTATTTCTTAATCTTGATGCCAAGTTTCAGTCTGCCACCTACACATTACACCATCAATTTAATGCACCTGCTTATCTGTGTGCACGTATGTACAAACGCACGTTGTCACCTCTCTGACCGAGTATGGGGATGTGCAAATCGGGGCTGAGCATCCACTTCACCGTCAAGTGATTTCCAGGTCTGAGCATGAAATTCGTGTATGGGGCAAACGCAGCTCTGCTTCACCTGCTGTCTCAAGGCTTTGTCATCAGCACTTGGCTGTCACCAGTCGCTTACATCCTTCCTTTCAATCTCGACATGATTGAAACAATATGGAATGCATAGCTATGTAGTTAGAGAGACCCTGTGTTCTGTGCCAAAAAATAATTGCACAAAATAAGAAGCTTAGCCACACTTCTCCTGTCTTAAATTAAAACTTGGAATAAAATAAAAGAGAAATTCAGCTGGCAACTTATTCTAGTCATCCTCCTAAAAGGAGAAACACAAAAATCATCAATCTAGTTATGATGAGCGCAGGGAGATTTAAAAATAAAAATAAAAAAAACCCCACTGTTGCAAATTTTCTTCTTGAGCAAATATATAAATAGTTTTTATTGGTTCTTTTCAAAACAGCATGTATCGAAACACTCTAGATTTAAACAGCTGCTGCCCTCTGAACAGGGAACACGTTGGTCGTTCCCGCTACGCAGCATTTTCTTGGTTTGTTTGCTCATCACCCCGGCCCTGCCCGAAGACGATGCGAGATCTCCCCGCGGCCTCGGGTCCCTGGGCCAGCGAGCGTGTGTGGCTGCGCTCTCGGAAAAAGGGATGCAAACGCCCTCCTTGGCTGCCGCGCCGGGACCCTGCCAAGCCTCCGCTCCTCTCCGCCAGGAAACAATCCGCGTTCTGTCTCGCACAACTTCTGGTACAAAAGATGTCATTGTCTTCCTGGGGGCGGGGAGGAGTTCACCTTTGCTGAAGAATCCCGTTATTCAGACAGCGTTTGGCGGAGGAAAGGGGCCGCGCTCCCACGGAGAGAGGGACAAGTCCTAGTCCTGGCCGTATGGGATGCTAAACCCAGCTGATGCATCAGATACCCTGCTCCCTCCCGCTCCCCGGGGGCAGCAGTCGTGCCATTTCCACGGGGTCCGTGAAAGCAGGCAAGTTTTGGGGGGGTCCTGGCTGTGACGCTGGGGCTCGGCCAGCCGATCCCCCCGTTACGGGGAGGCATCGCCTCCCAGAGCCGTGGCACAAGGTGACCTGGAGCGCAGGCTGCCAACGGGGAGAGCTCCCAGCACAAACCAACACCTTCCAGCCCGCTCTGCCTACTGGGCAGGCAGACCGAGGTTTAGGATCTAAACCTGAGCCTACAGCTACAATGCCAGACCAAAATCCGGACCTGAACACTCCTGAATGCGAGCAATTTCCAAACCTAACCTAAGTTTTACGGATCAGCATAATTTCTCTAGAAAACATAATTCTTCAAAACACTGGCTCCAGCTTACATGAACATTTTTATGTAAGGACAACAATCCACTTTTTGCGGGAAGAGTTGATGTCTGCCATGATTTCTGTGCCACATCACGTGTATCTTTCAGGCATCCAAGTCTGGGCGAGTGTGTGGCCTCACATTACACTCAAGAACAACTGGTACTTCAGCATCACTTCTTCGCCCGTCTGACGATACGACAGCAAAGGAGAGCAGTCCGATGGTTTTGGCACAGAAGAGCTGGCTCACACCTCTCGGGCTATAGACCAGCCTCATCACGTCGCACTTCTGCAGGGAGGACAGGAGCCGGGCTAACGCGACACGGGGAGCAGCTCTCCCGCTGGTGGGGTGGGCGCCGGCGAGGTCGGAGCAGAGCGGGGTGTCCAGCAGCCGGACGAGCTGGTTTCCAGCTGTGTGCTATGGCAGCGGTCTGTGGTTGCTCAAAGCGCTGGCCGGTGCGATCCGCAGCACCGGACCACTGGACCAAAGCTGTGCTGTGAATGGACTGCATGACCTCCCGAGGTCCCTTCCAGCATAAACTATTCTGTGATCTATAGCGTGGCAAGAGGATTGCCAAAAATGTATCAGCAGCTACCTCCGCTTCTCCTAAAACGGACTGCGAAGCAATGCTGCAGCGCTGCGTAGCCCCTGGAGCCTTGCTGCGCTGTGCGGGCACAGTTGCGTGCGTGTTTCCTCTTGCGATGACTGCTAAGAGAAGAGCAAAGAATAGACTTCTCTGTGAGCCGTGTGGCTAGCGATGAGCTGAGCGATGAGCTGCTGTGGAAAACTGTCTCATGGGGAAAATCTCTTCCCCCTCCTTCCTTAAAAACTGTGCTGTCACGACCATCTTTCTGTGCTTGTTTTGGTTATGGCTGTTTGCATCTCCGTAAGCCTGAGATGAGTTTCTCCTGTGCAGACCCATGCCCCTGTGCGGACTCCTGTATCAAGACGTCCTTTGATCGTGAGGATTGACCCGTGCCCTGCCAGGGTCGGAGCAGAGACACACAAGCTCCCGTTTGCTGGCCACACAGTGGTCGGGGTGGCTGCTGCACCCAAGATGCGCAAAGTGTGGGACTCTTCTGCTGCTGGCTCCCTTCCTTCTTCGTCTTCTTCATCTTCTTCTTCTTCTTTGTCTTCTTCTTCTTCTTCTTCTCTTCTTCTTCTCTTCTTCTTCTCTTCTTCTTCTTTCTTCTTCTTTCTTCTTTCTTCTTCTTTCTTCTTTCTTCTTCTTCTTCTTCTCCTTCTTCTTCCATCTCCAGAATATTGATATTACAGATTTCTTACCTTCCAATTTCCTTCTTGTCTCTTGCGTGGTTTAACTGCCCATGGCAGTAGGGAGAGGAGAAGCGAGGACTGGTTTCTCCTGGCTCATCTCTGCTGCATCCAGCCATGGTGAGGGAGAGCAGGCAGCACAGTGGGTAAAACGAGAGCAGATTAAACTGGCACTTACAACTGCTGCCCAGGCTGAGTTGCATCACGAGTAACACCACTGGTTTCAACAGCTCCAGGGAACATGAAGAATGAGGTAGTTCCATGGTAAAAGGTTTGTAAGATAAATATGAAGATGAATGATATTTAGGCAGGCAAATGATACGTAATCGTTGATTTCTCTAACAAATTTAACTACTTCATCTATTATTCTGTTACTCACAAGCAAATCATTCTTTGTTTCAAATATATTTGTTCTGTTCCTGAAAAATTCCTGTATTCCTTCTTGTAAAGTTTTTGCGAATGGCTGTTTCTGATTACTTGACACCTACACTGTGCTGGTCAGTTTTTACTGACCAAGCAGATATTTCTGTGCCCGGACGGCAACATCATACATTCTGGAGTCAGGTGACAAACAGCGGTGTCCCATGGACATCCTTATTAAATTGTTCTTTCCTCCCCAGTGCTAAACTGCCTGTGCTTGAAAATTAAAATTAAATTTTTTCACATTTTTGCTGTGTTTACTAAGTCTCAGGGGGATCACATTCTCAAAACCAAACGAACAACAGTTTCCAAGGAAGCACTGCGGGAGCGTGCCGGCAGGGCTGGCTGGGCTGTAAGCTCTCCAAGCCGTGTGCGCTTCCATGGGGCCGTTAGTAGCTCCACTTGACAGTATTTCCTAGAAATGTGAATCATAGGTTGTACACCAAAACTGCCTTCTCAGGGCTTGTTTATGAGAGCTGAGCCCAGTTCTGGGAAGTTTTCCAAGGAAATTTTACCCTACAATTCCCTCCTGCCTCCCTGAACAAAGCGTTCCCCAGCGTGTTTGACAGGAACAGAGTAAAACAGGCGATAAATGCTTGGGTATTGCATATAGGCATCACATGCGTGGTGGGTATAAATGGAATAAGCTGGACATTATTTTTCCAGCTTTTTTGATTCCAGGCTCAGCAGCCCACGGGAATAACCTTGCCTGCTTCTTGTTGACAAGTTGCCTAATTCATCTTGATACTGATGACTAATACTCCTCGGGTAAAATCCTTGGCCCCGCTGAGGTCAAATGCAAAACTCCTGTTAACTCTAACAGGGCCAGAATTTTGCTCCGATCACTGCCTGTCGTAGCGATACCTTTACAGCTTCCTGTGATCACTGGACTTGCCCAGCTGCAGAAACACAACCCCTTCCCTCCCCAGTGACAAACCTCAGGCACCAGGTTGGAAGCGAGGAGGATTTCGGTGAGAAAAGCTGCTTCTCTCGCTCCTGCCAGCACCGAGCATCGCCCGTGCCTTGGGCAGTGTGTACCGGGGCTGCCTCACGCGGCAGCCGCCCCGTGGGACCCACGGGATGTGGCCACCCTCTAATGTCACTTCTCGTGCTTTGGGGCAGGAGTGGTAGCCCAGCCAGCTTTTCATGCTGAAATGGTAGGAGGAAGCAGGAAATAAACACATTTTATGTTTTTTTTCTTTGTTTCCAGATAGGAAGTATTTATATTGCACCTGTGAAGGAACTGGACATCAATTAATCAGATGTCAAATTACAACAACATTGAGATGGCTCAATTTTAGCATAAATCTCCCTGTTGCCTAATTAGGTGAAAAAAAAGCAAAATCACACTTGATTAATTTGACTGCTTCACTGAAATATCCTGGAGCTTTCTAAATTGTTTGCATTGGGGTTGGTTGTGTCAGGACCTGGATGTCCCCAGCTGGCCCCACCTGGTACCCCTGCCCCTGCCCAGGACCCCAGCCCAGCCGGGGGCCTCCGTCCTGCCCCAGCGATGCTGTGGGAGCTGGTCCCAGTCCCCACCCCACTGGGGGATCCCCCCAGCCCCAGGAGCCCTGGCAGGTTTCACACAACCTCAGGACATCAGAAGATTTAGATTTATTTGATTCTTTCAATGTGGATATTCTAATATAACTGCCCTGTCCATCTTCCATGGATATAAGGCATTCAAAAGGTAATCCTGGCATTTAATTAACTGCAAGAGTACACATTGAAATCACTTGGCTTTTTTAGGACAGAAGTACCAATATGTTTAAGCAATAGCTATTGTTTAAGAGCAAAGTTTTGCCTGCTGATCTCTGCGCTCCACCCCGGCCCTTCACTTCTTCTGGCTCCTCCTCAACAGGGAAATCAACCTGGACGTGCGATTTCTGTCTGTCTTGCAGGTAAAGCATGGGGAAACTGGAATCTGAAGGGGTCCTTACAAACCAGGCAATGCTTTTTCTGGCAGTAGGCCTCGGAGAAGGTCGCTCACTGAGGTCGGTGGCATTGCAGCCCACGGTCTCCCCCCGGGTGATGCTGACTGGCTGCCTCTTCCCCCATCTCACTGTGCAGTGCGTGGTTAAAGATCATTAAAAACCCATGATCACAGGAGGGATGGCAACGCCTCCAGGTTAGGAGCAAAAAACCCCCTGTTTTCTAGTTACTGTCGGTTATTCATGGAAAATATGTGTGCCTGTAAGAGGGTCCTTTGTTTTTACTTATTTTTTGCAAAAGATAACTTTGCATTACCACATAACACTCTCGTCAATGAGCTACAAACCTGTATTCGGTGGAATGACTCTTTATTTAAGAGTAAACAACAGCAGAAGGCCATGTGTCACAAGGTGCAGAACAGATCTGCAACCAAAGGTCTCTGCCTGGTTGTGGTTTGGGGCTTCCAGCCCAAGGGAAAACATTCATGGCAAGTGGTGTTGTTTTTCCTTTGAAGAACGCAAGTGTGAAGATCCTTTGCTTCAATGCAGGTGGTGTTTAGGCAACAGCAGAGTATGTTTTTCCAGCTGTCCATGACTGTGCCTCAGCTCTGACACGCAGAAGCCACCACCGGGTTTCGGATGGCCCAGCACCGTGCTGAGGGCAGCGCTGAATCCTGGCCACACACCCGCGCAGCCTGCCAGGCTCCGCTTTCCCACTTGGTGGATCACAAATATTTTTTCCTCTATGTGGTCTCGACTCTGCTCTCCTACCTTTGCTGGACCTTAGCAATGTCTTGTCCCTGTCGCTGAAACATTCACAGTTCTGTGTTGGGTTTAACGTGTAGGAATCCGCCTGGTTTATTTTCCTCGACTCATTAACTTTCCTCAAGACCCGCGGTGCTCTCCGGATGCCGATGGTACCGATGTTCGGTTACACACGCAGCCGGGAAGGGCAGGGCTGTGTGAGTGTCCTGCTCTCATGCTGCCCTTCAGCAGTCCAGCACGGCCACTCTTCTCTTCTGAAGGGAAGAAGTGAATCTAAAACAGACCAGGAATTCAGAAGGAAACAAAACCCAGGGTCCCTTTCACTCTGGCCATGCTTTAGCTCACCTGCTGTGGCCGCTGGTTCAATGAAGTCCCTCTGCACCCCACTGCCCAACCAGCAAGTGATCAGGACCACCACCAGCACCAGAGGAAGGGTGGGAGCACATTGTCCACTAACACCCACAAAGGTGTGTCTTTAAAACATTGACTACGGCCCGAACTATGAAGAATCAAAGGCGCTTTCTAAACACATCCCATGTGTGTACAGCACTGCGACTGCTCCATTGGCTCTCTGCCGGAGGTTGTACAGTATCGGGTTCGTTGTGTTTTCACCACATGCCTTGCAGATCTGAATCTAGCACGATATGTCTCCAGGATAATTGGGTCCAGCCAGTTTGAGATTTCCACCAGCAAGACAAACAGAACTTCAGAGGAGCTCCACAGTACTCCTGCTCCACGGCTGGGTGTCCAGAGACTAGTCCTGATGGCACCGCACCAGGCAGATGTTAATAAAAGAGGTGGGTTATGTGTCTAAAATACCACAAGGCCTCTGACAAACCTAAATTCCATGCCCAAAGCTCGGGCCTTGGGTGCTCTGAAAGATGCACATCCATAACCCAAGCACTGGCTTAGCTGCCAACCTCTGGCTATCCTGTCTTCCACACCAGTAAGAATACTCCCCAAAACCAGGGCTGAGTCCTGAGCCCCGGCAGAGCTCACTGACGCACTGCCGAGGTGTCCTGCTGAGTTCGTGCTAAAGTCAGAGCCGTCGGAGCCCTGCGATGCTTCATGGGGCGATGGCCAAAGGTTTGGGAGCGCCTTTCTTCCTGCTACGTGGGAGCAGCAAGAAGGGGCCACAGGAGCCGCCTTCATCTCATCGCATCAGCCGAAGTCGTTTGGATGCTATGAACGTAGGTGGGTGGCAGAACTGCTTAGAGCCCGGTGCAGGGTACCTGCAACTACCGTGAGCACGTCTGATAATTTTAGGGGACAAATTACTTCACACTCTTCACTTTGCCGAATACTACTGGCCACTTGCTGTTGCTTCTGCTTCCTGACAGAATGGCTGATGCTGATGGACGGGAAAAAATAAAAAGATAGTAACTGTTGGGTAGGGAAAAACATTTGTCCGGTGCAAAGTTATTCCAGCCGGAATTCGTCAATAGCTTGGTAAACACCTTGCAACCCTCCAGATACTTTTGTGGATAAACAAAAAGCAGCAAACTGAATAGAAGCCGAGTATTGAAAAATATCTTTTGCAAATTGATCTTTTGCAACAGCTCTGTTGAGTGCTTCACATCTGGCTGTATCCTGGTCCATTTAATCACCAAGGGGAACACATGTGAAAAGCAGTCGCCCTCTTCAAAAAGCTTACTTCTGCTTTTGGGCTTCCCTTTCTGCTATCTATTAGCTCTCCATATTCACAGCAGCTCACTTTCTCACTCGCAGCCTCCTGCTGCTCTGATTGTCTTTGACAAGGGCAATGCAATGGGAGTGGGGAAGGATGATGGAAAACATTATGATTTTATCAGCAGCCTGTTGTACATACTATTATGAAATGAGAAATAAAACCCATGTGTAAAATACCAGTATTGGTACTAAACTATAAAGCCCATAAGCCTGTTAACTGTAGGGAAGGCTGTGATGGGGTGGATCAATGCTCTCAGACGAAAACCAGCTGTCCAGCATCTTGCCTCTGACGGCAACCAGTAGCAGATGCTTAAGGAGACCATAGGAGAAAACAAATATCGAGTGACCCCCTCTCTGCACCACCCTCTTTACTATCACCAACAGACGCTTCAGGGACCTCTAACACCAGATGCTTCTTCCCGAACGCTACGTTTAACAACGAAATTTTGCCCAAACCTTTTTAAAGCCATCCATACTCTTGACGTCCAAAACATCCTGAGTTCCTCTGTAGCTGTGTGTTGTTTGATCGTTTCAACGTCCTCATCTGCAGATCTTCTAATGGCAGCATGAAGGCACTGGAAAGCATCTCAGTAATTCAGTTGCCCAGCACTGAGGTTTCTTGCCTCCTTTTCCATACCCAAGCCCAGCAGGCACCATGAAAGCTTTTTGGGGCATCCGCAGCAAGCACGGCAGGCACGTGGGAGCTGGTACGTGAGCTCCTTGACTCACTGCAGAAGAGTCAAAGGGAAGATGACTCAAGATCATTGGTCTTACCTGAAATCTAAAGTTGTATCTAAGCATTTAAATGCAGCAGGATCTTCAGGACATTTCTATTGTTTATTTCTTCTGACCCTTTCAGTCAGAAGGAGCAGCACAGAGTCTCATACCATCCGGTGTAACGGCAAACTAGCCCACAGGTCCATTGAAATACAAGCAAAATAGGTCTCCCCCCCACCCAAAGCAGCTAATGGGCCTTCTAAACTGTCACAGCTCCTGAACAATTCACCATGTACATCCACCTCAGTTAAAATATTGTCAGCTGCCAGTCCTGTAAACCTGGCCTTACCCAAAGAGCCTCAACCAGAAGAACGGCTGTGAGCGGCATTCAAGGGCTTTGTGTATGCTATATTTTGCCTCTTCCTTTCAATCTTCCTTTCTTTAAATCTATGGCTCTAATAATGATATAGCAAGACCTTTTTTTCCACTTCTGCATCTGTATCAGTCACTTTCTCTAGTCCACTCCTCTTTTCATTTTTCTTTGAAACAGTTCATCTCTGTTCTTTCCGTCTAAAAGATTGGATTGTGATTAATGGAGACAACGGGAAAGTGAGCACCTGAACAAGTGGGATTAAAGTGCGACATAGCGGTCACCTATTTGTTTTAGGAAAGATCGGGCAAATCCTTTGGCAGAGACACCTATTCATGCGCAGACACTGTCTGTTTATTTGGTAGGGGGCATCTTTAGGATGGATCTTACAGAAGCCGCTGCCATGTAGCTTTTCAGAAGGTACCACCAAGCAGGTAGATGACTGCAAGGGCACCGGCAATAAGTAAATTTCACGCTTGTCTGCAGCGTGGCACCTTTGGCAGAAGGTCTCACACACTGATGGCACTTTGTGTGATCCACCAGCCTGTGAGGAGTTCCCACTATAACAGTGGTTTGAATTTTCCAGCTCCTTTCTACCAGCTTTACAGTCTCCACGGGATAAAGTGTCCCCATGGTAGAGGATCGCTGCCGCTAGGACCTGAGTTATCTCAGATGTCCCCCCGAACAGCACGGTGACAGGTATGAAGCTGTAGGAGGTAAGCGAGAGAAGAGAGAGAGAAAAGAGGGAAGGAAGACGTTTCATGGACCTTCATGTAATTCTGAATAAGAAAATGATGAGCAAAGTCTCAGTGGGATGTGACTAGATGGAGCGCGTCTCTGTGTACGTCGTAAATCATCGAGGAGGCACAGGCACCGCAAAGTTATTTACTGCGCACCCGAGGCTGCTGGTGTAACAAGTTGCCTCCTGCAGAGAATGTCAACAAACACTATGGATTCACTGCCTTTCCCACCGGGCCTGGTAATTTTAGGAAAGGTCTACATGTATGCATATTGTTTTCATCATTACATTTCGGGTTAACAAATAGAGCTCAACATGAAGTCCAAAAATGCCAGAAATGCCTTTTGTCCACCAGTGGATTTCAGCAGCTTGTTAAATATTACTGGATTGTTAAGGCAGGCTGAAATCTGACAGGCCTCGGGATGGCCCATTGGAGACATCTTTCATTTATTTGGCCTGATGTGCGAGCTTACGCAGCACACTCTCCCTTAATCATAGCTGCATCACAAAATGGGACTTGGGAAAAATGCCATTGCAAAGCGGCTGGCTGGACTTTGCCAAAACTGTCTGGAAAGTTCCCATTAACGATTGAGCAAACCAGGTTTTCTCACCTCCTAAGGAGCATCTGGACTTGAGGTTGGTGTAGAGAGGTGACCGCCTGGGCTTACAGAGCTAGCAGAGAACCAGCTGCCGGGTTCAGGTAATAAGCTGCAGGTGACAGAGAGCTATAAAATGGGGGTATGGCGGGTGTGGGTGGGGTTGGCTGGTTAGTGATGCAAGAATGTGGTGGTAGCAGCAATGGCTCAGGGCTTCCTCGTCATGTGGTGCACTGGATGGTGACATTTCATGCAGGCTCGGAGGCCAGAAATGTCCAGCAGGAAAAGTTCACCCAAAAGTATAAGTCTATTGGTTCCCAAATTTGCTGGAAGCTGAGTGGTTGCCTGAAGAAAGCCGCCGCGTGTCCTTCTTTGGTCTTGGACTCTTCCACAGAGTCCTACTGCTGCCGGGAGCAGGATGCCGAGCAGCACGGACGTTTGGTCTGATGCAGTACCGCCGTTCTGGACTTGGAGAAGTGGTACAGCAGCTGACCCCGTCTCCTCGCAGGGCTGCGCTTGCGGATGCTCCGAGCAGTGGTAAGTGGTGTGCTGGCTGCGCGAGGGGAGCGGGAGAGCGGGTGACAGCTGGTTTTTAGCCGTGCCGTGCGTTGAGTTTTGAATGCACGGTGGGTTATTTCAGAGGAGCAAAGATCTTGAGGGGAGGCCTCGCTCTGCTCTGGAGTCACTAGAGAAAAGGAGCAAATATTTGGGGGAGCACAGCCTGGGAAATACATCCGACCTGAAATCATACATGGGTTATCTTGATGTGGCGTGGGTGTGGGAGAATCGGAACCATCCAGATACATGGGTGAGATTCTGATGCTTTCAGCTGACTGAATCATTTAGGTCTTCTCTTAAGCTCCAGTGCAGTAAAAATGATAATTATAGTAAATTGTGAATTTTTTCTTGATAATGATGTATGCAAATAGGCTTAAAAGAGAACATTCGAGTTATGCTGATCGCTTCTGTGGGTTACAGTGTAACACCAAAGCAGAGGTATGGCATTTTTTGAGAGAGCGTAGAATCAGCATAAGTCTTGTTCTGCTGCAAAATAAAGTCAAAAGGTCTTTCTTCCAACTCTGCTGGTAATACCTGCGGCCCAAAACAGCCACAAAATCAAAATTAACACATCTTGAATCTGACATAATCCATTATTAGTACAGTCCTATTTGCAACTAATGCAGGATAAATGTGGAATTTCCCTTCTAAAGATCCCTGAGCTTCCCACCCTCTCCATGTAGCTGGCTCAGAGCCTTCTGCCACCCTCCCCTGCTTAGGCGGAGGATTAGTACTGCAGGATCCACGTGCAACTTCTGTACAAACCTCTATCAAAGCTACTGGAGACAAGCATAAGATGATGAGTGTTATTTTGATTTTTTTTTCAGTTCAATTCACTTCAAAATCTAGTTTTACCTAAGGTCAAACACAACTGTGCCTAACTTTTGGTTGGTTTTGTAGTAAAGTGCTGCCTCCTGCTGGGTAGAAGGCCCTATAATAAAGCATTTCTTCAGTAATTTACTATTAAGTTCACCTGAAGTCTAGGAAGGGGCTTTGCAGAGATGGCTCCCTTGGCAATGAAATAGGATATCCATTTCGCAAACTGTCTAGCACAGAAGAAACCGAACTGCCTGTGGACACAAGGGCTGCATAAGAAAATACCCTGATGTTTCAAGGCAGCGTGTTTATCCCTCTGAACATGGAGGGATGCTGTCAGTGGGCCGCCTACACAGGGGCAGAGGGCCAGGCTGCTGCTTTTCTGCCTTACCCTCGTTATAACAAAGAGCTGTGGTTCAGGCCAAACCTCTTTGCTTGTGCCCAGCTTGGTGCAAGTGGAAAGGTGAATCCCTTGGGGAAGGAAGGGGGAATGTTAACTTTTCCTGCTGTAGCGCTCCGTGTCAAGCCGCTTCCGAGGTGGTTGTTGGAGAAGGTACAAGATGCACTTAGGAGCGAGTGCAGGGTCCTACCCACTCGCCCCCCCCTTCTCCAGCCTTTCTGGCCCGGTGATGCCGTGTACATCTGCCGTAGCGAGCATGTAATTCTTGTAATGGGGAGCGGGTGCTGAGAACTGATGTTGTCAGTACACCTGCCAAGGGGGTACTTCAGACCCACTCTAGGCAGTCGGGTGGGCTGACCTCTCCCTACCACCACACCGGGCGCCTGGAGTCCCGTCTCTGGTGCAGCTCCATCCGAGAGGAACGAAGATGAAAACGGAGCCTGCCCACTCACCTTCTCTAGCAGTGGGTCCCAGGGGGGCACCCAAACCTCCGCCAGGTACGCGAGCGCTGGCGAGCGAGCACCGTGGGGGAAGAAAGGACACCCGGGGCTCTCGGAGTTGTCAGGGCTGGGAGGATGCTTGGTAGCAGCTATACCAGTATCCCAGAATGTTTCGGGCACTGGGCTGCAGTCCCCTTGGAGAACGTTGGTTCCAGGCTGGCGCCGAGGCCTCCCCGGGCTCTCAATTTGTCAGCAATCCTTGTGACACCTGCAGAATATCTGCTGCTGCATCAGAACATGCCTGTACTTAAAACAACAACAACAAAAGGTAGGAAGGGGTTTACTCACTTGTATTTGATACCTACATATTATTATTATTACATATACTTGCCAAAACCTGGGGGGTTTTTATTAACTTAGGGAAACACTAGCAAATGATATTGTCAGTCTTTCCAGAAGCTAGACAATGCTTAGAGTATCTTTAAGAATCTCCTAGTTCAGGCTGTGATCTGTTCCAAAAATAAGTGACAGAATTATTCAATTATCTTGACTAAAAGGAGAATTATATTAAACAAAAGCCTTGCTCTAGTATATGGCACTGTACATTATGGGGGAACTTTGCTAATAATGGTAGAAATCCCTATTTATGTCAATCATTGAACAAGATGCGTCCACCTACACCCATAAATGACCTGCTAACATGAATTTTCAAGTCTTCCCTTGTTTTTAATTAACTGACACTGAAAACATTCTGGGATATTGGTATCCCAGTCTACACTTATATGCCAGTACACCCTGGCAATGTACACCCTGCATACATTTATATGCCAGTTTTCTCTCAGCGCTATGGGGACAGAGATCTTATTGATGACAGCTATAATTAATTATTTCAAATTACCAGTTTCTTTTATTTGCAAATGACTTGTAGTCTATCAGTGGCAATATCTGTGTGTATTTAGTATTGCTGTTGGTTATATCAGTAAGGAAAATCTTGCCCATATATTATAAATTTAATTTCCTCTCCCTTTGTTAGTGAGGCTCTTTACCTCAGCATTCCTTCTCCGTCTGTCCTGCCGTGCCTGACCTGGGATGGCATAAAAATAACTGTCCTAACGCTTTTCTGCAAAATCCCATTAACCCACTAGATGGCAAACAACCACTTACAAAAGCCCAAAGATACAGTTGTCTTATATAAACAAAGCCATCTCAAATTCACCACTGGTAAATAGCTAGAGGAATTAAATTCCTGCTTATAGTTAACCTCATAGGGTATAGTGAAGCTTGTCCAATAATCACTAGCAAGATATATTACTAAAATCTCTTTCACATTCTTGGATGGTGAGCTACAGTATGAGCTTTCACATAGTTCAGATCACAAGCTCCAATGACTAGCAGCATGTTTAGCATCATCTCCTTCTGCCAGGAGTGCTAAAGGTGTCTTTCTGATAAGTTTCCACTTTATCCACTGAGTTACTTTTGGCAATGTGATATATAAACTCTAAGAGGCTGTGCTATTTTTCTAAGCTGCCCCACTATGCCCACAAGGACAGAATTTCACACTTTACTGCAATCAGTGGGAAACTTGCCACTGACTCAAGAGCTCAGTAGAGATTTCACTTAGATGCTGCAGGAGAAATAACGTCCCTGACAGAGCAGCAGGGATGAAGAGGCAAGGACCTGATGGACCTGATCTTTCTGCTTTGAATCATTCTCTGGGAGAGAAAAAAAATAGAATAAAAGAGCTCTTGAGGTTAACAAGACACTTGAAAATGCTTTAAAGGCAGAAAAAGCTTGTGAAACCGTGGAAAAAAATGCTTGAGCAGCTCACAGGCTGTTACAGCAATTCCTGCAGGGAAAGAAGGCGGCCGGCTGCCACATTTCACTCTGCCCCAGCACTACC
The DNA here is from genome assembly GCA_035590195.1 of Aviceda cuculoides. Lineage (NCBI taxonomy): Eukaryota > Metazoa > Chordata > Aves > Accipitriformes > Accipitridae > Aviceda > Aviceda cuculoides. The sequence goes on from JAVJGG010000085.1 coordinate 41,724,602, forward strand.
ACCTCTCTCCTCTGTGCCCTGCTCCGCTCACCAACTGCTCTTTTCATACTTGGATGCTAGTGGTAACAACTTGTTCAATATTAAAAGCAGCTTTTTATAATACGTGGACAAAGGGCTCTTCCTCAGGCTAACAGAGCAGGGGAAGTTCTTGCTGCAAAAAAAACCCAGCCACAGAGCAGGGGAGGGTGTGCAGCCCCTCCGCTGACCCTCGCAGCCCTTTGGGAGAAGTTCCAAACGGCCCGAGAGCCCTTTCTGGTAACTCCTGCGTGCACTCGAGGCCAGGTCGCGCTGCTGTCATTAGCCTTGCCTTAGACTCATTTTGTGCTGATCCACAGTTCAGTAAATACGAACATGCAAATGGACGAAGCAGTGAAAGATTTGCTTGACGTTTACGTGAGATTTAAGCGTTTCTGTACTGACTGTATCTTTGTCTGTAGGGGAAACACCTGGTGAAACTGCCGGCTGATCGCAGCTCGATGTTTTCTATGCTGTGCAGCTGCTCCCACAGTCTATCAGATAACGTTTCAGGAGATGGTCCCCCCCACCCCCAGCCCCGTCCCCGTCCCCCCCCAGCAGGATGTGGTCCTGCGGCCGCAGTAGCACGGAGCTTCTCTCGGGTTTGCAAACATGCTCCACAACCTCACCGTGCCCGAGGAGCCCGGCCGGGCTGACGGCAAGGCTGCGGTCGGGCTGGGAAAGTCACCTCTGCCTCCCGCTGCAGAGCGAGGCGGCTGTTGGCCCCGAGCATCCTGGAGGATGGCAGAAGGGGCATCTAGAGGGGCAGAAGACATCCGAGCCTGTACAGCATGCGCCCGTTAAGTGCTTCCCGGGTAAAGTCAGTCAATTTTAAACAGATTTTACTAGGCAGCGCTCAGTTGGGCTCAGTCTGCTGGTTAGACTGCTGCTTGCGTGGCGCAGGACGAGGAGGGCACGTGTGATGCTGGGGTTTGCAGACTGCGAGCGTTCTTTAAAGCTGCAGACTCATGATGCAGCCCCTAAAAATAATTTAGGCCTCTCCCCATAGTGACAAATATCCTCCCGCGTGAACCAGAGCTAAATCTGTCTCTGATGCATGCCCTTCAGGACAGAGCCTGTTCTTTTCCATCCTGTCGGTGCTTCCTTCTGTTCGTGTTTATTCCTGTGACTTATTCCAGGTTAACAACTTGAGCCCACACCTCCTCATTCACATGCCTACAGTCACCAGCCTGCACAGCTGTGAAATATTTGTGAGAACCACATCTGCACACGAGGAGAGCTGGCACCAGAGGACAGCATCCTTGGAAAAAAAACTGGGGGGGGTGTTTTCACATGCGAACGATGTTTCAATCTTTTCTTGATAAAAGACCAGTCAACGGCAGTAGCTTCACTGGAGTAACCAAGAAATGAGTAATGCCAGGAGAAATGCCACTGAAACCAACAGAGGGAGAGATTTACAGAGTGGAAAGTAAAGAATCAGTTAATGCGAAACAGAGAAACACTTATATAAAAGGCTGTATTCATAATTACACTTCTGGTTTCACACCAAGTTATTCATGGTAAAAATTGCAGGATGTAACTTACACTACTGAATTCCTCTTTTCTCTTTCAAAACCAGTGAATAAGAGTTTAAAGAAATTGCCCTCTGGGAACGATTTCAAATAATCTTTGTTGTTCCTCTAAGCTGTTAAATGAGAGTCCAAAATTGGAGTCTCTATAAATCTTTTATAGAAGTACCTAACTAATTCCTCTTCAAGTCATAATTTGACATAGTGAAACACTGTTTCTCCAGCCTGAGTAACTCTCACTGCCAAGACTTTTGGTGACAAACTCCTACATCAATGCAAACCTAGTATTTGGCCCATACTGGAAGTATACTTGCAATAAGAAGTCCTATTAGAGCTGATAACACATATTCTTATTGCTGAGATAGCAGATAATTCTAGATTCTCAGTTAATTTATCAGATTCAACACGAAGAATTGAAGCCGATCTCCTAAATGATTTGATAAAAAATCAACTTTCTAAAATCTCCAAAGTAAAAAATTAGTTGAATTCAATGAATAAATTGATCTAACAATAGTCTCTGTTCTCTTAGTCTAGTCTGTTTGATATGACAGTAGAAACTTTCAGGTATCAGCTCATGTCAAAATATTTTACTGCTTAACTCCCTATCATATTGTTTTCTTACACACTGCCATCTATCATTGTTTAAGGAAATTAGATTTTTCTGTCATCACAGATTCTTATTTTTCCAAACAAATCCTTTCTATTCTGTTAAGGTAATTGCATGTTGCAATTTGCAGTTCTTTGCTAAGAACCTGTTCTTGTATTATCTTTTGTGAAACATTTGCTGACAAACCTGTAAAATCCTCAGCGGATATTGGGCACTGAGGTGGTCTAATTACCTACAAGGAGAGAGATTTTAGGGTATCCTAAACCTCCCCTCCCACGAGGCTCACTCAGAAGCTGGTGCTACTTTCTTTTCAGCTCGGCCATCCTCTGCCAACGCAGATTACCGCTCGGCTTTGGAGTCCATAACTGCAGTCGGAAGCACTGCCGGATGACATAGAAATGCATAAAGGTGTGGATGCAGGACAGACACCACAGACTGGGAAGATGTGATATGCTGCTATATCCCAGTCCCAAGTGCGTTCGCTTGCCTGGGCGAGCTAGGGAATCGCTCCCTCCCAGAGGGGACGGTGCTCCGACGGTGCCTCCTGGCAGCCCTGCGCGGCTGGCTGTGCCGGCCTGAGCAGCCGCGGGTTCTGTGGAAGGTGAGGAAGAACGATTAGGAAAGGCTGGAGGCAGCGCAGCCTCGATGCCAAATGTACGCGGACACCAATGTTGCAAATGCTGTAGGTGATCGTAGGCTGTTAATGTGTGAACATATGACACCAAACACACGTATTTTAGTATCTATTTTAATGCCAGTAGCTGTCTGCATACAACTGATTTAAAGAAAGAGCTTCCATGAACTGTACAGTTCCAGGCCAAAGGGCACAAGAGAATTCGGCTCGTTAATGCACTCACATTCACGACTCAACCAGCAATTATTGATTGCCATTGTTTTCCAGCAGCGTACTGTGTCCTGGCAACAAAGCACTAACTTATTATGCTGCTTTGTTAACAGGCTTAAGTTCTCTGCTGTGCGCATCTGGGTACGCTTCTACAGCAAGGGGACCCGCCTGGGCACCACCTCCTGTCGACTGTGTCACAAAACAAAACATTAATGTAACTCCATGTTTACCAGTTTGGAGCTCACCGGCTACTGCAGGCTGTTTGCGCTCTTTATTTTTAAACATGCTACAGCAAAACTTTCTGGCATAGCCAAGACTTCCAATTGCGTAACAGCTGAGGGGACAACACATTGCTCAACTTTGAATTCGAAAATACATACATGAAAAACATCAAGAAATGGTAAGAATGGTATGGGCAGGTTGAGCTACCTAAGGAAAGAAAAATACACTTCTCTTCAGGTTTTTAAAACATTAAAGTGTAACCTGGAAAACCGGAGCAAATTAAAAGCAATATATGGTGGGTGTGTGCCTGGAAAAAAAAAAAAAAAAGGTGGGCAAGTTCCACTGCAATGAGTGACACCTGCTGCTTGCATGACTCCTGGTTTTCCTTCTTTTCAGCCTGTTTGGCACACATTGCTAACTGCTATGAAAATGGGAAGAGCTGTTTGCCTTTTGCAAATGCCATGGAACCTGGTATTTTCACCTTCAGAATAATTTGAGGGTTAGAGAACTGAGACAACCATGGCAATTTTTTCCCAGCTCCCCTTTTTATTACTATTTCTTTAACCTTCAGTAGTTCAATGGACTGTAAATTGCTTTTGTCACTGCAGAGATGCTTCGCACTAGTGTCATGGGTTCACCGGACTTTTCTTGGCTGTGTTAATGCAACACAGAAGACTACTGCAGGTTTCTAAAAGGCCACTGATGTTCCAGCTTGGTGGTGGGATTTTTTTAGTCTATGTAAAATTGTTTCTAAAATCTCAGTGACTGTACAGTATATGGCTAAAGGGAGAGAGCTTGCAAAAGGACCAGGAAAATAGGGTGAGCACACAAACCCTTCCAACTAACTAGGATCCCTGATGAGTCATGAACCTGCAAGTACAGCACCTCCCAATTAAATGCTCTTTTTCTCCAAAAAGCACTATTTCAGTGATAGTTACAGACTGGCTCTCAAACCTCAAACTATAAATGGAAAGGAAGGCTGAAAAGCAAATATTGTGTACTATGGACTTGGTCATCTTTCTAAAAGACTTGCTTGTAAAACTAGGAAAGTTTGACTAATCATTGTAACCATGACACAAAATAAGGTGCTGCACCCAGCTACTCCACAGCCCATGCTGGCTGCGCTGAGGAAGAGCAGACCAGGTCACATGCACCGCAGCCCCCTTCAGCAAAGCCATTCCTGTGAAAGCCTGGCAGACTAGGCTTCTGCACTGATTTTTTTCTTGTCCCCGATTAAAAATCTTGGATTTGTATCTCTCTACAAATGCTTTTATCTTAGGCTCTCTTAGCACAACAAACCTTAGCAGCAGTGAACTACCCTGGCCCTTTGCACAATTAATTATTATACTGCAACCTGGCCTGGTTCCATGGGGGTTAGGCAACCTCACGTCCTGCAAGCCCTCTGCTCCGATCACATTTGCTCATCCTCGATGACCACCAGAAAAAAAATAATAAATCCTTCCTGTGCTCTCTGCAGCACTGCAACCTTACCCTCCCTGCAGAGCTCTCAGCCTGTCCCACAAGGTCAAAACTGCACTGACAAGCCCATCTGACTGACAAGCGTGCCATGCGCATGCACGAAATTATCGCAACTAGCTAATATCGAGCACGTCCCCTCCAGCAGATCCTGTGGGCCCTGGGTTTTCCTCTTTAAGACAGCCCCCGCGGCAGCACAGTCAGGGTCTCTCTTCTTGATTTGCTGTTTGGTAAACTGCTGCTGGATTATGGATCAGGCCCGTCAACTATCAGGCAGGCTGGCTGACGAGAAACAGGTTACGACGTGTTGCTGCGGGTACTGGGCCCTTCTAGGCTGAGAGCATGAGTACAAACCAGCGGACGCTGCCCAGGCAGAGGAGGAGAGCTCAGAGGAACCCCTGAGGAGAGTTGGTCCCTGCCCCAGACAAGGCCTGCGCCGGCCGGCCCAGCCTTATCTCCTTCTCTGGACAGGGGCCCTGTGGAGGCGGCGACAGCGCCGGGCTGCCGGCAGGAAGTGGCTCCGGATCTCCACAAGACCCGCTCCCCTAAGCTTCCTCCTTGTCCGCCGGGGCGATACCGGCCGGCTTCGCCAGCCCACGGAGCCAAACCCACGGCTGAGGGGACACCCGAGGACACGGCCGGGTGAGGAGACGGCAGCCAGCTCCCCCCCCGCAACATGGCGAACGGGGACCGACAGCGCGCTCTGCCACTCAAGCCGAGCGAGCCAATCAGATTCCGAAGCTGTCCGCCGGGGCGGGATTTGCCCGTCAGTTCGCGTGCAGTGACGGCCGCGGGGAGTTAGTCCCGGCCAGGGCGCGCGGCCGCGGAGGGATATCGCTAGCGGGGTGTGGTGCGGCAGTTCCGAGAAGTGATGTCAAGCGGCGGGAATTTCCCGGTTGCCGCGTCCCGGGGTGGTTGCGACAGCCGGGCGGGCCGCGGGCGATCGCTGTGGGGCCTCCGCGGACCTTGTCTGCCCTCCCCCGGGTCTGCGCTGAGGTGATGGCGGCCGCCTCGGGGGCCGGAGGGCGAACGGCCGTCGCAGGGTAGGCACCCTCGCCGTTCGCCTCAGCGAGGTGGGGATGGTTAGGGCACCTTCGTGCTGTCGCTCCCTAGTGTCGGGTCCCCCCAGAGGGACCGCTTCCAGCCGCTCATTCCCTCAGGAACAGGGACAGCCGGTGCCCAAGAGGGAGGACGGCCAAGCCCGATCAAGGCGCTGATCGCTTTTCTTGCAAACGTGCCGTATTTGTGCAGTTTGCAGGATTGTAACCAAAATACCCGTGTTTTGTCTGAAGAATCTTGTTCAGGCAGCGCCTAAGAGTGCAGTGGAAACACTTACTAGGGAAACAATGTCCGAGCTCACGGAAAGAGGACCGTTTCCAGCTCTCAAACACGCTCTTATTGGAAATAAACATGTCATCAGAAATCAGTCAAGCAACCACGCAGCCATACGTGAAAAGCAACGTGAGAAGTGGTAGCTTGTGAAAATAACGAATTTCTAGCAAATAAAGCTCGGGAACAGTGAGCGTAGGTCGTGGCCCAAGCAGCCCCTAATCCTGGGCGTTGCGATGGGCTGGTTACGCAGTGAGCAGCTAAATGAGGGAAAAGCCTCCAGAATTGGTTCTGTGGGGCCAAGGATCCAGACGTCCTCGGGGAACGTGGGACAAACGTGGGGCGACGGGGAGGGCGGCGGGTGGCTGTTCACTGCAGGACTGTTTCCCCAATGCTTAAAGTTGTGCGTTTATGTACAATGGCTTAAACCGCAGTGGCTGCTTTAAACTTTTTTTTTTCCTTCATTAAGAAATGAACTTTTTGCTGGAGTATGCTTCCCGTTTGGAAATACACCTTCTGTCAGTGTTGCACCACGGCCATCCTGTTCATTTTCTTACCCAATTTTAAGGTTTTTTTCTTCCCTGCGTGACACACGGCAAGCACCAAAAGCCCTACCTGCAGCTCTGAACCAGTTAACCTACACGGTTTTTAAAACACAGTTTAACCAGCGTGATTTCCTTTTCATCTGCTGCTGTAGAAGCGTAGTGTGTGCAGCGAGTTATTTTTCACCGTTTAAAACCTTTTGCAGTGGAAAACGCTGCAAAAAAAAAGAAAAAAAAGGTGCCCCTCTCCATCCCCAGCTCACACGCGGGGCAGCTGCGGTGGAGCCGTCTCCTCCCTACGGCACGCAACAGGGCCCCCACGCGTGTCCTCATCTCCTCCCTCGCTTGCCAAAGGGGATCCTCTCCCGGGGGCCGTTTCACCGACCACCGGGCGAGGTTCCCCCGCCGGGGCAACCCCCCGCCTCCTTCTCCTGCCGAGGTCCCCAGCGATGTGGACGGCAGCGGGTTCGGCCACCGCATCGCTCGCGTTGTACCGGAGACGGGGCAGCGCCGGCCGGTTCCCGTTACCGGTTCCCGGGTTCCGCCCGGACAGCGGCGATCGTGGGCGGGCGGGGCGGGGCCGGCGGACTTTTTTTTCCCGGCGTGCCGCGCGCGCAGGCGCCGCTGTGTGCTGCGTCACGGCGCTGGGCCGCGCTAGTCCGTGCGTGGCCGGCTGCGGGTGAGGACGAGCTCCGCCAGCCGGGCTGCCGCCGCCACACACCCGGCCCCCCCCCCCGCCGCCGCCGCCGCCGCCGCTGCTGCTGCTGCTACCGCTACCGCCGCCGCCGCTTCTGCCGCCTCCTCCTCCTCCGCTACCGTCGCTGCCCCGCCGGCTCCCGCCGCCCCGGGTATCCTTATCGGTGACCGGCTGTACTCGGAGGTGTCGCTCACCATCGACCACTCGCTCATCCCCGAGGAGCGCCTCTCGCCTACCCCCTCCATGCAGGACGGCCTGGACCTGCAGTGCGAGACCGACCTGCGCATTCTGGGCTGCGAGCTCATCCAGGCGGCCGGCATCCTCCTCCGACTGCCGCAGGTGGGTGCGGGCCCCGGCGCCTTCCCGGGGCGGGGGGGGAGGAGGGAGGAAGGAGGGAGGGAGGGCGGTCGCCGCCATTGTGGCGCGGCGGGACGGGCGTGTGAGGCGGCCGCGCGGGGGGGGGGGGCGGGCGGCGGCGCCCGCGGGTG
>JAVJGG010000085.1:41732450-41780266 GCA_035590195.1 Aviceda cuculoides
GGGGCGGGCGGCGGCGCCAGCTGGTGCCTGACACAAAATGGCGGCGGCGGCTGGGCCTGGTGACTGACTCCCGCTCCTTCTTCCTCCTTCTCCCTTTGCGTTCATAGGTGGCGATGGCGACGGGGCAGGTCCTGTTTCATCGATTCTTCTATTCGAAGTCATTCGTCAAGCACAGCTTCGAGGTGAGCGCGGCACGGCCTGGCGGGAAAGTGGCGGGGGGGGGGGGCGCGGGCGAGGGCGGAGAGCGCTAGGCGTTGTTCTGGGGGACCTGTGACTTTGGCCAGCCACAAGCCAAACGGGCTGTTCTCTTCGAGCCATTAGGCCACGGTTGTTGTTTTTGTTTTTGTTTTTGTTTTTTTAATTTTTACTTCTGTAATTCTAGTTTTGGTGCGATTAAAAACCATTTTCTTATGGAAATGGGGCTTCCTTTCAGATTGTTGCTATGGCCTGCATCAATCTCGCATCCAAAATCGAAGAGGCACCTCGTCGTATAAGGGATGTGATCAACGTGTTTCATCATCTGCGCCAGTTAAGAGCAAAAAGGTAAGATAAGCTTCGTTATGAACATAAGCACCTGTTGTCACTAATGTACACTGCAGTTTTAAATTCACAGTACTTTTCCAGGCTAAGTTCAACGACCTAAAATTGAGAAGGGAGTGCTCTTTGGCTGCTGTGTAGGCAGTACAGTTCAATGCTAACTTCTACTGTTACCTTTGTTTGCTTCGTAGACCTGTTTTCGTTAATTATGTAGCTACAAGTCATGAGCATTGGTTCTAGTTGTAGGTTCATGGTTGTAGTTTTAGGACTGTTGCTGATTGATTTTTGATGTCTTGTAGTTCTTGAAAGGTAGTCTTAGCTATGAGTAGCCAATTAGCATGTTGCTGTATATTCTCCAGACTTTTAACCACATTCAGTAGTCTTAATGCTTTTCTCTTGTTAGTATGTAGCTGTCCAGATGTGGTTATGGTGCTAATAAAGTATCAGTTAACACTGAGCTTTTCCCGGTGATGACAGTATTACCTTTTAGAAGAAGCAGTTTTAGAAAGTATATGAAAAAAAAAGTATGGTTTGGTCTACAGTGTTTGCAGCTTTAATGACACCGCTTCAACAAGGAATGTGTAATTGAGTCTTGGAAGCTGAAGGCATCTTTAATGGCGAAAAGTGAGACTTGTGTTTTTTCATGGTACCGTGTGCTTGTGTCAATGAAGTTGGAGTGTAAGCTTACCTGATCTGTGTGCAGATCCGGATAATTGTCTGCTGAGTTGTAGAGCTGTTTTCAGTTGTGAGTGCCTAATGCTGCTTTTTTTGTGTGTAAAGCAATGTATGTTTTCATGTGTAAAGCAAATTAACTTGACGTATTGGAAGGAGCAAGGAATGGTTGAAGGGAAGGAGTTTTCTATGTTGCTGTTAAATGCAAAATGTCTTTAAATCTGTCATGCAGCAGTATTGTAGTCTGTGAGATTGGAGATGCCAGCTGTGATGAAGTAGCTTTACCTTTAGTAACCGATTGCTTAGAGTGTAAGGTAGTCCATAGTTAGAAAGGGATTTTGTTTTCATCTAGATTCTTAAATTCACATTTTCATTTCTCCGCTCTGTATCACTGGTTTACAGCAGGAGTTTAAACTTTAGTGTTGTGTAACCTTTTCTGAGAAGTGGAGTAGAAATCCCTTAGGGAGGCCAGCTGTTTCTTGGTGTCTTTATCCTGGTTATGCTTCTGTTGAATCTAAAACTTTGGCTTTTACTGCCTGGTGCTCATGTCATGGTAGTTAGTTTTAGATAAAAGAAGAACGATTCGGTGTTTCACTTTGGAACTTAGCTTTGTTCTTTTTATTTAAAGTCGTATCCGTGATGGCCCTCAGTTTTATGAAGTTGTGCCAAATGTGAATTTGGTGGTATTGTTTCTTACCACAGTTATGACAAAGGAGTCTGGTTATTGGAATTATTGAAGCCGGTTCAGTGATACGTAATGTTTTGGCCTTGATCCAGGGAGTGAAGGTTAATTAATCATATGCAGTGCTTTTCTTTGCAATGAGAATACAAATTAGTTGTTTCTTTGTGCTGTGCAAAGGATCAGAGAAACTGAACTTAACCTGTGAACTTAAATCTTTCCAGCTAGCCTGTTCCAAATCAGAATGTCACTTGTGCATGTTACATGGTGTCTAAAATGCATCATGTTGAGAGAAATCGTGCACTTCTACCCATTATTTTCTGGAGAAATGGGTATTGTTGCTCTGAGATTCTGAGTGAATCTGCATGAAATTAATCTTAAAAATGCTGAAGTCTGACATTCAGACTTGCCTTTTTTTTTTTAACAAGCAGGATGTAAACGTTTTTCTGTACTTTTTACAAGATTACAATTACATAATCTGTACACGTTATTAACTTCAACTCTTTTTTCCCTTGCAACCGACTATACAGCGACCAGCTACATTTACCAAAGCCTGGGTGATGTGGAGTGGTACATAAAGATGAAGCTGTCGTCATGGCAACAGTGAGTGAAGTATCGAAAATCCCCAAGGAGAAGCCAGTGCTCTGAGAATAGGTCACTGGAATCGGGGGACTAACAGGTTGGCCGCTGGTGAACCATTTGGAAGAACTCCTGTATCTTGTTATAAGCTTTTTTCTTTGCTGTCCAGGTTTTTAGAATACTAGCTTAATCTTTTTTTATCTGAAGCTAACACTTAGGCTGTAGTTAGTTTCTCACACACAACTCAGAACTGAAACAATCAGTTAGGCTGCTGTACTTTCTTTTCGTCTCTAGTCTAGTACTTCTGTTAACTGAAGCTCTTAACCTGCACGCGAAGTTTGAGTAGTTTGAGTAGGCTTGCTTTCTTTCTTAAACAGTTTTGGGTTCTTGGTTCCACTTTCTGGCTTTGTATAATTGCAGTTTGAATTCATAGTAAAACATGCCTTCACAAGGATATGGAAGTCTTGAATTTGTAACGCTATTTATATAAATTATTATGTAAGCAGTCCCATATATGTACGTGTTTGCAGAACTGGGAATTGCCTTGGAATTTTCTTGTTGTAAGACCTGAGTTGCTGCTAGGTGGTATTTCTAATACTGAGAAGTAAGAAAAAGCTAAAAAAAGTGTTTTGGACAAGCCTGTTTTCTTTTGGATCTTTCACAAGCATATGTCATGTAGTACTGCATGTAAAAATGTTTGTGTGCATGGAGAAAAGCTCGTATTATGAAAATACTGCTTTTTACAAAATTGTGTGCTGAAACATCTGTGTTCTGAGCGAAGTGCAACTATTGTTTAACATGTAGAATGTAGTTTGAAGTTGATTTTATTTCTCTTAAATGTGCCTGAAAGCTGCAGAAAGTTCTTACGAGACTGGAACCAAATGTGACTTGTCGTGTAATCTCACAAATGTTGGCTTGAGATGCCCAGTCAGCTTTTCTTTACTTATGTTGCAGCAAACAGGTTCATGCAGTCGTGTTGGAAGTGGCCTGATTTAATAATGCACACTCTTTAGTGTTTTTCAAACTGTTCCATAAATCTACGGTGCTTGTATTTACAATGTTGGAGACAAATATAGAACTCGGTTTCTTCTCTCTTACTGACTGGCATGAGAGAGATCTGGTCTTTGAGATGCTGATGTTATGCTGTACTTGTCAGAAGTACTTTTTGCATTATGAACAAAACTACATGCCAGGGCACTCTTCCTCCAAAGTATTAGACATTCCAGAGACGGCAGATTTTGATGTTACATCAAATGAAGCCGTAGCTATGTTGAGAACTTAGGTTTCATTTGTTACAGGGATTTAAAAAAAGGAATTTGTAATTTATTTATTGTTACAAACACATTACAGTGTGCGTTAATCTTTTGGGTTGTTACACAATCACTAAATCCTGATGAAGTTTTGCAACTAAATGTTGAGTCTACTTACCAGAATGGGCGCTGTGTGCTCCCTGTTCTTAAGTCTAAAGTCTTGCCTGGAGCTCTACTGCTGATCTGTAAGAACAGATTCAAAGTAAGAATTTGTAATGCTACTTGGCTGTATAGGGCTTGAAGCTTATATTTAATATGTAAGCTTATAAATTATTTTTCTCTGGTTTATTACTTGGACCTAAAATGATTGCTGCTTGGACTGAGAACCAAGGGCAGCAAATGCAGTAGCAAACTTCTTAGCTTTCCTACTGAGAAAAGAAAAAAATAGGAAGTTTTGCAAAGGGAAATGTCTGAAGTTTCCAACTTCTAAATAATTATGCATACCAACACTTGGGAGTTTATGGCAAAGGTACCAAATTGGTAAATCTTAATAGACTGGGGAACCTGACTTTTGCCAGTAATAAGGTGCAGTAAAGTCTTCTGCAGATTTTTATTTTTGCATAAGCGGGTAAAAGCCTGCATTTGTCTTTCTATTTCTGGAAGTACTGTCTGGATAAACCAATGTTTTTCATGGCTTTTAGATTTCTAGAACTTGGGTGTTGTAAGTGACCAGAATAACGTGGGATGACAGTAAAGCACACTTTCAAGTGTCTTAATTTTGAGTTTCCTATCACTTTGCTGTTGAAAATGTCCAACCAAAGTATGAACTGTTGTGCTGATCCCATGGCCCTGTGGAAGGACAGTGAAAACTTAAAATGCAGTAAGGCCCACAGTCTTTCCTGTTGCACTTCGAGCTACCTTGTTGTGTTTTCATAATACTGACTTTCTTACATAGCTTCCAGAGAATGCAGAGACATGTGGAAGATAGTAATTCTCCAGCAGGTTGTTGGATGATCCCATGCAGTCATGTTGTTCCGTTGTTGATTTTTTTTTTTGGTTTTTTTAGACTGGAAGTCATAGCTGCCCTAACTGTTTCATCCAAGGTTTGTCATCTCTGATGAAGTGTTCTGCTAACAAGATAAGCTGAGCCTGGACACCTAAACTTGCTCTGAATGATGCCTTGCAGATCCTGTTAATGCCAGTGATCTCTAGATAAAATTAAGCAATATCGGAGGAAATGTTGTTATAAAACCCAGTATAGTTAGTTGAAATCAATTGGAAATGAATCGGTTTCACTGATTTGAAGAACTTCAGCTTGGTTCTTCCTGTCTCCTACTCCAGAGCATTGTGTTCAGACAGCCTTTGTACTTCTGGAGTGTTCAGATAAAATCATAGCCTCTCTACTGAAGTAGTTACCTTAAAGGAGCTTTAAAAGTTTTTCTTTTCCAGTTAATTTATGGAAAGAAAAAAAAAATAACCCCCAAAACCCCAAACAAACAAAACCCCCAATATTTGACTAGGTTATATTTAAAATCACAGTCTTTGTAAACTTGCCCTGATGAGTGAGAGTATCACTTGACTGATGAAGTTCCTTTTATGTAACATGGAAAACACTACATTGGGTTTTTTTTTTTTAGGAGGCAGAAGTAGTAAGGCTTGAATTGTAGGTCCTGCCTGGCACTAAGAAGTTGCAGTAGTTCATTTCGGACCTCCTGGGAGCTGCTTCTCAGCCCCTTGGGGAGAGCAGGAAGAGCTCGTGCTTCAAGTGCATGGTTATACAACATGATGCTTTTATTAGTGAAGTGGGTGGCTTGTTGTATCTGTTGACTAATGGTAATAAGCATCCTTCCAGGTGACTGCAGAAGTCTTAGCATAAATTCTGGATTATTGAAGCTGGGAAGCCCTTCAGCTAGCCTTGTAATTAAATTGACCCTTTTCTTCCTGGGGTGGGAACCTAGGTTTTTGGAGTGTTTTTCTACTGTGAGCTATCGGGGAAGAGAAGTGTGATCCACTTGTGGAACTTGCATGGAATCAAAAAAAGACAAGTTAGTAGTGAAATATTTTGTCTGATAAAACAGAAGGTGTATTTTGAATCCACTTTTCGTTACTTGTTTTTTTTTTTTTTTTTTTTTTTTCTTTTGAAGGTAATGTAAGATAAATTTGTCACCAGTGCTTGGGGTGTACTAGGTTTATCACATAAATAGACTGATTTATTAGAGTGTGACTAGTTGCAATAACATTCTTCTCTGTTGGAAAGCATGTGGAATATGCAAGGTGTATTACAAACAGGGAAAAAGCTGGTCTGTCTTGAGGAGGAAGTGGATTAAAAAACACCATGTGGGATGTTGGAAGGTCAAGTCTAAGCATGGACAAAGAAAAGAATACGGAATGGAGTATGAGACTTGTGTATGAAGCATACAGCAAGTTACTTTAAAGTTTAAAAAATGCTTTGGAGAGTTCAGGTGTTGGATTTGGAAGGAATTAGGACTTGATAGTGGTATACTTAGGAATCTTTCTTTGTGAAATGAGCTCTTCTTTTGCAAATGCAAACGGAAATGACATGATAACCCACTGATTAGTGGGTGCAGTGTTCAGAATCACAGGCAGATCTGTCACCATTTCAGAGGTTAAATTCTTTGCTTTACTAGGCTTTTTGTATATCAGAGTAGCAGGGCTGTCTTGTTCTCTGAAGATCTGAATCATCTTGTCTTAGAGTGCACAGGAAACTGCAATTTGTAAAGCACAAGTTTGCTACTTTAATATCAGTAAAAAAAAAAATTGTTCTAGCTTACTTCTGCTTTGAAGTCCTACCTAGCAAAGGTAGCTGTACCACACTCCTTCTCCACCTCTGTCATGAAGTGTAAAGGTTCTTTGAGATCTTCACTGTAAAGTGAACTTCTGGTCCAGCAGCTGGACTAGCATAGTTTGCATACACAGTAGCAAAAGACTTTTTTTTTTTTTATCTTAGTTATCTAATCTGTAGCTAGTCAAAAGCAGAAACGAAACTAGTTTATCTAAACTTGGACAGCACAAGATTAATGCTTAAACTTGCTTGCAGGAGTTGAAAACCGGTTTCTGTTGCCATTAGTTGGTTGGAAGGGAAAACAGAGATGCTGCTATTTTTGGATATGCAAAACAGTTTTGATTTTATTTCTTGCAAACTATAGGACTCCAAGCCCCCTGATACTTGATCAGAACTACATAAACACCAAAAATCAAGTAATCAAAGCAGAAAGGAGGGTACTGAAGGAGTTGGGATTTTGTGTTCATGTCAAGCATCCACATAAGGTGAGTTATCAAAAATAATATAATTGTAAATATTATTCCATCTTGATGGCATCATTGCGAGCTGTGGGACAAGAAACACGGGTGTAAAATGACTGATTTCGTCTCTTTATTTCTTAGTAGTTTTCATGAATGCTTTTGCCAGAGTGCTTGGGCAAATAGTCATACTGACTTTGGTAGAAGTTGCTTCCTTGGGAAATGTTAAAGGTGACTGGTTTTGAAAATCATACAAAAGTAGTAAAAGAATTGTCTGAACATGATTGGATGACATGTGAGCTTACAGTGTGTGCTTAAAAAAAGAGAAGACACAATTGTTTTGGAATACTGTTTGATTATACATAGTTACTTCCTTACTGTTGCTTTATATGTTAAAACTGAGTCTGGTTTTTTCCCCCTTATTCCTCAGATCATTGTTATGTATTTACAAGTCTTAGAATGTGAACGTAATCAAACCCTGGTACAGACAGCCTGGTAAGTTGTTATTTTCCATTCTTTTCCTAGCCAGGAAAATAGTAGCAGAAATAACAAGCCTGATGATCCATATGCAAAGCAATGAGATGTAAGTTATTACACAAATATATACTTCCAAAACATTTTAGTGCTTGTTTCTGCTTACTATTTTCATGGCTTGATTCCAATATAGTAATGGAGAACTCAATTTAACTTTGTTCTTTTTTCTACTCTTTAATTAAAGGGTAGTCCATGATGGTAAGTCATAGAGCTCTGCCCTCTGCACCTCAGCCCATGACCTGGGGATGGCCTGTTTGGCTGCCCTTCTCTCCAGCCAACCCAGTGCAAGCTCTCATCCGAGATTCACTGAAGTGGTCCATATCCATCGGGCAGCATCTTCTAGTTCTGTCGGGGTGTCGAAAGGATTTGTATATTTGCTTTTAGAAGTAACTGTTAAAAATGTTTCTAAATGTATTTGTTGCCTAACTACTGTATACTGTAGTGTATTTAAAGGACACGTGGGGTAGACTTTCTGCCAACATTTATTTAGTTGACTTAGCATTTGGCTAAACTTGAGTTTAAAAAACAAAAAGACAATTACAGTGCATGCAGCATGTTCACTTAGAAGCCATATTGGGCATGGTTTTCTGTAGAGTCAATACTTACTGACTGCTGTTCCTTTCTTTCCTGTAGCTCAGTAACTTAGAAATCGATGGAGGTCTCTGCTGTTTAAATGTATCTCTTGGCATGTATTGCTTGGCAGTGCCACTGTGGTGGAAGAACAGTAGCTTAGTGAAGTGGGAGACCCATTACTAACTTGCAGGTCTTTTTCCAACACTCAGTGGGCAAATTGGATGCTTCTCTTTCTGGATGAAGTTAATGTGACTCAAGGCACACATAGGATTTAAATGCAATGTTTTATGAACTTTAGAGGTTGCATCTAGCCTCTGGAAAATGGTAGGTTACAACTATACCATGCTTTCATGCTTGCATATGAGTTTTAAGCATACTGATTTTTAAATACAAGAACACTGGTGTTTAAAGCAAACAGCTGCACAGATGAAAAGTACTTGTTAGATTGTTAACTCAATGGACACTTCATGGTATAACTTAACGTATCTACCTAGGAAGTAGCCATTACATACTATTACTTGCATTGGGGTTTCAAAACAATGGCAACGGTGCAAACTGTTACAGAAGTAACAGATGTAAACATCAGATGCAATAATTGGAAAGGACCGAAATGTTTAGTAACAGAAAAAATAATAAAGTCAATTGAGTCTCCAGTATTGTTATCCTCTAAATAAAACAATATAAACCTGAGATCCAACCTTTCCTAAATTATGTTTTTTTTAGGAATTACATGAATGACAGCCTTCGAACAAATGTGTTTGTTCGCTTTCAGCCAGAGACTATAGCATGTGCTTGCATTTATCTTGCTGCTAGAGCCCTGCAGGTGAGTATTCATCTGTCTTTAGTTAGCATTGCCTTTTGTTGCTACTAATTTGGTTTCAGGAAAATTAATGGAAATATTTAAAACAAAAGCCTGGTGTGTAATCTCTATTACTGAGCTCTCAGTGTTTTGTTTTGTTTTTCTTCTCAGATTCCACTACCTACCCGCCCACACTGGTTCTTGCTCTTTGGTACCACAGAAGAGGAGATTCAGGAGATATGCTTAACAACTCTTAAGCTCTATACCAGAAAGAAGGTAACTTGTGAGATGTTTGTTCTTCCTTTACAGTGCAGCTTGAGCTGCCTCATGGTTGTCTAAGCGTGTTTGGGAATGCCTGCATGTAAATCTACTAATGGGAAAGGCTCTGCTGTATGGCTTCTCTGACGGGCATGTGAGAACAAATGGTGCAAGTTAGTTACGTTACTGGACAGATGATTAAAAGATAATTATTTTTCAAAAATGAGATTAAAATATGGATATACATTAGTTCAGCTTCTTACCACATTGTTACTTTAACAGCCCAATTATGAATTCCTGGATAAAGAAGTAGAAAAGAGAAAAATGGCACTACAGGAAGCTAAACTGAAGGCAAAAGGTTTAAATCCTGACGGAACTCCAGCACTCTCAACTCTAGGTGGTTTTTCTCCTGCATCCAAACCATGTAAGTTGGTTTTCTGGACAGAAACTTGCATAATGCTATTTGATCTGTGTCCAAAAGTCTTTAAAAAAAAAAAAAAAGTAGGTTTGCTTCTTAAGCTGTTAGACAATTTAGGCTTTCTTAAAGAACTGAGAAGCAAGAGAAATCTTTCTTTTTTCAAAACACAAATTTTACAAACAGTTTCAATATGTTGAAATAGCAGATTAGAGGGAAACAGGGTGCTTTACTCCATACTGCCACAGATGGGAGAGTGATATATTAGTAATATGCACCCTTAAGATTATTACATTAGGAAAAATGTCTAGACCCAGGAGTTTGCTGTATCTTACTGTGTTGTGAAGAGAGACTCTGGATTTAATCTGTTGGGGAGAGTGTAGCAATAACCTTCATGGTTCCTTTTGCAGCGGGTATCTCTGGAAATTGCTTTCTCTGCTTTCTTTTTTTTAATGTACTTGTCAACTGTTAAGTGTAGTGAAGGAAGACAGCTTGTGGTCAGTAAATGGAGAAGGGAAGGTCACAGTGCTGTCTTGGCATTAGTGAATAAATTGTTGTAATGTATATCTTGAACCGGCCAGTAAATCTGTCTGAACTCTAATGATACAAAGGACAGACAGTTTTGTCTTGGTGCTTTTACCTCTTAATGCTGCTATTGATCTGTAACCTACCAATGAAATGTAAAGGCTACCATGAGCGTTGGTCCAGTGGTGGTGGGTAAGGCACAGGCCCTTGTTTGTTACATGGCCGCTTCAGGAACTGAAAAAGATATTCTGAGAAAGCAATATTTGTAGCAGTTATTCTTCCTTAAGAACAATTCATCCGAGTTTCCACTGGTCTTTGAGCTGGCAAGTGTAAATTTCTCACTAAACAATGAAAGCTTTTTCTTATTTCTGTGAAGTGGGAGCCTAGGTGAGAAGAGTTTGAGTGAAAGCAGGACCTCTGGTGGGGTTTTGGAAGACTTCTTACTAGCTGACAAACTGAGGGAAAGCTTCTGACAGAATTCTGCCTTTCTGTATTTTCACATTAAACCTCTGAACCCTATTGAGTGAGGAAGGTGTGGTCATAATGCAGCACCTCTGCCTTACTGTCAGCAGGCCAGATAAAAATGCGTCGTTCTTGCATAGTAGCCCTTCTGTGAAAAGGTGAGTCCATCTCTGGGCTGTATCAGCTGACTGTAGAGACAGGCTGATTCTAAACTAAGTTTTTCTTGTTATTTATTATGTTTGTACCACTAATATAAAAATCTGTAATTTTGCTGTTGAGTCTTAATTCTTTCTATAGTATTGGAAATTAACTGTCACGGTAACAAGTTATGTATTTGTGGACCTTAAGGGCAGCTTTTATTTTGCATCACTTGGGCCCTGGTGGACAAAAGCTCAACTGAGCCTGCCTGCTTGGCTTGAAGGTCACAGTGTTCTCCCCCCTGCCAGCAGTTGGCTTTAAACTATGTGTCTCCCCATGAGTATCTTACTCCAGTGTTCTCTTCTAGGAGTATACTATAAATGGAAAGATGAAATGAAGTAGTAGCTATTGAGTTCGTATTTACATTTTGTGCAAATACTGATAAAGATGTATACAGGATACAGTATGTTTATTACAAAGGCTATGAATAAAATACCTAATTTTGAATTTCATTCTCAGCTTCCCCAAGAGAGGTAAAAACTGAAGAGAAGACTCCAGTATCTCTGAATACCAAAACCATTAAAAAAGAGCCAGAAGAGAGGCAGCAGGCTTCAAAGAGCCCTTACAATGGGTAGGTGAAAATCTCTTCCTGATGAAGGGAAGACTTCTGTAAAAACTGTTTCTTCAACTGAAGTACAGTGAACTACTTTTGAGCTACTTCATGGGTGTAATGAGTACCTCAGAAGTGTAACTTTTTTTTTTTCCCCCCTCCCAAGCATGAGAAAAGAAAGCAAGAGAAGTAGAAGCAGCAGAAGTGCTAGTCGATCTAGGTCAAGAACAAAGTCAAGGTCTCGATCTCACACTCCTAGGCGGCAGTAAGTAGTGTATTTTTGTTTGTTTGGTGGGTGGTTGCAGGGAGAGGGGCAGGGTTTTTTGCAGGGATTGTCTTTGTTGTATTTAGTTCTCTGGGATATTTCAACAAGGCATTTCACTTCTAAGAAGTAGGGCCGCTCCAAGTAGCTTTGTAGATGCTTAGTGCAAGCTTCTAACTGCTGGCCAGCAAAAGTGTGAGAATTGGGTCTGGCTTTAGGTTCTCAGTTCTTGGCGTGAAGCAGTTCTGTTGGTAACTGTGCCATTAATAGTTAAAGTTGTAAAAGCTTTGCCATAAAGTGGAAGCTTATAAAAGTATCCTAATTGTAGATGTACATGATGAGTCTATGATGGAGCGTAAGGTGGTAGTCTTACCCTGTTTGATGATCTTCACAAGGTGTCCATTATAAATGAGAGCAATCTCTCAGAACTCAGTCCACTTTGAAGGAGTGAGAAGTGCCATAGGAGCCAGTTTCATGTTTTGCAGCTAGCTTCTAAATGCATGGGAGAATGTATCTTATGTCAGTGCTGTGCAATGCACTGTCTGGCTCTTCAGTGCTCTGCCACTCGTCTGTGACTGGGGAGAAGGGGGAACTGTGCAGGGTGATGCAGTGATACCTGCTGACTTTACTTTTTTTGAAGAATCTTCAGGCTGACATCTAAGTTGGAAGCTGCCAACTTGGATCTCAGTGAAGTGTTGCCCTGAGTATTGCTGACTGTCAAATCATTGAAGGGAAAAAGGCAATAACCAGTTCGCAGTCCGGCATTGAGGGGAAGATTCCTGACAAGGTGGAACAGTTATGAAAGGCACTGCATTCTGGGTTTGGTTTGGGCTTTTTTTTTTTTTTCAAAGGAACTCCACTCAAAGCCATGTTCTGGGACAGTCACTATCATTCATCAGTTACCCCTGTGGGAGAAGCAGTCTGGTTTCTTCCAGTAACTTGGAAGTTCCTAAGCATTGCTTTATTTTTTTTTATTCTCTTCTGTGTTGAAGGCATGTTTTAATTTTAAACACTTTTCTGTAAGCTACAATAATAGGCGGAGCCTGTCTGGGACATACAGCTCGAGATCGAGAAGCAGGTCCCGCAGCCACAGTGGCAGCCCTCGCCGACACCACAACCACGGCTCGCCACACCTGAAGGCCAAGCATAGTAGGGAAGAGCTGAAGAGTGCAAATAGGCATGGTCATAAAAGGAAAAAGTCTCGTTCACGTTCACAGAGCAAATCCAGGGATCATTCTGATGCTGCCAAGAAGCACAGGCATGAGCGAGGACACCACAGAGATAGGCGCGAGAGATCCCGCTCCTTCGAGAGATCTCACAAGGGCAAACACCACGGTAGCAGCCGGTCAGGACACAGCAGGCACAGACGCTGAGGTTTGCACCTGCACCAGATTCTAGTTAAGCTTGTATATAATACAGTAAATGGGACTCTTTGAGAACAAAGGAACTGATTAGGATTTGATTAATTTAAACCCAGTATCTAATTTTCTAAAAACGCATAGAAGACTTTTCTTTTGGGAAAGGAACTGTTACCAACTTTTGCACATAATACCTTAGCAGTATCAAATTGGTGGAAAACAACGATCAGGTTAAATTGTATGTATTAGAGTTGTGTATTGTTTATTGATAAGAGAACTGGAGAATGGATTTCTGTAAAAAAGCAAAATGTACCTTATTTTTATACAAGTCAATTGCAGACACTTATATTTAAGTATAGTTATTTGTTTAAACGATGGTGGCTACTTTCTTACACTGGTTTTAGTCTGCATGTGTTAAAAGATTTTTACAAGAAATAAAATACAAAGCTTTTTTTTTTTTACTGCCTGTTGGATGTCAAATATATGGAAACTAAACTTAATTTTCTTAATCGTGTCACTTTGACCATTGCACATGAATGGGACATTTGGGATATCAATGTGCTTCTATTGCAGATGAAAGACTCGGAAAGCTGTAGGAGTTGGCGTCCTTCCTAGAGGGAGGCAGCTGGGAAGTCAGGTCCACGGCTGATTTGTGCAACAGTTGGATAAATGAGCAGGGACTTTTCTTAAGTGGAGTGGGACGGGCAGCTGGTGGGGGAAGGAAGCTGTGGAAGAGCTGCGCTTTGCGATCCAGGGCTGGGCTACTGGTGACCCAGCTTCCCTGTCAGCTGCCCCTGGGGAGGTGGGGACTTCTTCCCTGCCCATCTGTTGCAGCTGCCAGTGAGTTGCTGTCATCTACTGTCCTCCTTTAGCCTGCTTGTGCCAGAAGTACAAAGCAGGACAGATAAGAACGTGCCTAGAGGGATGAAGTTTCAGGATTTTTATTTCCCTTCTTTCATTACTGGTGGCAGGATGATAGCAGCAGAAGGAAGGATCCTATGGCAAGTGTGATGATTTACACAGCTGAGCTCCCTGGGGCAAAGCTGCCTGCTGTGCTGCTGCACTTGGTTGAAGGGTCACACTGAGTAAGCCTGGGGAAACTGGCTTGAAGAGGCCAGGTGTGCTGCAGCATGAAATGCAGAGCAGTTTGCTGCTGGAAGCATGCCCAGTACCACTGTACAACCCAAAGCTGTAACCTGGCCTGGGACAGCTGAGGGGGGAGTTTTGAGGGTAAAGGAGAGGAAATGGGTGAGGAGGAACTGGATTTGATTCTTCCAGTTGCTGCTCAGGTAGTAACAAAATCTGAAGCCTGAAGGTGGTTGCTATCCTTGGCAAGCTTTAGATGCTAACCTGGAGTCCCTCGCAGTCCCTTTGGGTATGAAGACTGCTAATGCAGCATAAAAAGACCTTTGCTCTCTCAAAATGCAGCTCACAATTTAACTGCTCTGACTGAGGGTGTATGTGCTGGGTATGTTCACCTACAGTATGGCAGATGGCAAAGCCTGGGGGCAAACAAGACTGAAGTGGGTCTGGCATCCTGTGCTGCTGCAGGAGCAAGTGCCAGTCTGTTTGGCCACACATTCTGCAGACCTCAAAGGGAAAGAAAAAAACCTGTGGTTGAGCAAGAGCTTCACTGGAACTGGTATGTTCTTGTAAGCAGGTACCCAGCATCCTGCCAGGCCCAATTTGCATCTGTTCTCTGGAAATACAAAAAAGGAATATATTTTTTTGAAAAGTGGGAAAAGATAGACGTCTTCCTCTGTTTCTTGGTTACTTCTGTGGGTTGTTTTTTTTTAATCTGCAGTAACTTTTTCATGTGTTTGTTGCTTTCAAGAAGAATTATCTGTTGCTATGGAAATTAAGGTAGCTTGTTTCCCTAGATAAAAAGTATTTAGATAGTCTAGGGTAGTGATATAAACCCAATTTTGAAGTAGCACAATTGGCTCAAGCTCTGTTGAATGTCAGAGTTTGTGTATCGGAGTGAAACAAGAAGAGGGCTCAGCCCTTATATTTGTGTTTATGTGTAAGCACTAATTACCCTTCTGTGCTTCCAGTGGCCCTTGCTCCAGAGCCGAAGAGCAGAAGTTAACTTCCATGTAAAGCTGGAACATCTGGTGATGCTGAACGTCTAGACACCATCTGCTGCAGATTGCTTATGCAGTGTGCTTGCAGTCAGCTAGCAAGAAGTTCAGCGTTTGTTCTTCCATGGGAAAAAAAGATGTCTTCAGCCAGCTTTATGGATGGTGGCCTTAACCACACAATGTCTTTGCCAAAGACAGGCCATAAAATTAATGGTTTTGGTTACTGAAACAAAAGCAGCAGATCCTTCTTGAAGCCCAAGGATGTCAGGCCAGTGCTGGAAAGCAGAGAAGATGTGCTGGGGCTCTGAGCAGCAAGAAGCACGCAGCGGGGAGCGAGTTGTTTGTTTCACTGGCTGGGTCCCCTCAGGCAGTTCTGTGTGTTCTTGGAGAGCAGGTGGAGCAGCCTGAAAGTGGCATAAGGGTCCCGAATGGCTGTAATCCTGTCAGTGTCCCTTGACTTGTCAGAAAGCAAGCTTCTGGGTAAGTAACAGCTTAATACTTAAATACATGAATGTGGTTACAGCTGCTGACCCGGCTGCGCACAGGACTGGGGCTGCTGAGCTGCCCTGGCCGCAGGGCACAGCTGGGAGCACCCAGGGTCCGACTGTCCTGCCTCTGGCTGGGCCACACCTGAGCAAGAGCTCCTTTGCCGTATCCCATGGGCATGCTGTGAGCTGCTCGGTCTCTTTGGCTTGATCGGACAGGAGGAAAGCTGCTCCCCCAAACTTAGGGTTGCAGGGGGGGACAGAAGCAGTGACGCTGTGAAAATGCCAGCTTGCTCGCAGCAGTCAAGCGTATGTGACGCAGGTTGTGGTGGGAGGCGATGTGACCGGCTGAGGAACAGGGCAATGTGCCGGGAGCGGGTTGGCATCGGGACCTTGCTCTGCTGTGTTGTGTGCCAGCGCTAGGTCCAGCGCAGTAACCATCAACAATGCTGTGAAGCATCAGCCAAAGCCTGTTTTAAGGGAGGTGCTGTGTTGTTTTTAGAACTAGATCTGCTATGTCTCTCCCAAGACTTTGAAGTGTTTTTACATGTTCATTAAACTCTAAATCACAGAAATTAATAATTTTAGAGTGCTGTTTGACCTCTAAGCATCTATATCAACCTTCAGGAGTTGCTTGAGGATACACTGACAAATCTCAGTGGTTGAGAGGTATTTAACACTTGTTATTTTTAAACTCTGTCTTCCATGTGCCTGAGTCACTAGTGGGAACCCTTCGTCAGCTGAAACTTCTCTCTGAAGGATGTGGTGGCTTTGGTGACCCGCCACTGACATCAGAATGTAGAAGTGCCCAAGGGAGCAGTGCCTCACTGCAGCTCCTGCCCAGAGCCCACAGCTCTTCCTTTGCTACAGACACAGGCAGTGGAAGTAGCAGACGGACATATTTGAGAAGTGAGCTGGAATTTTGAGCGCCCTACACAGACCTTTTGTTTCTGACTGAGCTCGTTGTCATCCGTATGGGCTTTCTTCTGCACAGTGGTATGTGACACCGTGTTTAAACGTTTACCCTTCAGAGCAGAAATGCTTGTATGGTAAAAACAGACTCCATAATGCCCCACTGCAATGCCATTTCTAAGTGAAACCCCATGTGCTGGTGGTGTGGCAATGGCCTTCCAGGCTCGGGCTGTACCGCAGTACAGCACACATTTCTCTCTGCCCCATCCCTTTATGCTTGATTTATTGTGCTTCTCTCACCAGTGCTGATGGAAGTACCAGGAAGCCAAAGAAACCAGTGATGGAGCGTGCAGATGAAGCACAAGAAGAGATACTTTGGTCCTTCCTCTCTATCTTTCTCAGCGATGGCTGTCTCAGGAGCACAGCTTCTTCTGCTGCTGCTGCCATCACAGCAGGCAGGAAGGTTGCTCAGGCTGCACCATCGAACCCAGATGGCCACAGGGAAATGTTTGCTTAACGCTGACAGAGCGGATGCCGTCCTGGCGAAGTGGCAGATGGCAGCCGGGGCAAAACAGGATCACGAGCTACGCATCACCCTGAGCCACAGCCCCGTGGGTTGGATGCAGCTGAAAAAAAATGGCTCTAACAGTAAGTGGCTGTGGAAACCTTGAGCTGCCCAGTCTCACCTGCAACCCAAAGTGAAAGGAGACCATGGGAGGTCTGTCGGTAAATAAATCGGGGTGTTAAGAGGAGCTTGGCAGGTAGGAGCTCAGGGATGGTGGTGACACTTGACAGTGTCTGGGGCCAAGCGTGGCACCCACGGCCCCTGCCCCACCGCAGTGTGCTGCAATGGGGACTGTTTCCTGGGAAATATGGAGTATTCCTGTATCGGCTGAGGCTGCTCTTAGAAATACTGTGATGGAAATAAGGTGCTGCCACTGAACTCTGAAGACCTGAGACCCCTGGAGAGACCCGCAGGAACTGGTGGGAAATGTTCCAGCTGACCAGTTCTCTTAGGGCATGGGTGTTTGTCTGGGTTGATCTCACCCTCAGAATTGCTTTTTCTCAGAAAAAGGATTTTGTTAAAATGTTTTGACTAGTTTTTCAACAAATGATGCAAATATTTCAAGTGAGTAAATGCAAACTGTTGTGACTGTCTTTCAGCTTTGTTACAGATGTTGGAAGGATGTACGTGGACCAAAAGCTCTGGATGGTTTGGCAAGAAAAATAATAGTGAACAATCTAAGACTACTCTTAATGGAAATTGGCCCAACAAGTAAGTACTCATCAGGGCTTTAGCCGCCCCCAAAAACCACAGGTTTGTGGCACCAGGTGCAGCAGAGCATGCCATGTGCACGGCTGTTAATGACAGCGATAAGGGTCCCTTTTCCGGGAAATCTCTCCCTGGTCACTGCTCCTGCCAGGAAATGTTCATGAAATCCATCATTTCACATCAGCCCCATCCACGAGCTGCCAAGTCCGTGGCTCTCCCATTTGTGCTCCTTGTTGCTCTGCCCTCTCCAAAGCACAAGCTGGTTGCTTGCAAGCTCTTTGGGGCAGGAAACGAACCTGCTACGGCCACCCCATGCCCTGCGCTCCCCTCTCCGCTGAGGGGCCGATGTGCACCCCCACAGCACTTGGGTGTTGTCCCAGCAGAGCACTGGTGATTACACCCCACTTAGGAAAAAACAGTTCTGTAAAGGAAACAGCTTTCCAGTCCCATCTCCTGCCTGGCCACAGCCCAGCGGGGCATTTTGGAAAAAAAAAAGTAGTTAAAATTAGTAAAGCTGGCCTGAAAAAAAAAGTCTTTATATTCCAGTGGAAGGAAAAAAAATTGCAAAAATTACTGGTTTTATCCCATGAAAAGAGAATCTATCTTCACAGGTTTGCTGGAGAGGACAAGGGGCTCTTACACACACAGCTTACCCCAGTTCCCAAAAACAGTCCGTCCCCCCCCCCATCTGAGCCCCCAGGGATGCTGTGCACCCATCAGCTCCCAGGGCGGCTGCTGGCTGCTCCCGCTGCCGTTCTGGATTTTATTCTGTAGGTGGAAGTATTGCAAAGCGGACGTGAGCATCCCCCTGCGTGCACGCCCTGACGCGTGCATGGATGCATGCACGCACACACATGCACACACGCACGCACAAAGCTTTGCTGGAGCTGGGCTGGTGCTGCCACAGGGACCAGAAGAAGAGGAGGGGATGGGTGTCCTGCCCTGGGGGGGCTGGAGTGGCTG
The DNA here is from genome assembly GCA_035590195.1 of Aviceda cuculoides. Lineage (NCBI taxonomy): Eukaryota > Metazoa > Chordata > Aves > Accipitriformes > Accipitridae > Aviceda > Aviceda cuculoides. The sequence goes on from JAVJGG010000085.1 coordinate 41,751,077, forward strand.
AGCCCTGTGGGCAATTCGGGCAGAGCACCCCCATCAGTTGGGGTCAAATGCTCAGACGAGCACCCAACTTCAAGCTGATGGGTGGGCAGTCTTGAGGGAGGGGGTCAACCATCAGGGGTGTGAGATAGCCCGCTATCAACCAGGTTAAAAGCAGTATAAAAGCATCTGCCCACAGCTGTGCAACAACTCGGGTGGACCAGCTGGAATTACCCCTAAAAGGCCAATTGCAACCGCAGCCGTGGAGAGTCAGTTAAAGCGGGGTTTACACACCACAGCCCAAGCTTGTTAAGGCTGCTGTGCATGAGAAAAACCTCCATATGAAGCTAATGAATGTCGACTTAATTGCGCTGATGGGCATCTCTCAGATAAATATATATTAAAGTGGTTTGAAGCAGGGGGTGGTGGATTGAGGTTGCTTTAAGCCATGCTGGTTTAAAAGCTGCTCCAGGTTTGCAGGAGACGAGAGACAGAAAAGCCCTCCAAGGCGTCCCTGTATCTCATGGCCCTGCTCAGCTGCTGTTCCCAGCATGGTTTGCCTGAGCATTAAAAGGTTTGTTATCTCCACAGGGGCGGTACACACATCTTGCTGCCCCGCAAGTTCCCTTAATGACTGCTCTGTTCAGCTAATTGAAAACCCCGATCCCATGGTACCTAGTGCTTCCCTGTGCCTGGCACTTGCACCCTGTTCCCTCGGGCCGTGCAGGGGTGTGTGTGTTACTGAGGTCAGAAGGAGAGTTTCAGAAACACTAACAGATAACTAATCTGTTTCCCAAATAATATAAATATCCACTCCCAAATGGTGTCTCAAAAGCAGCCGGTCGCAGCAGGGCCACGGGCTTCCCAAGGGGACCAGAGGAGCTTCACTGGTCATGTCACGGTGGCACTGGGATGCTCATATGGTCCAATAAACCCCCAACAGGACTGTGCCATCCCTGGGATTTAAGGGTAGAATTTCATCTGACGATGAAAATGAGAGTTTACCCTGAGCCAAATCATTTCCTCACATGCAGAGCAAACAGTGGGGGAAGGGGTACGGAGGCACAGGGGTGTTTTGAAATCTGCTTTCCAGGGGGCGCACAGGGACCTTGGCGGGGTAACAAGAAATTTAGGGCCGGGAGGACGAGCCCGCTGCCTGCACTCTGCCCTGCTCACTGCTGCCCAGAGAAAGCAGGGCTTTCTCAGGAACGCTTTTAATCGTCGCCAGCGCTTCACTTAATGAACCAGGCAGCGAAAAGCGCAGCGGGGTGCGTGCTGCTCCCCACGGCTGCCCCCGCCGTGCTGCCCGGGAGGCTCTGCAGAGACCCTGCAAACCCACGCTCCCACCTCGCGCTGCTGGGAGGCTGGGGACTCCATGAAATTTTGCGCTGGAAAGGGTGACAGCCTCAGCCAGGGGGTAAAGGGGGAAGTGAGGGGTGGGCGATGGGTTCTCCCCCACACACACTGAATGCCGATACCCAGCCAGCACAGTGCGAGCACGGCTCATTGTGGAGCAGGTTGGATGCAGCTGCAAGCCGCTGCCCTCCGAGTGCGAGATGAGACCAGAGTCCTATACATGTATTTGCCGTTATGCAGGGGCAACCTATATGTATTCAGAAAGTATCAGGATTTCATTTGCTGCACGTTGGCAGAGCCCAGTTCACCTTGGATGTGGCAGATGAAGTCTGATGGGAATTACAGGCATGTGGGGATTGGAGCAGGCGCCCCCCCCAAGGGAAGGGATTTCAGATTGGCTTTACCGAATCGCACCTTTAGTTTTTCAGCTTCTGGCAAGTAGAGGACCAAGGCTAAGGGCCTGGCTCCTGCTTCTCCAGCCACCCCACAGCCGCTCAGCGCTTCCCGGAGCCCCTCGCCCGTGGATGGGGCTGCACGAGGCGGGGCTGTGTGTGGCTGCGCTCGCCACACTCCTCCTGTTCCACAATAATTAATTTGTCGTCAAGTTTCAATTTGAGATCACACAGCAAACATCGCTGCTTCATTCAGGCCATCCTCCAAAATCACATCACAAGCGCAGGCACATACGCAGCGATCCCTGAGGCTGATGGAGTCGCTGCAGTCAGAATTAATTACTGTACAAACAGCGCGATACAATGAGAGGCTGTGTGTAAGATCTGATTAATGTATTAGTACCCGATATCAGAGGAGAACGTTGACTGTCTGAGCCAAGACACGTCCCATCGCTGTGCTCAGCTTGCCCGTGCCGGGGGGTGGCTGCCCACGCTGGTGCCTGTGGGGCAGCCAGGAGCTCCAGCTTTCCCGCAGCTCGAGGGTTTGTGCACACAAGTCCTGCTCACCCCAGCCAAAATTTTGCCCTCCAGGTGCCCAGGTAAGACTGGGGGTCTGGGGCAGGGGGGGGACACAGACACTGATGGTAGTGGAGCATGGAGAGTGATGGTAGAGCACAAGGAGCGAGTCCCTTCACCTTGGTGTTAAAAAAAAACCAAACAAACAAAACATACGTGTGCTCTTTGCTGAGTACTTGTGAAAGCAAAATAACATCTGCAAGAGCATGGATAATTGGTGAGCGAGGCATATGGTCTGAACTTGTCAGCTAGTTGGAAGGCAAAATTTGTGCCCACTTTAACCGCGTGTAGCCTATGAGGGCTCTGCCTGCTCTGTAGACCATGCCACTTCAGCTACGCCTGGCTTTAAGCCTACCTTTTTTTTTAGTTTGGTAGGGAAAAACTCTATACAACTGCAATTCGAGTCTTTTTCCCCCGATGTCAAAATTGTTCACTTAGCCAACTAAGTGCTCTGCCGTGGAGGGAGCCAGATAACCCAGGTGCACTTGCACAGAGGGAGGTGAGGGTACGGGGACGGCGGTGTGGCGGGCATGCCGACCTGCGCATCCTTCCTCAAACGCGGCATGAAACGGCTCTGAAGTGCCGCAAGCGAGCATCGATCAAAGAAATGATATTTACCCACCAACTATAGCACAGCCGCTGTGTAAATATCATAAGGGATTGACCAAGGCAGAATTATTAGACTGATACTGCTGTTCCCTTCTGAGAGCAGTGATACCCAAGTGAAAAACAATCCCGTAAAGAATAATTAAGTTCTCCTGTCTCCTGTGCATTTTTGTGGTCTTACAAATCCCATCATCGAAGGGTCTCTCTGCTGCAGCAGAAGTCCACGTGAGCAGAGCCGAGGCTGCGCACGTTTGCCAAACCAGAGAGTTGCTCCGGCTGAGGTCGTGCAGGTCCTGGGCAGCCGAGGGGCATGTGCCCTGTGCCGATAGGGAATCAAGAGAGGAAATAATAGCAAAAGGATCTTAAACCAAGTAAATCTACTTAAGGGCTTGCGCAGGTTCAAATACATCCATTCAGTGAAGTGGTGCAGCTTTTTAAAATACCTGACTTAGGCTTCTCAGGTTTGTGTTGATTTAACCAGGAGTTAGGTACCCAAATGCCTTTTGCAGACAGTTTTAAGTCCCACTTTAAAGTGGTATAGAGGCCGAAGAGCTGAAGTTTTGTTCAAAGCCTGTAGGCTTTTCTATGCCACAATACCTCTAAAAAAACCCAACCCCATAAGCATCTTACACCAGTTGGCGATGTTTCAAAATTTAACCCCCCCACACACTGGGAAGACACCTGGCCTGACAACACACATAAGGCTGATAGATAACTAAAGGAGAACAAACTGGAGGGGAGAAGACTAGAGCTATCACAGGTGTCTCTTTTGAGAGAATAAAATAGATGCTCTCCGGGCAAAGAGCATCCTCCTGCCTCCCTCCACTTCCCCACGGGCGCCTCGCCGGGGGCTCTGAGCCCTGGGCGAGCCCGGCCCCAAGCAAGCACTCCCAGTATTTTGTATTTTCACCCACAATGATTTTATAAACAAGTCGGATGCTAAAGGATTATAGCACAGTAGTTTGCCATCAAGGAAACCACAAGCGACAAACAAAGATGTTATCTCTAACATATGGTTCTTATTTGAGGAAATATGTCTGGTTACATTAATTGACACAATATGGCTCAGGGCTGTTTTTTGTTTTATAACTGCTCGTGGGTTCCCTTAGCAACAGCAAAGCCAACAACACGGATCCAAGAGCCGAAAACACAGCGGCAGGACCCAACACCCTTCTCCTCCGCCCCGTACGCATCCTCAACAGCCGAGTACCAGTTGCTGGACGCAGATGCTGGCAGGCGTTGACCTTGCAAACTGCATTTTGCGGCACTCCTTAGGCCAGCGAGCCCTGTCGGGAAGTGTCATCCCCGTCCACCCTTTTCAAACACCCCCCCTCCATATGTGAGAGCTTTTAAGAAGCTGTGCTCGGGGATTCCTGGGGTAACAGCCCCCGACCCTCAGCCGACCGCCTGCCTTTCAAGCCCTGCCTACGGGATGCTGCGCATCCCCTGGAAGCGGTGCCGGGCACGGGGACAAACTCGGAGCAAGATCTCAGAGACCGTGGTTCTCTCCGGCACACTCGTGTGTAGGGAGTACAGACGAGCAAGGTCCTGTTTTAAAGAGAGTTTAGGAAGCCACTGGGTTTTTGAAAGAATGGCAAGAAAAGGGTTGGGTACCGAAAGGCTGAGAGGCAACTGGAGGGAATTCCCGCTGCCCGGGAGCTGCTCCCAGCCGGACACGAGCTACTCAAGTCCTCCCCGAACCCAGGCATTGGACGCTTTCAGCAGCTTCAGTATGTACCGGTCTGCAGTTCTAGGTACTTTGTGAGCTTTACAAAACCTGAGAGCATTATGGGTGTTTCAGGAAGAGGTGGGCACTAAAATACTTTTGGGGATGTGGGCTGAAAGCGACGCACTCCTTTGCATTTAAGTCCTGTTGGCTGATAAGAGTGGGAGTTCAGTTCCCACCTGGATGTCCTCCTCCCCGGGTGACTTTACAAGCATCACGACTACCTTTCAGCCCTGCGACGTTCCCCAGCATCCCACCTTCCCGCAGCCGCACACCCGCAGACCACGGAGACAGCACTGTGCAGGTGGGATTCCCACGGGATGTGTCTTGAGATCAGCCGTAGCCTTCAAATGAGAACAGTTCTCTCCCAGAGCAGGGGTTGGAGAGCTAACTACAATTAGTCAGATTTGGAGACCTGCCTGTAGCACTTCGGTATCTGAAGAGAAAGTGGGAGCTGCGACAACCTGGGCAGACCTTTGGGCTTGGCTGGCTGCAGTTGGGGCTTCTTAATCCACATTTAGATACCAAAATAAAGCGGCCTGATTTTTCAGAAAAGCTGAGCAGCTGTAGTATATATTTGCAAAAACCAGATACAGGTGTCTAAACAAGGATCTGGGGCCGTGGCTTTGGGAATGAGATCCAAACAGTTTTGGTTCATGTGTTGCAAACAAAGGGAGGGTTACTCATAACTACTCTGATGTTAAGAGAATTATTTCTCACCTGAAACCCCACCCTGGCTCTGCTGCAAGCAGAGATGGGCAGAAGGGGCTGGGATGTCCTTGACAAAGAGATTGGCCCTAAAGAGGAGAGGGTGACACAGCGACGGGGTGAGTAGGGCCAGGCTGGTTGTAAATTAAAATTCTCAGCTTAGAAAAATAGGAAACAGAAACAGCTGTTAATATGATGCAAGCAAAATAAATGACATGAGCAAACTCCATGGCAACAAAAGGAAAGCAAAGGTAAATGGTAAGAAAGCATCTTCTGGGCTTCTTCAGCCAAGGATGAGCCAGGCTCTGCAAACGCTGAAACCCTCATTTTGGGGGTGGGGCGGGAGCGGGGCGGCAGGGAGGGCTGGTGCATCTTACCCAGCTTGGAGAGAAGGCAGGTTCCCAGGGCTTCCAGCTTTTCAAGTGGGAATTTCTATTTCCTCGCCCTCCAACCTGAGCTGTATGAAATGAAACGGTGTGGAGCGAGCAAATTTGGAGAGTCTTCTAAGGAAAGCTGATCTCTTCAGGAGCGCTCTCCTCTCCCAAGCCCCCAAGGGAGCTACTTGAAAAATCCACTGTTTTCCTCAGATCAAATGTTTTCAGGTTACTTCTTGCCTCATCCTCACCCACATTTCTGGGTAAGTAATGTGGACTTTCAGCCTTTATATTGAATGTTTTCATCTTTTAAGGCTAAAATCAAGTTGCAGACTCCGAGCACCTCCTGAGCTTAAAGATTTACGAGTTCACCAGGATAATGCAGGGTGGTGGAAAAGCATCAGCACTACACCAGCCAGCAATCCATGGGATCCGCGGGACTGCAAGGGCTATCACAACAGCTTCGTGGCATCTGCTCCAGCTTCATCCCATTTTTCTCATACATTCCTCGCTGTGTTGCACCAGGAAGCTGGTAAACGATGCCAAGATATTTGATTGCTCTTTAGGCTCGCCTTCCACCTGTAGAGATTTGTTAGACACAAAGATAAAGTCAGGTGGAAAGAGGAGAACAAACCCCCTCATTTTAACTTGGGGATGCTGTTTTCCTAACCCTGACTCATCTTTTTAAACTCACATTCGTCCAGCCCTGGGACTGAAAAACTCGTAGACAACTGATGAAAATTACAGCAAACGAGCTCCCTTTGCACGATGTCCTGGAGGCTGCCTAGCCGAAGCGATGGCAGATGAATAAAGAGGAAGATGTCCTTTCAAGGGCAGAGCTCCTCAGCTGGGAAACCCTCTGCCATTCCCAGGCTCAGCCCCTGGGAGTGACCGGAGAGAAACGGCACAAGAGCACACGCAGAGGGAGACCAAGCGGGTGAGTCAGCCTCAGTTTTACCAAGAAAATAAAAAAATATGTGGCATAAAAGAGTATTCAGGCCACTGAACAAGGACATGTGTGTACGCCTGAGGGCATGTTTGAACATGCTTTCTACTGCAGGAGAATTTGGGGAAAATGAAAATTATTTAATGCCACACCAAATCCTAGGGAGCCCGATTTGCAAAGTGACTTGACGTCAGACTCCTTTTTTATGTGGGTTAGTAGGTGATCTGGATCCTACTACTTGTCACTCAATCGGCCTAAGATGGAGTTTGGAAGGTTTAAGTTAGGGACTGTGTGACGAGGAGGGTACAATGCTGGTGTTAGCGATGTGACTGAAGTCTCCTGTAAGTCCGAGCTGCCTACAGTGAGGAAGGGAGAGGGTATGGAAAAGGAGATGTGATCATCGCTAACCGGGTTGGATAACACCCTGCTTAATTATGCTTTTGCTGATTACCTCAAGGCCAGAAATGAGTTTTCACCCCTAGATGCGTTACTTAAAACAAAGTCCCCAAACCAGACACCGAGGTTGGGCACAGCTGAAGACGGAGCTTTGGGTGAGAGGTGCCAGCCCACAGTCAGTGCGTCCTGCTCACGCTCTCAGGGTTAGGGTTGTCATGAGGGTTAAGGTCCAGGAATCATTTTCCCTGGGTCAGGCTAAGAGGGATCTCTGGAAACTTTTGGCTTTCAGGATCTGTGCTGTAGCCTGGTTTCTCCTGCGCATCTCGTTAACGCGACCTCTTCTGTTTCAGGAGCCCGCCAAAGCTTTTGCTCTCCCCTGCTACTTACGGTGCTGGCTTTTCAGTCGTTTCTGTAGATTTAATGCTTATTAGGTAAGACATGAATTGTGCTGTGGTCGTGGTGAGAGGATGTTCTGCAGACCTTCTGCAGGACCTTCCCCATACGTGGGTTCCCGTTCTCCGTTACTGCGGTAATGCACGGACATGTGCCCTGGGAGCCAGGCGATATACGTACGGCGCATCCCCGTGTACGAAGTCCTTCGGGCAAAGGAGTCTTTCCTTGTAAGATGGATGCACAGCAGGTTTGGAACACCCTTGCCCAAAGATAGCCAGAGGAAAGTATTTCTATGAATACTAATTTGTAGAAAACCCCGGTCTTCAGAAGCAACTTTTTATCCTTTTGTTTTATAGCACAGGAATTAAAAATCAAAATGCTCCCTGTGTAGATGAATTACTGCCTCATTCTAGCTCCAGTAACTGCTTCCATTACCCTCAAAGGAGATGCTGTTGTTATTTTTAGAAGGAATCTAAAAAAAACAAAAACGAAAAATCCACTGGCAAATACAATGAAGTTGGCAACTGCTGATCTATGAAAGCACTGAGGCAATATTGCTACTTGGTTACACGCACAGCACCCATAAATCATTCTCCACATCTGACCTCTTTCTGGCCACTTTTCAGCTGTTGCTGATGATCCTTTTTTTGGGTACTTTTCCCAAAACGCCCATGTGGTTCTTTGTTCAGAACTTTACGATGATTAAAATGACCCCTCAGTCCTGGTAACTTAAAACAAATATTGCAGCCAGCACAATGCTTCCCATACACAGGAAACAGCTGGATAAATGGGTGCTGAAAAGGATTTCCATAAAAGCCATTGATTCATGAAAACTGGTGTTCAGCAAGCAGGGTCAGCTTCGGGTCCTGAGGAGCTTCCTCTGCCGGAGACAGACTCCACCGCCGACCGCCGCTCTGGTACCGCTGCCCTAACGCCCACCCTCAGCATCACATGTGATTTTAGCAGAATAGCAGGAATTTACAAAATACAGCGCTGGGGGTATGTCTTGTCTACATTTTCTGCTGCCAATTAAGTGCTTCTCAAGTGACCCGGCCGTGGAAAAAAAGTGATCTCATAAGTCAAGAGAGGGCAACCCACACGTTATTAGTGCTTTCGGTTGTTTGATTTCTCAGGGACCCATACCTTGACACGGACTTTGGGGCAGGACAGAGAGCACGACCATCCCCATCAGCAAAGGAAAACCTGCTGCACTTGCCGTGGGTCTTGAGGCTCCTCTCTCAGTGCCCCTGTGACCACCACGTTTCTTCAAGGACTCGTTAGCCAGAGTTCAAAGCGGGTACTTGCCAGCTGGGCATTATTCATTGTAGTAAAGTGGTGGTAGGCCAGAATAAATCACTTTCCATGTCACATAAATTGGGAGATGGAAAATACCATTTAGGTCATACGGTTCATCAGCTCCTGCCAGTGCAGGGCTGCTCCTGACAGTACATTTTCCATCGCTTTTTTCCTCTCCACTTGGAATGACTCAAGCACAGGGGCTCTGCCGCTCCCCCCAGAGATCTTCCATGGCTAACACAGCTCCGCGTGAGGACATTTTCCTCGGTAGCGCACTGAAACTTTCCTTTGCTAAATGTCATCCCATTACTCCCACCGTGGACTGCCCCAAATTATTCCACCCTTTCACTGATGTTTACCACCCTCAGTTTTTATTCTGTGCCTGTCACCGTAGTGTCTGAGTTCTGATCTGCAGATACATGCCACTGCCGATAAAAGAAGGCACTGTGGTGCCTGGTGCCTGGAGAGGTGGCCACAAAGACCTCTTGGGCAAACCATCTTCGGGCTGTGCCTCACACAGACAAGCCCAGACAGCCTCTAAATTAATGAACTAAAGCGACCAGCGCTGTATGGCTGCTGTAGAAGAGTTCAAACACTTGATACCTGCCTAAATTTAGCAGAAAGAAAATGAGTAGCCTGAACTGCTGTAAATGATGAGGAAACCGAGGGAATCGTTTTCATCACATTTAGAAGTGATGTGGGATTCGTGGGACATATTTTCTGGTTGTAGGCAAATTAAGTGAAGATATCACCACCCATAACCTACTTCCAGCTACCCACCCTAATTAAACTGCAGATACGTGGGCTTCATTTGAAAATCTTATCTTTGTAAAACAAAGGTGTGGGTCAGGATGCTGTGAAAAACAGTGGCCACTCACGTAGCAGCTGGCTGTGTAGCCCTGAATGAACACTAGTTTTATAGGAAAAACACCAGAAACTTGGCTCCAAATTATTTCTTCTGGCATGCTATCACGCTCTCTTCCGCGTTACAGAAACGGTGTGCTCACAAACGCGCCCACCGGCAGCCTGATCCAAAACACACTGCGGTTACAGGGTCTAGCGGGGTCCGAGCGAGTCTGAAAAATTGCCGAGAAGTGACAGCCTGTGCCTCGGCGAAACGGTCAGCGTTTGCTCGTTAGCCTCTGCACGATGGGATGCGAGGCATTCCAGCTCTCTGCTACGGCCACTGCAGCACAGGGAGGCGAGAAGCCACAGCTACAAAAGCCCCATCACACCCTCTGAGCACCGTCCTGCCACCTCCTAAAAACTAATGATGAGAATAATTCTTCTGCAGCCTGCTTTGAAAAAAAAAGCTAACAATTATCTGTGATCTTTTGGCAAGAAATGCCGCCGGTGTTTTTCTGCAAAGCTGCGACTCCTTGACCACGGTCAGGGAAAAAGCTGCAGGGCTGCGTCGTGCAGGGCTGAGCGAGGACTGCAGGGCCTGAAGAAGCCAGAAATACCCACCAGCCACATATACCTTATAAATTCAATTATTTCCCATTATCCCTCATCAAACAACCCCACGGAATGGAGCGACTCCAGCATTACAAACCCGTCCTGGAGTCGGCGGCAGCTGGGCAGGGGGACGCCAGTCCTAGCAGCGCGTGTGTGTGTGAAAAACGAGAAAAAAAACGGGCAACGCCAGCAACAGACACAAGCTTCCCAGTTTCACTACTCAGCCACAGCTAACCTGGAGTCCACGTCGCGGATCCTTTTATCTCACCCCGGGTCCACATGTGACCGAACTGACCCACTGCGGCCGTTTCACCACCTGGGATCCGTTTCGCTCAGCCGACACCAGATGCCCACGCACAGGAGCAGAGCCATCGCTGCAGCCACCAGTGCAACCACAACAACTTTTCCGTGCCGGCGGCAGGTCACTGGTGGGACCTCCAGCCCACCTCACGCCTCCCCTGCTGGCCCCGCGGCTGGGACAAGGGAACTGCGGGTCAAAACCGGGCGACAGGATTGCTCAGACCTTCCCAGCTCCCTGCAAAGACGCGGGATAGCAAAGCCACACACCAGCCCCAGCAAACAGTGCGCTCCGGCTTAATTTCTTCCTCGCCGAGGACACAGAGGACTAGTGACGTGCGTGCCCGTTTGTTCATGGCACCAGCGAAGGTGTTGGGCAAAACACAGGGGACAAGGCACCCCTCTGTCCGTGAGCCGACGGGATGCTGCCACCGAGATCAGAGTTGCTTGGCGTTGCTCGGAGTTTCAGGGTCTCCTCAGCGTACGGCAGTTGTTGTTGCGTTCAGCCCTTCGTTCCCAATTTGCAAGTTTACTTTTTTTTAGGAAAAAAAAAAAAAAAGAACAGGTAGGTAGCTGTATTGCCGCAGGCTAACCTTGTACGAAACCATGCCTGCGGTCCCGCCAGCCAGCGACGGCCTAGTGAGGATTTCCCTCCCGACTCAGTGATGGGCAGGGGAGAACACTGACCTCCAAAAACCCGGATCAAGCCTCCGTCTCACACCCACGGGAGGAAGGCAGAGGCTCGGGAGTCAGGATCCGGGCCGCCCCTCGCCTCCTCGCTCCTGCCTGGACGAAGTCAGCCTGGAGCTGGCAGGGGCCACACGGGTCTGCTCCTGGGACGGAGCCTCTCAGCTTTCGTACCCACAACGGCTGTTTCAAACCCGAATAACTGCCGAACGCCTCCAGCCATGACACTGTGGAAGGGCATGATACAGGCAGCCAGGCTTTCCTTACCACGCACACCAGCCAAACCCAAGTAAACCTAGCCATTTTTTTATTTCACTGTTTTATTTATTTGTATCACATGGTGTTAACAGAAGACAAAAAAGAAAAAGGAGATTATAGACCCTTCTCTTTCTTTAGGAGTGTGTGTGCCTGCCAGCCTGGCCCTGCCCTTCACCAGTAACAACCCAGGATGCCCAGGGACGGGGCGCTTGCACTGACCAGGAATATTACCGTGATGCTGGGACATACCCAGCTCTCAGGAATTACCCAGGAGGTGCCCCAGCTGAGGAGAAAAGCTGAGAAAGTGCTAGCTAGGGAGAGCCAGGCTGGATGTCGAACAGGGCCATTCCAGCGCGGACTCAGCACCTGGCTGGCATTACCAAACCAGCAGTCTCCCCGTTGGCATCCCAGTCCGGGCAGATCTAGCACCGGGATCTTCCACATTGCCTACATTTCCCATTGCAACAAGACTTGGTTGTATTTTGTAAACAGCTAGCAGCTTTTACACAGTCAAAATATTTCTACTGTTGCCCCTTGCTGGCTGTGTCTCTCGGAGGAGTGACTGATGATGGAACGAAGTGGGTCTTGGCACATTTGTGTTTAGTTATAAAAAGCATAGCTAAGATCCTGCTTTCTGCAGTGGGAATCAAAAGTGGCAAGATTAATTTCTTTGGTTATATTTCCAAGCAACACTCTACCTCAATGGCTCCAACTTTTCTTATTTTTTCTATAAAGGACTTTTTATTATTTCCTAGATCAACCATGAAAAAGAATGCCAGGACTGCTAGAAGTGGGAGAAGGAGCCAACATATTTCCATGGCTCTGTTTGCTCTTGTGTGTCCCCCAAGAGACTCAGAGAGCAGGTGGCCTGGGTCAGTTTATGAAGAAGGACAAATTTAGCCATTTCTGCATGCAAAAATGCAGAACCGAGACTCTGTAGTTTCAGTGCATGTTGCTTGATTGTACAGGCAACAAATGTGGCAGGTACAGGATGGACACCCAGTTTTTAAAAATCAGGCTCCGAGAAATACTATTTTGCACATGAAATCATTGCTAGAGATAATAATTAATTAATGCCAATTGCATCGACTTTGGGAAGGACTGCTAGCCCAGCTGCCTAAAGTCACTAAACTGCCAGCGACAAGGTCAAATACTACAGTGAACCACTGAAGTAAACTGAAGAACACAGGTATCTCCAGATTACTCTTCTGCTTTATTATAGCAAAAAGCACTTATTCATCTCCTTGCCTGTACACAGAGGCGGTGAAGGACCTGGTAGGTCATGACTTCCCCCCCTCCCGAGACCTGCAGAGGATTAATTGCAATAGCAGTCTGCTAACGACTGCTCAGGGATGCTTGGCTGGAGTGAGCGGGGAGGAACCCCCTCGAGAAATGCCGTCGGGGTACCCCCACTGCTGACCCGCTGGAGCGTGACGGGCTGGTCCCTGCGTGGCGTGATTCCCAGATTCCCACCTGCGCAGGGATGAGCGCGTCCCCTCGGCCGTCAGCCCAGCCCCCCCAGGCACAGGGTCCCCCACCCGCAGCTGGAGAAAGAAATCTGGAATAAAGCAGCTTCCATGGGCATTCCTGCCGAGCAAGGTCACCCCGAGCCCTTGGCTGGGTCTCCTCTTCAGGCTCTTAAAATCGTTGTGCTGTGTTGGCAAAATACCGTCCCGTTCTAACGGAGGCATCGCTTCTTGCCAGGCCCCCCACCCCCCAAGATGTGAGCAGTAACTCTGCAAAGCAAAGCTTCGTGCTGAGTCTCGCTCGAGGAGACCCACCTGTGGCTGCGTCAGGACATCGGGTTTCACCTCAAGGGATAATTCGGACCAGTGCTCTCCAAGCTGGTCCCTAACCTCAGAGTTTGAAACCCACAGCTCCCCGGAGCACACCTCACCTCACCAGGGCTTTTCACCACGTCTGCCTTTAAAGCCGCCAGGGACGTCAGCACGGCATCCTGGCTGACTTCCAGCCCAAGCAAGAAGAAGTACCAAGCCCAATACTAATACCCCATTTATTCCCATTTTTGGTTTGGCTTTGGTTTTACAGTGGGTGTGAAAAAGCGCTGGACCTCATGGTGTCTGTGCCTAGAGCAAGCTCCTTCCACACCAGACCTCGACGTGCTCCCGCCGTGCCTTCTGGCCTCGACGCTCAATTGCCTCCTTTTGTACTTTGTCCAAAAGTTGTTTGCATCATTAAAGACCTTTTCCACACTGCTGACCGCAGCTGCCTTGCTTCGTGTGCCCAGCAATCAACTTCTTATTTATCCCAAACTGTTCTTTAACTCTCACATCAAGGAATCCAGCAGCTTTGAAGCATTTCCAGCAGCGGCCAGCGCACGCCGCAGCGAGGGCCCGAGACTGGGCCAGGCTCCGTCTGCGTCCACCGGCCTCACCGCGCCATGGCCTACGCGGGCTTTCAGCACCGAGTCACACGAGGTCTCGCCTTCCCGCCCTGGGAGGGTTTAAGATTTCCACAGATAAGATAAAAAGTTAAAGCTTTCCCGGTTTGCTGAAGTGAAATCCTGTATGGTTTGAATTCCAGCTTCTTTTGTTTCTTTAGCATAATTAAGTCACTAATTGGATTCTGTATTTTTTCCAAGTGGGATAAAATAGAAATTGAAAATAAAAATTTAACATTCAGTAGTGTCAAAACAGGATATTCTATCAGCTTGAAAAACATTAAATGTCTTTTTGGAAATAGGAGGCTCCCAAAACCAAACCATTCCCTGTATATTTGTGGGTTTGAGGAACTGGCAAAAACAGTTTTTATAGGCTAAAACAGCTCTGTGTCATCACTTGTGTGTTCCTGACATTTAGAAACCAATTGATTTTTTCAAAGATATAAAAATCTACACAGCTTTCAGAGCAGCCAGCATTGCTCCACACCCTTTTAAATGAACAAGGGCAGGTGACAGGAGAGGATGGGTGCATGCAGGCACCCGCAGCGCAATTCGGGGCTGCTCTTTTATTCCCTGGTACATTAGGTTATGACTTACACAAAAAGATAATAGTTCAATCTCATTTTTGAAGAGGCTCAGACCCGAGACAGTGACATTTTCTGGTGCAATGAGGCAGGCTTCACGACCGAAACGGCTTCTGCAGCAGCACATCCATTTTGTTCCTAATTTTGTTTAGTGTGTGACAGCGACCAGAGGATAAATAAAAAGCCCGAGTAGACTATCTGTTTATTCGTGACCTGTGGCAATGGGGACGTGCTGACGTTTCACAAGCAGACAAACCGTTGCGTAGGGGTGACAATGAACCGCTCGCATTTCTCCCTGCGTGCCGCGTTTCAGATCGCACAGGTCAGCGCTGCCCTTCAAGACGCCTGCAGCACAACGAGCGAGGGGCCAGCGGCACAAAACCTACAATTTCTGGACCACGCAGAGGGTGGTCGTGTACAAACCCACAGGAAAAAGGCAAAGAAGGCAGGCGACGCGCCCGGCGTGCTCGACCCACATCCTCACAACACGCGAGCCCGGTACCAACGTAATTTTGCCAGCTTGCCGGTCGTTTCTGCTCCACTTTCAGCTCTTGGATGTTTGCACGGAGTCATGTCCCCACGGCTGTAGGCACAGCCCCTGCACGTGTATTTTTGTCTTAATACTTTTTAAAAGCAGAATTTTTTAAAAGTTCTAAATGCTCTCTTGTGGACTTTTCTGTGGGAAGCACACTGTGAAGGGCTGTCCATTTAAAGTGGTGTAAAGCAAATGGAAACAGGCGGGTGTGATTAACCTTGAGGTTGACGTTACCCAGTAACACGTACTTGCTTTTGCCAGTGAAGTGCTGGTGGAATTGTACTGGGTTTTGCCGCATGGTTATAATGCAACGGGATCCACGTGGGTAGAACGGAGGGTATTACTGCGGTAGGCTGCTCGGTGACGGTCCTTTGGCTTACTGGGAAGAAATATAGTCACATCCTGGCACTGACCTTAGTTCACTACTCAGTCAAGGCTCCAGATGGAAAACTGCAAGGAGGGAATGTTTGTTGTGCAGTTTTTTTCAGAAGACAGAGGGTATCTCTGGAGAGACAAGCAAAAATAATCTGCGGGAACTGGCCATGCTTGCTTGGAAGAATTTTTTTCATTATCTGGGAACAGTTCACAGTGCAATGCCAGATGCTCATATTTTCCATCACACAAATTATATTTCCGGTGTTAAAATTGCCTCAACATTAATCTTTTGCAGTACCCTTTTTATTATCCTATCAAAATTAATTTTGTACTATGCTTTGAGGATGAAAAAAACCCACATAAGTGCTAAGCATATTTGGTTACATTGTTTCACACCATTACAGTGGCATACAGAGTTTATTCTTTCTTCAGTAGACTACACAACCCCCTACAACAATTAAAGACAAAATCGATTTTCATTAGGTAAATAAGTCCCTGTTTTAGATAACTAAAAATAAATACATGTTTTTTCTTAGAAAGGAAATTTCCCCAGTTTCATTCTTCTGCTCTTTCTTTCATATTAAAAATGTACAGTGCTTCTGCAGCATGTTGCAGGCTTTAAAGGAAACTAGTTATAAAAAAGCAGGAGCCAAATCAAGAATTTAAAGCAAAGAATATCTCACAGCACGACTGCTTCTTTAAATGAAGAGAAAGAGTCTTTTTTTTTTTTTTTTTTCCTCCTGATTAATACATTTTAATGATATATGGCATTGGGTCTGGCTCCAGCTTCTATTTTCATACACTTTTAATGCTGCTAAGATACTACGATGTTTTTTTCTGAAGTCTAATTTCTTCCTTCGTGGAAAAACTCCATATGCAAGCCACAGGCTGGGATCCCAGATCATACACACCAACTCAGTTAAAGATCTATTTATCATTTTTAATACATGAGGCACATCACTGCTTTATTTTGTAATATCCCATTAGGAATAAAAGTTTGATACATATGGCAAGCACTTACAGCTATGATACATATGGCAAGCACTTTGATACATGTGGCAAGCAATAATTTAATCTCCTGTCAAAAGAGCGGCAAGGAGCTCCATGTCACCAGACCCGGATTTGATTCTTTCTGTACTGTTATCTGTGGAGAAGACAGAAATCTGGGGCAACTTTCAGTGGAAAAGTGACGACCCATAATGAGGCATAGACCGACTGCTTTAAATTCGATCACTGCTCCCACGGGTGAACTGGGACAGGGAGCGTGTCTGGGGAAAGCCCAGGCTCTCCCACCTGAGCTTCCCGTGGGCTGCATCCAAGCCCTTTCTTGTCCAACAGCCGTCGATTTGCATTCGCGACGTGTGCCTGAAATGCCACGCCTGGCTCGTGCTGTCCGCGTGGCGGGCTCCGATGCTCATCGACACTTGCGTTGGGTTTGGCTTTCCGAGGCAGCCCGTGGAGGCTGCATGCTGGGTCCTTCCAGTGCTGCCCAAGACCCTCCTGAGCTGCCGCGGGTCCTGGCCTCCTGAGAGACCAGCCTACCTGTAGGTACTTGTTCAGTCTTTCCTGTTAGTTTCTGCTCCTCTTTCAGAGCGAGCCAGTGAGTTCCTTTGGAGATGCGGCCAAGGCACGGCTCCGAGCACAGCCTGCACTGAGGAGTGTCCCCTGCAGAGGTCCTGTCCTGCAGGATGTTCCCTCTTCAGACTTTTCCCCCTCTGGACTACCTTGGCCATGTCCATCTGGTTTGATCTCCTGGGATGCAAGCCTTTCGCAGCAAACCCGTACTGCAGTTCTCTAAAAATCGCTCGCTCCTTCTGCTACAGCAGCCAAGCATCGCTGCGGACGTGCGCTGCTTGGGTAAGGCCCGTGAGAAGCAGCTTCATCTTCTGCTCATCTCATTTGCTCGTTCTGCAGGGACACGGGCAGAGCAAAGGCCTGGCCTGAGGCTGGGCAGCTCTTTCCGGTGAACACCGGTGTCTATCGGGGACGGCAGCCTCAAAGGAGCATTCAGAAAGCACATCCAGAAGTTTGGGGCATCCCAGAAGGACTCTGCTGTTGCTTTGTGTGGCCGAAACGCTGCGACAGCTCCACTTGCCCTGTCCCACCTTGGCTTTGGATAGTGCCCTGTACCTCCCCTTCCATCACACACAGATATACGCACTTTCCCCACCAATAACGACGGGTTTGTGCTCAAAAAGAGGCCGTTGGCCAAACCACAAAGGATGTTTGATGCCAGCACAGCCTGCAACGTCCAGCTCAGCCTCGCCAGGGCCTGGCAGGGCACCGACCCGTCCACGGTCTCCTTTCCTCATCCACAACCCCACAAGTGGGACGGCAGTTCCCTCGCAGCTTGAAGCCAGGCACTTCTGCTTCTTCCCAATAATGCCGTGCTCAACCGTTGCCTCTAGACTCTCTCCAACTAATAGTAAGATGCTAAGTATTTGAAGCGTCTCTGGAAGTGAAGAGTACTGGATAAAAATACGTGGATAAATTTGGCAGTAACACAGGATGTTGGTGCATTGGATATCCCGGTTTGCAAACTGGCAGCAGGATTAATACTCTGTGGAAAGATTTAGGACTGTACAAGTTACTATTCTTGATCAGGCAACAATATCAGCTCTGTCACGGAAGAAACAGAAGCCTTTGCATTAGGACAGAAAAAGACAACCCGTTGCCATGGGATGTTTTCTTGTAACCTTGAGGAGTGAAAGGATGGCTTACTGCCTACAGCCAGTGGGTCAGGATCTCACAGAGGCAGATTTGTTTCAAGCTTGGAGATTTTTTTAGTATTCCCTTGTGCCATGAGTCCTAGAGTGCAAGGTCCAGCACACGAAAAACCCATTTGTAAATGACACTGCTTCTACAAGACGTATTGCCTCCAGGAAGTTTTATTTCCTGAAAATGTGGTGATATAATTAGGTGTCTACATTCTCCATGGTACTTTCTGCTGGTGCGTTTCATCCCATTACAAGAAATACTCTGTAAACTTTCCTTGACTATGTGAAATTACTTTAATTGTTTTTAAAAGCTGGTAAAAAAGGTTTCCTGACATCCATATATTTTGCTTATTGCTTAGCAGCAGGAGTTCTGGGTTTCTGTGAGGGAGGGGAAATAAGGGAAAGATTTGTTCTTGACCTGTTTTGGATCCATGATTTATACACTCTCTCATGCTAGAAATGTTATTTCTGTGACTGCTCTCGTTATTTTACGTACTATTCCTCTCTTTACAATTTATGACCATGCAGTCACCCTTTACTACTGCTGCTGCTACAGGACATAAACACCGAAGCAGGGGATAAGAGCCCAGATTTTAAATCTGACCTGTTTGCACAGCCCCAGCAGCACAAGGGGAGGAATGGCCACTACAAGAGGGAATTAGGGATACTCTCTTACCGCAGGTAAGAATTAGACGGGGACAGGTGCTTTCCGCATCCGTGCTGTGGCTTTGTGTTGTGCACAGAGCTGCTACTGCGCAGTGGTGATCTCCAGCCAGCAGAACGGTCCGCAGGTGAACATCCCACCTTTTCTTCGATATAAACACTCCAATACTAAACTCCAGATTGCAACACCAACTACCACAGGGTTCACCGTGATGCCTGTTCCATAGCTATACAAGGGCATAAAATTATGTCATAGCATTTACATTATTTAAAAATTCTCATAAGACTGTAAAATACAACTGAAGTTCATTTTAAAATTTTTTTAAAAATCTACGTAACAGAGCTCTGGAGCTCTGCATTTTAAGAACTGCCTCAATGAAAATCTATTACTTCAGCACAGGAAGACTGTGGGCAGATAGTGGAATAAAAATTTTCAAGCTTGAAGAAGTCAGGAGTTTTCCTAAACAACAACAAAAAGTAAAATCAGCATCACCACTGACCAGAGAAGGGGACCATCCGGCCATACTCCAAACTACCTTTTGGGAGTGCTCCCCATCCCTTCTTTCTGCATGTGCAGAACTGCAGAAAAACGAATTTCCTGAGGCTTGCATTTCAGTAGAATTGCTTTCACATCTTTGACATTTCCAGTTTTCAACATCTTTAAGAAAAATACGAGTAACTGAGCAAAGTCAGCAGGCCCCAGAGACAGTTCCCACAGTTTCCCAGGTATCTTGGTTGGGCTTAAGACCCACTGTTGCCATTGGCTAATTAATTAGTCAATTGGTATTGAGCATAGTCCCATTTTAGTAAACTGGGCAATCCTCCACTGAGCATGGGGAGGACAGAGCCTACCAGGACACGCTTGGGCTGGAAGCTCCAGCCAGGCTATTCTGCATCAGGGACGGCAAGCCGGCCTCATTCCCAGCAGCCAGTGAGCCTCCTGGTAAGCCAAAGCTGACGAAAGCCGAAAGGTGAATTTTCAGGCTCAGACCTCCGCCAACCTGAGTCTATACGTTCCTGGGGACACTATTTGTCTTCGATTCTAACGCATCCCAACCAGCTGATTTTTGTTAATGGTTTCTCTGAGGTCAGTGCATAGAGGACCGTCAAGTTTGGGACCATTCAATCTGCCAGCTGACTGCAGAGTGCGTACGCTACCTGTTTACAGCAGCAGCTACCAGAGTAACTGCTGTGATTCTGATTTCTTGATGCTTTTGGAATTTGTGAATAGAGGATTTTTGAGCTTTTGGATAAACTCTGCTACCACTGAAGTCAGGTAAGGCTTACCGCCAGTTTCAGTGGGAACAGAAGCTGATTAAGACAAAGCGTGTTTTCAAATCTAGCTCCAGAGGCTAAATCTATAATGGTCATTTCTTCCACTGATGCTATTGAATAAAATGCAATTCCCTGTCATGCCATCGGACTCAACAAAGCTTTTCTAACTTTCCCCAGCACTGAAGACATGGCCTACTGCTCTCATTTTGTCACATACAGGACTACCTCATCACTCAGAAATAATGAGAAGGTCAAGGTTCCTGGTGCGATTATAAATGTATTTGGGTTTACAAGTAAAGTGCCCTTTGAAGAAGCAACTCCATGACTCTGAGTGAGGAGCAAGCCCAGTCCCAAAACTGAAACAGGAACAAGCAATTTCAGTTGTCCAGTTCTTCATATGCATGCTCTGAGTCTGCAAAATGCTCCCCTCTAACTTACCTCCCATGAAGTTTCTGTCCAAGTCGGAGCTGATGGTCTCAGAAGATGCATGGTGGTCTTCCAAGAGAGTGACTCCTGGGGCACTAGGGCCACCAGCAGGTCTGACCTACTCAGCTCAGCCCCAGCTCCTGCCCTGGCCCCAGCCCTTGCCCGAGCTGGGTCTACGTGGTAGGTCTACCTTCTGCGTCGCATGGTAGGTCTACCTTCTATGTGGTAGGTCTACTTCTGCCCAAGGGACTCGCCAGGCTGACCTGGGCCTGCTCCATCGCCTCTCCTGGTCTGATGACCACCGGGCTGTCACCAGAACCGGTCACTATCACCGGACTGGCCCTGTTTGGGCTTATCTGACCCAAACACTTGAGTATCTGCTGACGCAGTAAGTAAAATCTCAGACCACGTCTGCATTGCCCATTGCTGTTTCACTTAGCCCAGCTGGTGCTCCGCACTGACAAACTGCCCCGACAGCAGAGCTGCCCTGTTCGAAGAGCAGCTACTTCTGCAGCGTCCGCACGCTAACAAAGACAACCGAGATTCTCTGGGCTTTTCACGCTCCAAAACAAACCACGGCTCCATGCATCAAGCAGCAAATTAAAATATTGATCCTCCCCTGTAACAATTTTACAGGGAATGCCAGCACGTCTACTTTGAAGCTAAAAACTATGCTTGACGTAAATACACTTTTCTGATGAAATTCAAGAGGCAACCATCTTTTTGGACAAAATATATTAAGTCTTCAACTCCTTGTTAATTAGCACAGCTTGAAGACTTGCACACAGAGGAAGCTATGTCCCTGCCAATGGCTAGTCTACTGAGTGCACAGATTTGCCACATTTTCATGCTGAGTGACATATATGTGGAGTTGTAATAGCTAGCTATAACTAGCAAGTCTCACTGACCTAAGCATAAATACTTGCAAATATAACATTACTCAATTAAAACATTGCAAAAACCTGATTCTAACCGAACAAATAACGTTTTTACACCAGAAACGTGCAATTAAGTTACATGGGAGAACACACAGAATAGGTAAATTCCAATAAAGTGGTTAGGGAAAACAGTATTTGAAATTGGCAGCTATTTTAATTACAGGTATTGAACATGTGCTCCTCTTGGAGAGACAATATTTTTTCTTTTCTACTTTTCTAATCTTGAAATGTTGATAGCATTTAATTACATTGATACGCAATGGTCAAAGAAACATTATTGCATCAAAAATATATAAAACTTAAAATTAAGTTAAAGTTGTAGAAATTCATGAATTGCATTGGCTAAGATTTGACCCTAGGGGTCCACAAATAAGTGGTCATTTGATGCACTGGAATGGTTTCTCACGTGCTATGCATGCGTACGTAGCTGTCAGAGCTGACTCAGCTGTCGCCTTATAACCGCAGCGATCCTGCTCCTGGGCTCATTCAGCGAAGCCGCCCTTCCTCTTGGAGGATGTGGTGGGGTTAGGGCCGGCAAGCCCACGCTGCCGCTGCTGTTACGCTTACTGGAGGTGGGTGCCTTAGCAGCTCTTGAAATACCAAACTGTCTGCAGAGATTGATTTCCTTCCCAGCGCCGGGGCTCGTGCGGCTTTTCTGTCCGTAATCAGCAAGCAGGGCAGCAGAGGAGGTTAGGCTGCCCTGAGTCAGGGAACACGGTGATAACGGGAAGTTTCCACTGAGCTTTTTCAGTTCCAGTACTTGTTCCCTGGCCTGAGTCAAAGCTGCAGTCAGCTCATAGCGTTCCTCGCACTCTCTGCGCACTGTTTCCTGGAGAAGAGTGTTCTGCAAACAGAAACAAACACTCTTTACAAAATGCCATCGGTCAACAAGTGTGTCTCAAACTCCTCAGGCTTCAGGCAGGGTGGCTGGAGGGCACTGATGCCTACAAACCCTCCAATACTTCCCTGTGTCTTGGTTTCTCTGAAAGTCACTCAAAGGACAGACATCACCATTCACACACCCTTCATTCCCTCAGGAGACAGTGGAAAACATGAGGTCAGTCATCAGAAGTTACTTCTGATCTCCTGCCCATCCTCTAACTAAGGGGAAACCAGGAATGCTGCTCTTGGAAAGGAAAAAGCAACAGACAGAGGTTGAGTATTACTGCGCCACTTCATTATGATAAGTGCTCAAGAAGTTATCCTCTTCTGTAGCATAAATAATTGTGCACTGATTTTTTGTGATGGAATTCTTTATTGATTATTATTTCCCAAATAATTGGGATAAATGATTTCCAGCCTGGTGGTCTTCACAACCTGTGTACTGTGATTCCTGATACCTAAATGGTAAAGTGACTGGTACTGGGCCTTGAGCAGACAACTGAAACTGTTTCCATATCACAGAAGTCCCCAAGTTGGTATATTATGTAGAACTTATTTGTAATGTTAATTTTCCTGGCTCCCAGCTGAAACAAAAAGTAAAAAACCCACAATGGACAACATCACTAACTTGTTTCATAGAAATCAGAACTACTGAAAGTACTAAAACAAGCAGAAAATATCCACTTTTTTGTTCTTCTAAGCAAGCAATTGTTGCTGACACCAGGAGGTCCACGAGAATGGAAGGGAAGCAACCACCAAGGCAGTCTCCAACACAGAGAGCGATGATTCAGTCAGACAGAGCACAACACCTTCAGTCGAGCACAACCGCATTGCCCGGCCACAAACTTTTCTGTGTAAACCTCTCCAGTGCTAAGAGTATGAACCGTACGCTGGGTCAGGTCACGTATCACCCTGAAGTGAGGACAAACATTTGTATTTGAAATTCGGTACGTGACTATGACAATGGGTGTATAACAGGGAAGAAAATGTGTAAGAAAGATAATCTCAATAGCACTTTTTCGACGTTTTGAAGAGCGAATACCAGTGTCAGTAAACTCAGAGCACAGAAGCGTGTTCCCACTAAAGCAGAAGGTGGTAAGCTCTGTTTAGCCAAGAAGAGCTTACTAAAACTATTACATTTTTGCACGTGTGTTCCCATCAAAACTTCAAAAATGATGGAGAAATGAAAAGTCCTTTGTTGAACAATTTTTTTAGATTTTAAAATTTTACTTTGGTCAAAGCACCTGTAGCAGATGTAGAGTGGAAACACAGAAGTTCTGCTCAGGCTATCTAACCTCAGTGCCAACTGCAAGTGAAGGAGCTGTTGGAGAAGGAACATAACTACATGCAGAGGTAGAAGTGGGAGAGATGTAAATATCCAAAATAACTCACTCTCCGAGTACCTAACTCTGCAGACAACTTAATGAAAGACAGTTAGATGTTACTTTCCCTGCCGCTCAGACAGTCACTGTTAGTCCATGAAGTTATTTGGAAAGTGTTACCTGCAAATCTGAGGAAGTATCCTGATGCAAAGTTTATATTAAAACCAGTTTCAATTTTCAACCACTCTTATCCCTCCTTTTCCTAATATAATTGTATTAGAGGAAGAGCTTTGCTCAGAGTGAGGAAAACTAAGAACATAAGCAGAGCTGGCCAAATCTCATGATTGAGGATAATAGTGTGTTCCTTACCCTGCTGAAGTTCCTGACAAATACTTGAAGAGTGCGTGTCTTTCCAAGAGCCTTTTCCATAGGTACAGGACAGAACGACTGCCAACAGCATTCTAATTTCACTAACACAGTGTTTCTGAACCTTTTTCAAGGAAGAAATAAATATCAACCCAAGCCCTAATTCATTTTGAAGAGTTTCATTTCCACTGTTTACCAATTTTTTCTGCCACTTAATTACTTTGGACATTCCAGTCTAATCTTATCTACAGTCCCCGACTTCACTGCTTTCACATTTCTCATACAGCAGTACAGCGCTCTCTCCTCCCTTCCCATTATATTCCAAACATTCAGCAAATGCTTGTGCTAAGAATATCCATCAGTCAAATTTCTCTTCACATTTGATTAATTTTTATGCATTCCTGTGTTACAGAAAGTGGCTTTACTGGTGGGAGGTGGGCTACATCCCCATTAGCACGGCAGGGTGCACACACATAGTCCCACGTTAAAAGATGCAATCTCTGCCCCAGAAGCCATTCAGAACAGGACTGTGTCCACTCTCATTCCTATTGATAGCATGAAGTTTTTCCCTACAAATGATTTCTAAAATAAGTAAGATTACTGGGAGGATCACTGCTGTCAGGTTCAAAGAATAAGAAATGTCCATGTCTCTACTTTAAAAACATGAAGAATGCTTTATTGTTTACTCATGTTTATCGAGCATGATGTGAGGCTAGAGACTAGGAAACAAATGTCTGGCAGGACCTGAAAATTTTATATTTTTAAAAAATACAACACTAGTTTAAGTGCTTGCTGAATTTAAAATTTCACATATTTTATGATACATTGTATTTATGAAATTATGATGGACTTGTTTTATAAATCTTTTCATTTCAATGGCTTTTAAGCCAGTACATAACAGGGTCTGAAATATAAACGCTTTGAATGATTTTAGAAATCACATGTCTCTAAGTAAAAATAACAAGGCATCTCCTCAGTCATGTTCCTACCTCCTCTTGAACTTGACTCAAATTGTGAATCAGCTGTGTCCTCTCCTGGGTTAATTTTTCCAGTTCATCTGACTTGTGTTTAATTTCTTTCCTCATATTATCCAGAAATGATTCATTATTGTTCTTTTCCATCGTCAGCTGAAATTCAAGTTCAGTAATTAGTCTTTTAAGGCTCTGAATTTCTTTTTCCTTATCTTCATCTTTCTCTGCAAGTTTGATCTGGGCATCTTGTAGCTTCTTTTCAAGAATTTCTGTCTCCATCCTTAAGCTATTGGTGGCACTGGATATTAATCCTGGTATCTGCATTAGATGAGACAAAAACTGCATTAGTCTACGTTCAGTGGATATTGTTAGGTAGGTAGAATTAAGTATCAGACAAAAGTTGACTTCAGGTAAAAAAAATACAAACATACATGTCCTCAGAGACAAAAAACCCCAAACAAACAAAACAACAACAACAACAAACCTTTGACTTTACATAATACCCTCAAAGGATATCAGAGAGCTGTAAATTAATCAAAAGTCACTCAGAACAGAGAGATTAATTAGTATGTCCGAGATGAAACAGAGAAATAGAGGTAAAAATGGGAAAACTTAACTTCTTTACAGCAAGCTAGGATTTCTTCAGGGTTTTAAAATCATAGTCAAATATCTGTAAAGTGAACTAAGCCAAACCGTTATTTTCAGCTCTTTAAAACACTGTGTAATGTAACAAATTTTAAATAACAATGTAATTTCCTCAAATTTCTTTGATTTTTCCAGAATTCAAGAAATGCATCAAACCTTTTGAAAACTAAGGTCACAGGTACAGTTTTTAATTTCTATATAAAACTTCAACATCTGGGTAGCTGGGAAGAGCCAACTGCATGTATGCAACCACCAACACAGACAAGAAAGCAGTGAAGTGGCCGCTGGACGTAGCCCAGCGGTGCTGAACTAATTTGGGAAGGGAGAAAACCGTGCAGATCGTTTTGTGACAACCTGTTATAGTTTGAAACAGTCCAAAGCTTTTAAAAAATGATGATGTCAGTTTAAAAATAATTAACAGCTACAGTCAATGAACATAGATGAACTCTGGACAGAGAAAATGTGAGTAACGGAAGAACTTCCACACCATTTAGCTAAGTGGAATAATTACTTATTAACCTGTTCCATAAAAAAATGGTAATAATTGAAACATATGCTAAGGTGGGGATAAAAACATATTGTGTCATCTAGATACAGGACTACACATAAAGAAGGTTTTACTCTTTCACATACTGTTTCTCAGAAATTTACGTTATCTACTGCCACAAAACTTTTCTCAAGTGTTACACACCTTCTTCTGGAGCTCTTCGTGATCTCTCTGATATTTTGTGATTAATTCCTGCTGTTTTTGTCTTTCAATGTCTAGTTCCACCCTCGCTTCTTCCTTGACTTTAAGGATCGCTTCTTTGTGTCGTGCTTCACCTTTAGCCAGATCAATTTCCATCTAGGGAACAAGTGTTTTTTCACAATATGTAGCAACTCACCTTAAAATATTTTTCACATTCCACACTGCCATAAATGAAGTGACGTGAAATTTGGCAGACTGAGATTTTGGGTGCTGAACAAACACATCCGCATGACTGCAACCACTGGAGCCTGGCAAGGGAAGGCTCCCGCTTCCCGCTGGCTCCGGCACGGATGGCTCCTGCTCCGCAGAGCGTCAGGGCTGACTCGCAGCCGGCAGCCCCAGGACGATGAGACACCATGGGGCTTGTAAGACAAGTGGTGCTAGATGCCTAAATTTAGGCAGCTGAACTTCATGCTAAATCACTGTGAAAACACTAAAACTTAGCTGGTTCTTAAAACAGCTGATTACTTCGCTGGAAGCATTTGCTCTGGAGGTAAAACTCAGCCTGTTATTATTTTCAAATGCAGCGAAGTGATACGTTTCACAGTAAACAACATCAACTGTGCGAAGAATGGGTCATAAGCTCAATATTCAAAGATGTTAACTCTTTCGTATAAACTCATTTTTTATTCATGCTCTGCCACTCAGCCTTGTCAGGGAAGAGCAATTACCATATAAAACGTCCGTCTGTCTGCTCCCAGGGACCCCACTCAGGTGGCACACACTCCACGCGTGCCACCTTCCAATTCAGAAGTGCAGCGCGCGTCGGGACCGCGCACCGACTTTCCCACGGGTCCCCCTTCCGCTAAACCCATCGTAAGTGGCACAAG
Organism: Aviceda cuculoides; assembly: GCA_035590195.1. Classification (NCBI taxonomy): domain Eukaryota; kingdom Metazoa; phylum Chordata; class Aves; order Accipitriformes; family Accipitridae; genus Aviceda; species Aviceda cuculoides. Next base: position 41,778,200 of record JAVJGG010000085.1, read on the forward strand.
TCTAGGGGAAGGAGCAGAGAGAGGAGTCTCGGCAGAAGCCCTCGGCGGGATGCCAGCCGCTCCCGACGGCACGCCGTCCCATCGCCAGTCAGGGTTAGGGGCTGCGGCGCCCGGATGGCAAGGAGCAGCTCCGGCTCCTTTTAGGGTCCAGACAACCTGGCGCTGATGGGATGTGTGTGGGACAGCGCTGGACAAGAAACTGGAGAAAGCGAAAGCGTTGCAAATTCTGGGTAAAATACCCCAGTCCTGAAGGCATCTCATACGTTTAATAGTATAAATTCGAATTTGAAAGTTCAGCCATAATTTCCTGAAAATAAAAGCCTGGATTCTGGAGGAAATACTGAAGGCTGTATTTTGAAAAATATTCTTCCTAAACCAGTATGCTAATATTATATTTCTGCAGGCTGAATTCTAATGGACTTAACTGTAGCACACTGAAAGAATATGAAAGGCACATTAAACATGCACAACACTAGCCTAATTACTTTAAATTATTAAAAGAAGAAAAGGCCAGAATGAGCTTAATTACAATTATCTAATTTCACACACTAATTACGAGCGAAAGTACAACAAATCCCCCTAAAGCTTTTTGGGGAAAAGATAAACTGAAAATATTTTCATTATTTTTTAAATGAAAATATACCAAATTCTGGCCATGGAATAGGCACAAATCCCCCACTAAGGTTTAACTTAAAGCTGGTAGATTTGCAAGATCCTCAAAGTAGACTGTTATTATTGTTATTATTATTACAGATTTATCTTCTACGTTATTAGATATGGGAGTTAGGATTCTAATCATAGAAAACCAAATTTATTAACTCTACATATTGTTGTAGAAACAGATCATATGTCGAACACTACTTGATTACAAAGACTAAAAAAATAAAGGCAGTATAAAGAACTGAGCTCATTTTGAAGATTATACAAGCATTTTTCACATTTAACACTTGAAGCTAATAAAGCTGATAAGCAGAACAGGAAAAAAATGGAAGTTGATCTTCAAAGAAAGCGTAATGGCTACTAATTGCTTTAAAACCACTTACATGCCCCTCATTAATTAATATTTTAAAAACTCATAAAACAAATGTTTACATCAATCTTAAAATCTTTTGTAAAAGAGATTTTTTTTTTGTTCCATTAAAACAATTTAAGGTTTATCTGTATTTTAAATAGAAAACTGGAACACCTTATACTTACGTAATGGCACACGCACACTGACCCAAGAAAAAGTTAACTTTGTCACTTTGTCACATTTCTGATTCTTTTGTCTGATGAGAACATTTTTAGAGCACTTGCCGTTCACTGCATTTTAATGGTTGCGATACCAAAGCTGTAATTGCTCTCTCTTATTAGTGGCAGTCTTTATCTTGTTTTAATGTCAGGTTGAACAATACATTGTGACTATGCAGACAGCGTGACCTCATTCTAAAATTATATCCTGCGACAGAGAGGTTAAGAAGTTTTAAAAGAAATGTAACTGATCTTAATTGCTAGTAGCCCCAAAATTTTCCTGAGACTAAATAAAGCTTTCAGACACTTATCACGTACTGAACCAGAGAAGACAGTCATTTTAGTCAGCAATTATGTAAGGCTTAAATCAGAAAAGTCAGAGTTATTGTTCAACACTATTTTCAATTTTTCCTTCACAGATTGTTGTTGTTGTAATTTCTTATATTCAGCTTGAGGGTTTTTTGGTGCTCGTGTGAAAGGGTTGCAGATTAAAACAAAGTTTACACGCTCACAGCTGTTTATGGTAAACAGCTTTCCAAATCCCAGTGGAAGACACTGGCAGCTGGACTCCAGTCCCAGTTGGAGTCTCCAGCTCAGAACTTAACAGAGGCTGGAAAGCTGCCTGGCAGAGAAGGACCCGGGGGTGCTGGTCGACAGCCAGCTGAATGTGAGCCAGCAGTGTGCCCAGGTGGCCACGAAAGCCATTAGCATCCCGGCTTGTGTTGGAAATCCTGCGGCCAGCAGGAGCAGGGAGGTGATCGTTCCCCTGTACTGGGCACTGGTGAGGCCGCACCTCGAGTCCTGTGTTCAGTTTTGGGCCCCTCACTACAGGAAAGA
>JAVJGG010000085.1:41781591-41807242 GCA_035590195.1 Aviceda cuculoides
CCCCCCCCCCCCCCAACCCTGGCGTCTTCTGCTGGCGTGACCCCTTCCACGTTGCGTGCCGACCTCCCGTGTTCCGCTGCATCGTTAATCCCCAGTTTGGCAGCAACCGCAGCCGCATGCCCCAGCTCCCCCCCCCACCTCACCACCTCCTTTAACCTCTTCGTGATCCAACGCGGGAAATAAGGGGGGGGTGCAGATGGGTTGTCTCGCGTGGAAAGGGGAGGTGGGTGGCGTGGGAATGTCACCCCGTGTCATCGCCCTGCGGCGCAAAAGCAAACGTTAACTCGCCCATCGCAGAGGCTGAAAGGTCAGAGTGAAGAGCTGGCGATTTAAAAATAAATAAAATACAAAGTCCCGGCGCGCTGCACCCACCCCCACGCGGTGCCTGCGGGCTGGCAGCGGGGCTCACCCCAGCGGAGGGGGGGGGGAGGATTGCGTGTGAAGGGCGGCTCGCCCCCCGCGGAGGTATTTAATTAAGAGCGGCATTAACAGCAAGACGGGGAAGGCAGCGCCTTTGATCGGGGCGGCGGTGGCGGGCGGGGGGGGTTGCCTGGCCGCGCCTTGCCGGCATATGTTCCCCCTGCGTGATGGCGGCGGTGGCGGGGGGCGGCGGGCCGGGCGCCCAGCGCCTCTCACGCGATGGCCGCCTTAACGTGCCGGGGAAGGGTGTCGTGCGGCGGGGCGATGAGATCAGCGCGGATCACCGCCGCCTCTGCGCAGGGAGGGGAAGGGGAGGAAGGGGAAGGCGGCCGTCACGCAGCGGCCGGGAGGTGCAGGGAGGGTGGTGGTGGAGGGGATGGCTGCTCCCTTCCCGCCCGCGGCTGAGCCCGCTGAGGGGAGCCTGTGCCGGGGCGGAGGTTGTGTGAGGAGATGTCCTGGAGGGCTGAGGGGAGCCTGGGGTGAGGGGGTTTGAGGAGAGCCTGGGGCGAGGGGACCCTGTCCTGGGGGGACTTTTTGTTGGTGTTCTTTTCGGTTTTATGCAAGCGTGTAAAAAATATGGGGGTTGGAATTAGATCATCTTTAAGGTCCCTTCCAACCCAAACCGTTCTATGACGGAGGAGAAAATCTCCTTGGGGGGGACTGAGGGTACCCTGCCCTTGGTGGGGCTGAGGAGATCCAGTCTGGGGGCGGTGGGAAGAACCTGTCCTGGAGGTGTGGAGAACTGGGCGGGGGCCATGTCGCTGCCAGCCGGGACACTCAAGGGTGGGGGTCCCTGGGGGAAGTGCAGCAGCTGCTGTTTCCCCCCCCCCAGCCCTGCGGGAGGCGCCCACAAAATCCCCACTCTGTCATGGCTCCCACGCCCTGGTCTGTGTGTCAGGGGTGGCTTGGGACTGCAGTGGGCTGAGAGGGGTCTCTCTGCCTCTGCCCCTGCCCATTGGCCTTCAGCTCCCCCAGGGCAGGCAGGACGGGCTGGAGTCCGGCCACGTCTCACCCGCCTGGGGTGGCGGCAGGCCGGTGTGCGTGCCAGCCTGAACGACCGGGACCGCTGGAGATCAGGTTCCAGGCAGCGCGAGCAGCTCCAAGGACAAACGAACAGTCAAGAAATGAGTGCGTGACACGCAACAGTCATAAGCCAGCTATTTCCATTGTTTTCCGGCAGGCTTTGTACCTTCTCAAACACACGTGGAAAGCCTCCCGCTGCTTAGAAATCCCAACCCGGAGGAGCAAAGTCCGTGCCAGTGGGCAGCTAGGGAAAATGGCTAATACACACGACCTTCGCACAAAGCAGGACCGGCTGGCGTGTGTGTGAGGGTGAATAGGTGTTCCTGCGCCTGCAACATTTCCTGGGTAAAAGAGAAATCGCACGTTTGTACTAGTTCTCTTGGTTTAGGTTGTACTTTCATTTGTTCAATACAAAGAGCAGCGCAGGGGAGCGGTTTTGCAGCGTTGTCTGTCAACAGCTCCTCTGGGAACCTGCTGGCGGTTCCAGTTGTTTTGCTAGGGAGGAGCAGAGCGCAAGCGCTTATCGCTCAGACCTGCGGTGCCGTAGGTACGCGGGGGTTTGCGGAGGAGCAGAAGGGGTCCCTGCGCTGGGGCCCACAGCAGAGGCTGACACGAGGAGGAGAGATGGCAGGAGACGTGCAGAGGGAGGGGTCAAGGCAAGGACAGGGCTTGCACAGCGTACGGCAGCAAGGTTATTTCTGGTGCTGCATGCACATCGTGCTAGTTCCCGTTTTCAAGCTATATTGTTTGCTAGATTGGTTTGGTTTGCTCTGCCTCGCTCCCTTCTCTTTGCAAATGTCACAAGGACGAGACCGTGGTGGGAGAGCAGCCCCTGTGGAAGGACGTTTGGAGGAGGGATCTGAATGTGAGGGCTACCTGGGAGTCAAGGTCAGGCAGGTCGTTCTCTGCAGAGGGACAGCAGTAGGATAGAAACTCTCCAAAGCAGCGTGAAAATGATAAAATCGGGAAGAGTGTAAAGGAGCAGGGTACTGGGAGGTATGCACAGAAGGGCAGAGATAAGGTGGTGGTACTGGACTCTGAAGGCACCGTGTTGCTGGCTTAAATAGCAGAGTGAAACAGGAGCATGCTAATGACAGTGGGGCATGCGAGGCAGGAATCGGATCATGAGGGAGGAGATCCCAGTACTCCTGTTGTGACATTGCCAAATCAAAGTCAAGGTTTTGGCCGCAAGAGCACATGAGGTGAATCAGAGAAGGAATCTGTATGATTAAGCAGCAGCTGAGTGCCAGAAGCGAAGAGATGTCAAGGATAGTGTCAGGAGTGTATGTGTAGAGGACAGCAGGTTTATTTGCCACGATAGAAAAGGATTTGAAAGGGAATACGAGAAGCTTGTACTGAGTCTGAGTTGGCAGCAAGAGAATTTGGGAAGGGTGCCAGGAAAAGCGTCACAGATACAAGGCTGAAGTGAGAAAGGAATACAGAGCACAGAGGCAGCTTCAGCAGTCAAGCGGTTAGGAACAGGCACGAAGGGCAAGAGGGCACGGACAGCCAGCTAGCAGGAGGTGACTCGGGGAGGAAATGACCAAGCAAAAGTCCAAACCCCTGGGAGGTGGGTGCAGAAGTGTTCAAGGTTTTGTTCTTTATCTAAGGCATTCAATGGCCTGGGCTCAGCATATCTAAAAGATCACCTAATGCTCTGGGAGGATGACGATGGTGGCACTTATGACAGCTCCTCCGGCAAAACAGAACTTTTACCGTCAGGGTGAGGTTCATCTGGGCAGGACTCAGCAGTTTCCCAGGGGCCTGCTAGGAAACTCCCACGGGAACACAGGAACCCCATAAATCTTTTCCCTTCCCCCCATCCATGAGCAGAGTGATCTGCTTTTTCCTAATTTAAACACACAATCTGTAGGGAGGAAAACATTTATACTGTTGGCTTAAAAAAAAAAAACCAAAAAAACACAAACCCTGAAAATCCTGCCAAAATAGAAACTGCACACAAAGCCCTCCCCACTGAAAGAGGGTGAGAATGGATGAAACAAGACAGATGTTACTTGCAGGCTTAGTGAGCTACTGGAAGAAGTATCAGGCAATGATGAAGGAACTCTGGAGTCATTGTGAAACAGGCAAAGATAAAGAGAAAAAAAAAACCAAATGAAGGAAGCCTGGTCGTTTAGAGGACAGAGCATACCAAGGAGGCTGGTGAGGCTGACTTAAATTGAGGAGGCAAGATCAGTACATATACCTCATTCTGAGATCCAGCATGCAAAAACGATGCATTGCTCTCCCAGCCTACAATGAAGGGAATGGGACTATCCATATGAATAAGGAATATTGAGGTTTGCAAGCCCTGAAACTGTATTATGATATCTACTGTTGAAACAGTTCTGGAGCTTTTCTTGGGCTCCACGCCATCTCCTGATGCTATGGGCACCCTTTTAAAATACTAAATAACAGCATATAGTACTTTGCAGTAGATTGGGCTCCTCCTTCCTCCGCTTCGTGTTACTACCTCATGATTTGTGATTGCAGTGTAATGTCCTGGCACATCCTGATAGGAAAATGCAAATGTTGCATTTCCATGGCATGGCCTGACAATTTAAATTTATCTCCCACAAAGAGATAACACCGTGTGTATGTTGATTGCATGCTGTTGGTACAACCTTGTTGTTAAAGTACAGCCATAGCCTTATACCTTGCTGTATGGAACTCGGATGAAAAGAAGATACAATAAAGATTTTCTTGCTGTGCTTTAGAACCTGTTTCCTCTTAACACTCATCAGTTAAACCTATTGACTTCAAATGGGGCAAGGTCAAGACCCCATCCAAAATGTCCTGTATTTTTGTTCCCCAAAATATAGGTAACACCCACTGAAGTGCAAAAATGGTTATTTCTGGGATCTAAAGATAGATGCTGAGGTAGGTGATGGTCAAGTGAATTTGACTTGATTCCAGCCAACTCCACTGCCATCAGCAGATGCACTAAGCAAAAGAGCTCGGGAGCCATGGCCTGTGGCCACCTAAGGTAACCCGCGTCGCATTGCTGCTCTGATGCTGGCTAAGCTGGCAGCTTGTGAGAGCTCATGTAGTTAAATGAATTGTGGCAGACATCACCATCATCGTGCAAGCTGGTTTATGAGAGGCCTGGAATACAAATCAGCAGGCGTTAGAAGATGGTTGCTTCAGGTCTCCTGTAGCTCATAAGAAGAGCGTGATGACCTGCTCAGCACTGCAATTCATTGCATTGACTTAGCTCTTGTTCCTGTGAATTATCTGTCAGCTCGTCGTGATTTACATAATCTGTTTGCTACTTGTAATTATCCTAAATGGTTTAAGAAAGGCAATTTTAGACAAAATACTTGCTTTAAAACTTCTAGGTTTCTCTGCTGTTTCTCCTGAAAAAAGCTATTGAAGAATTTGGCACGGTTGTCAGCAGAAGGCCCAGACTGTTGAGATGTTCGGGAGCACGGCTGGAGACTACAGCATGTTATCAGAGGTACACACAAGTCGGTGTTCATAGTTCCTGCTAAAAGCACACCTAGTGCCAGCCAGGCTCGGGCTGGAGCCTTTCACCAGCAGCGCTAGGCTCCAGGAGAGGTTCAGCACACGGAGTGACCTTAGTTCTGCTGTCTGATTTCTGCACTGCTTCACCCCTCGGTAGGGTTCATGACAGGTTAACAGCCAGCTGTTTACCAGCGCCTGGTGCCTATGGTTTTAAGTTTTAGCTGCCTAGCAGCTTGTCTCTAGGGAGAAGCGGGAGGTCAGCAGTCCAGATGCAGAGACATCTCATGATGTGCAGAGCGAAGTGCTGCTGAGGGCTGAATCCAGCTTGTCGTACTCACCTGACAGCAGTAGGTCCAGCCAGGAGAGCTGGTGAACTTGAGCCACGAGAGGAAAGAGATGATTGTGAAATTGGATGGCATTTCCCTGTCACTATGGAGTCACTAAGGGAACAGGCATATTTTCTTCCTGTTTACATAACATTTCATCAGTAGCTCTGCACCCATCTCTGGTGAACTGCAGACACAGTTTTCAAGCCACATTGACACTCCATGGCGATAAAACTTGCCAGAGCTTTTCTGTGGTCTGAAATAAAGAGGGTCCCTGGTGGGCGCGGGCCTGGGCTCGCCGCAGGATGCTATGGTGCAGGAGGCTCCATCACAGTGGGCTGAGGGGAGATATAGCCATGGCCTCCTTCTTGCTGAAACACCCATGGAGGCTGCAGCCGCTGAGGTACAGGTGAGGGCAGGCTGGAAGGTTGCCCAGATATGTCACGGGGGTGAAACTGCTCCCCAGAGAATCCGGAACAGCAAGGTACAAACTGTGTTTCGTCGGTACGTGTGCGAGACTGAACCTCGCTGGGAAGTCAGGCTTGAGCTGGGGTTCCACCGGAGTGACTAAGAGGGTGCTGCCGCACTGTCTGGGTCCATCTTAAAGTGCAGTAGCTCATGGCTTACACCCAAAGGTATTCACATTTCATTCAGGACTATACACACCCACATCATACCACACAGGGGACATTTGCAATACATGATTCACCATTTATTCACAATACTGTGAATAAAAAAGTGAATTTATTCCCAGCGGTTGTGGCAAGTGCTTTAGTGATCCTCCATTTCATTGCAGAAACAATTTCATTGCAAAAGAGTTTTCGTTTCATGTTGTGATGGTGAAAAGCGACAGAGTCCCCAGCTGCACCAGTAAGAGCAGCAGGCTCCAAGCACGGGGCTGTCACAGGGGATTAGTCATGTCCTTAGCCACAGGACGGCCGCGGAGAAGAACAAATCTTGCATCCTACTGTTTACAGGCTCCTTTCGCAGTCAATGTTTTTTTTCCCTACAGAATACAAAATTACACAAAAATGTAAGCTTACTGACCTTTACCTGATGGCCTTTCTTTCCAAATGTGAGAGAAAAGGCTGTGGGTTTGTTCCGCAAGGTGTGCGGAAAGCCTTCTCTAGCCAGACCAACCAGCTGTTTGTTGGCGAACGGGTGAAGGCCACTTCCCACTTCCCTCCGCAGGGATTGAGGTGCCTGGCAGCTTAGCGGGCTGGGACCAGCTCACCAGGACAGAATGTGTCCCACTGTCCTTGTGCTCTTCCTTCTTACTGTTCCTCTGCAGGAGGGCACTGTGCTAAACAGTAGAACACCCCTTTCCAGGATCCAAGCCAGATATGACTCAAAGACTCTGTGATTGTGGGGGTTCTGCAGTGTTTTACTTGCTGAACTGGGATTAGTGCCTGCAGAATAAAAGCACTCCCCTGCTGCTGTTTGCTCTTTGTGCAATATCCCTTTGAGTACACTTTACAGTATCTTGGCTGATACTGTAATAGATACCCAGCATGGTATCTTTAAGTACAATGACACAGTCACACCAACGGAGGCTCAGCGCTTCCTATTGGGGATACAAGTCACATTCCCCACCCCAAGATTAAAGGCACATTAAATATTTATATAGCTGTCACACCTAGAGGCCCCATCAGGATTAAGGTCCGCAGTACTTGGTGCTCTCAAAAGTTACGATAAGAGCCCGTCTCTGCCGAAAAGAATGCAGCCCCAGCTCCGGCTTACCCACTGCCCTGGGGTGGTTGTTTGCCCCCGCTGCCCTGCCATGCCTGTTCCATAAACCTTCTGCTTGTGGAAAGACCAGTTGTGTTATCAGTGATACTAAAGGGTGGAGGCTTTGTTTTAATGCTGAGTTCTGGCTCCCGTTTAACAGATGAGGACCCTCCGCTAAAAATGCCTGACTTCTGTAAGATGCACCATTCCTGAAGCGGGCGGGATGGGAGCTGGGAAAAAAACGAGCCATACGGCACAGGAGATGCTTTCTGCATTGAGAAGTACCTCTTCCCATGGAACAACCTTTTCCCCATTACAAGAAGAGGATTTCTGGTAGGTAGAAGCACAGTCCTTGACTGTGGGAAGCCTACATTCAATTTCTGTTCCTCAGATGTCCTGGGCAAGTGGCTGCTTCTTTCTTGTGCAACTCCTTAGCTATCAAATATTTCTGCTTCACCCAGGTGCGTTGCAGGCATTAATAGATGAAGGCAGCGAGACCGCCCCAGGCGGGTGGCCTGCACGTGGTGGCAGGACGGGCGCGCTTCCTCGCTGCTGGCCATAATGTTAACCACCGGTTTCACAATTAGGGGAGGCTTTGGCGGCAGCAGGGCAGGAAGCAGAACCAGTGGCTGGAAGTGACTAAGCCCAGGACTGGGGATGGGGTGAGAGTAGCAGGTTCTGGTAAGGGCAGCCTGGCATTGCCTGCAGAGGAAATCCTGGAAGGAGGTGACCTTGGAGGGAAATGCATGGGTGGGATTTGGACCTCTCATGGGCTGGGACAGCGGTGGCATCAACAGCACGTGTCTCTGAATACAAGCCTGCCTGCAGAAACACAGCCTTGCGAGTAAATAAGATCTAGCACTCAGCAATCCAAGCATGTGTGTAACATGCCCTTAAACCTCATCTTTACCCACATCTGCAAGATTAGTCTTCCTCTAGCAACTCGAAGCACGTGCTCCCCATGGTGCCTGCTGTGGCTGAAGCGGTCAGCTTTAGCACAACAAAGCGAGCAAGGCTGAGCTCACCTTTATCTCCAGCATGGCTCGTGGCTCACAGCATGCCCAGGGAAGACCCTTCCGTGAGGCGCGGGGCATGGCTCAAAAGTACGAAGCCAGATGCAGTGCATCACTGTAGGACGAACGGCGGAGGAGTAACCCAAGTACAACACTTGCTGCTACTGCTGCGTTCGTGCCTTTCTTTCTCTTGCTGCTTCCCGTGACCTGCTTATTCACGTGCGTGTTCCTGTACGTCATCACGCTGCAGCACAGTGCAGCGAGGAGCGCGCGGGCGGTTTTGCCAGCATATTCGCTGGGACTTCATTAGCCTCCAGGGATCTGCTTGTGAGATGAATTTAGGTCTCTAATAATCTGTTCATAGGCTGCTGCCTCACACTCCACGTGCATTGCCAGTGGTACGCAAATGGCCCGGCTTGACTTGCCAGTGTGTTTTAGTAGGTTACGCCAGAGATCCCAGCACCCCCAGAGCAGCACTTGCTGGGTGACTGGTGAGCTCTTCCCCCCGAGCACCGAGCTGCTCTGACCAGCTCTGCCGCACTTTGTCCCCCTGAGAAGGGAGTTCCTCCCAGTGAGATAAACTGCAGCCCTTTTGATCCCTGTTCCAGGAACTGGCTGTCACAGTCCTCGCTGGACCACATCGGCACGAGCTGTGTTTTGGTGAGGGAACTGTGCCAGGGAGCCGGTACAACGTGCTGGGAGCCTTTCCCCGGCTGAAGGCGAGCTGTACAGCCATTCCCCGCGCTGTCTGTGCTCCCTGCTAACCATGAATGTCAAAGTGCCTGGAGCTGCCATTTTGTTTATTTTAAGGATGGCAATGACTAACATTTAGGGATTGCCTTTCAGAACTCTTAAAAATAGAAGTTAAAAAACTGCTTCACGTAATCCTTACCATGTAATACCTTCCTGGCTGGGAGGAAGAGACCAGCCACAGTAGCAACAGGACGGGAGTGTTTTGGAAATTAACTCTGATCCAGAGAGAAGCATAATTACAGGTTATTTATACAGAGCCTTTTTCCTTCACAGACTGCGCAAAAAGTGGATCAACAGAATGAGTCCCATTTCTCAGCAAAACAGAGGCGGGTTGCTCAGACAGTGGCAGAGCTGGAAGAGGAGCTGGATGTCCTCCTCAGGTTCTTCAGCTGATTTCAGCCTACTTGACTACAGCTTCCTTGCCTTGAAATAAATATATGATCAGTAAAAGATAATTCTGTCATGGTGTTAAAGGCAATTAGACATACAGGATTCATCATTTATGTTTTCAAACATTTAAAGCTCCCTGTAGAATGGCTGCCTTCTGCCAGTTCTTCTTTATAGGGATGAGAAAATAGTCCCTTCCCTGATTTCTTGCAGACTGCCATTTCCCAGCTGTGTGTATCATCAGTGAATCAAATAAAGACAAATCTGGCCACTCATTTCCAGCTGAGCCTGTCATGTTATATGGCACTACATAATATGTCAAGAAACCAATGCAGCTGATCTGGTGTGTCATTGCTGCAAAAGGAAATTAAAACAAATACAGATTTATGAAAGAAGGCCCAGTTTTGGCACCAGGCAAGGATTTCCTGGCTGACTGCTAATACCAAAGTGCAGATCATCTATTTTGTGCTAGCAAAGGGAAATCCCAGCAATTCATGCCACAGCATTAAAACACAGGGTTCTAAAAATAGCATTAAAGAGCTGGACTGGAAACAACAATAAAAACGAAAAAGCAATCCTTGTCTTTTTGTTCGCTTGCTTACTTCTTTGAAAGTAAGGGTGCTAAATTCAACCCCAAGAGCTAATTTCAAAATGACAGGGCCTGAAAGGCAAGAAAAGAATATCAAAATATCCAGGTGGCTGGCGTGGGACGGCTGCAGGAGCCTCTTCTCCCTCCTTGGCACAGTTCCTGCTGCAGTCCCATCCTTCGTAAATGGCAAGGGAGCCAAGCACTCTCCACTGACTTGGGAAGTGAGGACAAGCAGGGAGACGACTGATGGGCTGTGGACAGTCCGAGGATAAAGAAGACACCCCCAGGTCTCCTCTTCCCTGCGTTTTCTCACGGATCTCCCTGTCCTCCCACTGTTTCTCCCAGAGGTCTAACTCTCCCCTTCCTCTCTACCCAAGTGTATTTGAAGGCTTCACTGCCTTTCACCATTTTAGGCATCCCTGCACTCAGCCCTTACACTTCACAGCTTTTACAGAGCTAAATCAGCATACAACAGATGCAAATGCCAAGTCAGCCCCAACCAGGGCACAGCACAATTTAAGGTAACTGGGTTTCAAAAGCAAGTTAGTGAAATCAGTTCAGTTCCCCCAGAGCCAGTGGTTAGTCAGCGCGTTGTTCGGAGGAAGCACACTGAATTTGGTCTTGTCCTGCGGTGAGCCTACTTCGGCGAGACCCGTCTGGTGCAGAGCAGGGATGCGGGTGGAGATAAGTGGACACTCAGGGTGAGCAGTCAGGAGAAAATCGTGGCAGTTCAGAGACAGGTAATCCAGGCTGCATGGCTTTCAGAATTCAGCTTTTTATTTATCTGTCTCGTTGGAGGACATATAAATCCTCACACAGAAATGTTGTCAAAGACAAATCAACAATTTAAGAATGAAAAAATATTCCACGGAGGAGCAGAAAAGAACAGAAATACTTTTGAAGATGACTGCAGGGAAGGAAAGTCCTGAAGCTTTTCAGGCCTCTGAGAACTACCCACAAATGCAGCTTTCTTTCATTTTAAAAATGTAGTGAGTTGAATTTAGTGGGGTTGTGTACTGCCTCGGGTACCCCAGCAATTGCCTTCTGTAAGTGGGTTTTCTGTGAGGCGACAGCAGGAAGACATCACGTAGCAGAAGATAACACGTTGTGTGCTGGCAAGCAGCAACGGGCAGCAGTTTGTGGTGGGATTCCAGCTGGATGAAACAATTGCTACTGCACAGGGACATTTTTCTATTTAAATCTTACGTTTGTTTAGGATTTTCAAAACTTGATCTTTTAAAAAGGAGGGTGATTTCCCAACCCCCATGTGCTTTATCACAGTTTCGTCATTCCTTTTCAACTGTCTTCATTTTTGCCGTGATCCCGATAATTAATCCACATTGATACATGCTGAATTCAGATGCTTCACTGTTGGACCTGCAAGTTCGTAGTGTTTGGTCCGATACAGCCCAGGCCCCTCACTCCAGGGTGCAGGGGGTGTGTGGTGAGGCAGGGATGAGAAACAGTTTCGCTCCTGAACCTGCCTCCTCTTGCAGTTACATTCCCCCAAACCCACAGGGAGAAGAAGAAACAGGGCAGAATCTTTCCTTGCTGAAGGCCCTTCAAATACCATTGGGAGACCACACATGAAAACACATCTAATGTTATCCCGCCATAACGTGGGAAAAATCAAGCATCCCTAGGCCAGAGAAATCATGTCAGCAGCTGCAGGTTTCTCATAGTTGTCTTAAATACACAGTGTCCTTAAAAATACCAGCTCAGTTTGCTCAAGGATGGAGGGTGGTTGGGACTCACAGCGTTGTCCCAGGAGATGAGCAATCCTTGTAGCATTATTGTCCCAAGGAGATCCTCTGGGCGTTCTCCTGTGCATGACTCCCTTTGCAAACGCCTCTTCTTTGGCAGGTTGAGAAAGCAAAGTTTCTGAGAATTTCTAGTGTTTTTCCCTTGGAATCAGAGTTTCTCAGGGAATTACACTGTCTGAGTGGAAGAGGTCAGGACCATGCAGTGGGGTATTTATACAGCTGGCTGATCAGATTGCCTTTGTATAGTTTTTCCAGAGGTCTAGTTATACATGGACCTACAAATGCATTCTCAAACCTGACTCGTTAAAATTCATTAAGTAAGCACTTTGGTATGGCAATATCCAGGATTCCTTTTCCATATTTTTTAGCATTCTTGCTAATCCATAAAATTTAGCCACTCAGAATGAAAGCCACAGTCAGAAAGAGCTAATGAGGTCCTCCTGTAAGGGTCTGGCCTCCACTGGGTGTGCATGTACAAATCCCATTAATGTTAATTGGCCTTACACAGGCACAGCAAAGGGAAAATGTACCCTAGAAGACAGAAAAATCTACTTATTTGTCCAGACAGGTAATGATCCCCTGTTCCACAGCTGGGGCTGGTGACAGCCTTATTTGGTACAATAGCTACAGCTATTTTTGCTTTACCTCCCCCTCAAAAGCCACAAGACACATTGCAGACGAAAAGGTTGCCAAATATATTCAGTCACATTATTTATGCTATAACAGCACATGATTTAATAGAAAAAGAAAAATAAAACCCAAGCCCACCACTAGCACCCTGTATCAGGGGAGCGCTTAGCATCTGCTTAACTTTCAGCATGTATTTGAACTGTAAATAAGATTTAAATACATTTCTGGCTTGCACCTACAGTGAAATCAGGAAAAAAAAAATCTCAGCCGATGACGCAAGGTGTTGGGAATCTTGCACTCTTTGTACCCGTTGCTTTGCGTGCAGGCCGAGATGGCCAGCTACAGCTGGGCTGCTGCAGGGCAAGAGAGGAGAGCGACCGGTGTCAAGAGTTATCAGAAAGGCTCATCGCGGACGTGGCATTCCCCCCTGCTGTCCCCGTAGCCTTGTGCCACCAGCGTAGCTAATCTGCTGCCGTTACCCAGCTAATCCTCCCCGCCCCCCCCGTGCTCACACTTCCATCGAGCGCTCTTCCCCCTGCACCAGCTGCCCTCAGCGGAACTCTGAGCCTCTTAGGGCAAAGATCATCTTACTGGTTTGCACATTGCCTTTCGCTGCAGGCTTGCTGTCCTCCAGCTGTTACCACGCCACAGCTCCTTTCAGTTGTTATTCCTTCCCAAGACCACCTTCGTAGTCTTCCCTGTCCTTCCTCCTCGAGAAGAACAGCTGCCATGCTGTTATCGCAGCCCCTTCGCCCCGAACATGACAGCGATGACTTGGCATACGCGGCTGTAGGACTGAACAGCAGCTGAGACCTTACTGCTGGGTCAACGTGGAGCCTCCACAGGACCTTGGAGCCTCCCTTTCCCTCCACTCAAAAGGGCCTGACCCCAGAAAGTTGTTGATTTTCACCTTTTGCTTCAGCGCTGGAGGAGATCTAACCAGTGCCTCCAGCCCCAGCCAGAGCAGCTTCAGTGCTGCTAGGAGCTGAACCAAGCCGTAGGCTGAAACTTGTTCCCATAACTATTCAAACAAAGTATTTTCCCAGCCAGAACAAACGACAGTCTGTGAAGTGGCAAAGGAAGTCCTTCTTGAATAAGTTTCATGAGAAGGAAAGCGAGAACATGGACTGAGGAGTTTTGTTGCAGGTCAGATTAAGAAGCCAACTTTCGTTAGCTGATGTTTGTCTGCGTGGGAAGGAGCCGGGAGAGGCAACATCCTTCTGCTCCGCACCGCCACAGGGGCACGAGAAGTGCCTGGGAAGGGGCCAATGCTTCTTTGATCTGCGAGGGCCAAGGCAACGCAGCGTTTCATTAGAAACCTTGCGTGCAAGCAGCGCCATTTACTAGACCAGGATTCGAACGCTACCTATTGAAACAGTAAATGGAGCGGCTACAATCCAGCCCCCTGCACGTGAAAGTGGACTCAGCACGTGCTGTGACCTCTCCTGGTTAGCCGAGGACACGGACGCATCTTCTCAAACCGTGCAGGAGGCACCGGGTCTGCACTGGCTGCCCAGCGAGGTGCCCCCGCATCGCAGCTGCCCGCTAAAGCAGGTCACACTCAAGCAAACCTCTACTCGTGACACATGCAAAACTTGAGCCGTTAAAAGCCATTTCCATGAAATCCACAATGAAATTTTGTTCTTGGGTAGGCGCATTTAAAACCAGTCAGGGTTGTGGGTTTGTTTTTTTGGGGGGGGGGGGTTGTTATTGAAACTACACAGCAACGAGAGGCAATTCCCTAATGAATTCTATTGCCCTGTCCCCTAATCCCACCAACTCCTACCGAAGGATGTCAACAGCAGACACGGCGCTGGATTACCCCGCGTCAGACTCGTAAAGGAAATCGTTAAAATTCGCTATCGTTAAAAAGGTCAAGTAGTTTGGAGGTGTCCCGACAAGCTGAGTGAGGCTTTCCAAGCGCTGGCAGAGGAGCCGCTGGCTGCGCGGCTAGCCTGGGAGCTGTCATGCAGCCAGCCTCCCTCGCACACGTCTTGCTGACCCAGTCGATTGCATTGCTCGGTCTCCTGAGGCAGAATCTGCATTTTTCCACATGGGCCCATATGGTACGTTGAATTGAATAATGAATTCCTACTTCCGGAGGAAAGGAGCTCTCCAGCAAAGTGATGAATCCAGGAATTTTGGAGGAGGATGGCGGCCAGGGCTAGGGAGGAAGGTCTGTGACAAGCAGAGGGAAAGACCAGAGGCTTTCCTTCTCACCCCTGCCAGGAGGGTGCCAGGCTCACGTATATACATCTGTGTTCCTGGGCGCTTTCCAGCTGATTTTTGGAGAATGCTAGACAGGAAATTGATGCCACAGGGCAAATATTCATTCTTCCCGACTTCCCTCCCAAAGCAAGCACAGATTTGCACTGGCTAGACTCGCTTCCTGCAGAGCACCATGGCTTCCCCCGGCACGTTCAGAGCACGGCCGAAATGACTAAAATGCGTGCAAGTGCGGAAAGACAAACAAACGAAAGCTTGCCAGATGTTTGCCACACAAACCTAAGGAACACAGGGCTCATGGGAGAAGCTGATGCTCGTGTTGCACTTCCAAGCCAGGCTGGAGATGCTGCCAAGCCTGTAGCTGAAGCAGGAGTATGGTATTTTGACGCCACATCCCTTAGAGTCAGGTAGATGTACTACTGCATTTTCCATATTTGCATCCTGGAGTTGCCCATTGCAGGGAGAGGTTAGAGGTGATGAGGATTTCGCTCATTAGAGGCATCGAGGTGACTCGCAGCCACGGCTGTGCTCCTCTGCGCCTCGCCACGCTCCTTGGCTGGGATGCCCAGAGTGAGCTCCCGCTGAATTTTGTGCTCCAGGGATATGGGACTGCCCGGCTCTGCAGGGGAGCTCAGCTTTGCTGGCCCTTATTTGTACCTTATTGCTGTTCTCCCCAGGGTTTGCATTCAGCGTCGATTGTAATCCTGCCTGAGTCTGTCGCCCAGCTTACGATCTGGACAGCGGGCAACATTCCCTGCAAAGAGGAGTTAATGGGTAAGAACAACCTAGTGTGGCATTTGTACATTTAGCCATGCTTACTTCAGCTGTTACTGCACTTCTGAAGTGTTATCAGTGAAAAATCATTTATGGAGAGCTCTTGCAGCTTTTGACACAGCCCCTTGTGAGAAGCTCTTCACAAAGCACGCAGGCTGTAGGGGAGAGGTAAAGCCTGGCTGCCGGGTAAGTGCTGCATGCGTGAGAGAGAGGGGGAAAGAAAAAGAGAAAGGGAAACAGCCATGTACCACCCTGGAAAGAGCAGCCAGCCTAATGACAGCATTTCCTCGCACTTCTGTTAATGCTCGACCTAGAAGAAGCAGCGAAGAGCAAGGCAGCAAATCCTCTCCGTACCGCAAGCAATTCAGCAAGAGCTTGGCAGGACTGTAGCAGAGTAGCTGGCTGAGCAATACGCCAGCGCGTGAAGCGTGGGGAAGGCACAGGCGAGCCCCCGTGTATCAGAAGGAACAATCTGAACAACTCACACGCCGAGTTCTCGTGTTGTCACGACCTCTGCGAGCAGAAACAGAGACATCTGGGGTGGGCAGATGAACTCTGTGTGGTGTCGAGTGAGCCTGAAGCGAGAGCCGTGGCTCTGGCTCTTGCAGCCCCTCCCTGCCACCAGCGATTAAGTTTATTTGCATTCCGGCCCCAACGGTGAGGAGGCTCGGGGGCACGTTCTTCCTCGAGGTAGCTCCATTCAAAGCGCACACAAGCTGGGCCCACTGGATATTAAAGCAGCATGAGCAGCAGGTCCGTAACAGCACTGGGTTTATAGCAAACCCTTGCTTGGATACAGCCAGCAACAGTTTCAGTCTTCCTTCAGGACAGATTTTTAGCACCAGCTCAAGAGAAAAGTTCCAGCATCTGTTCCCCACAACCAAGGGAGGCTAATAGGAGGATGGGAGCATTAAGGAGCCTTTTTGCTGCTTCTCTTTTTGGCTAAAACTGTTGCTAGTTCTTCGTTCTCCCTTGGCGTGAGCCTCTGCCCAGACAAAAGCGTCTCCCCATGGCTGTTCTCGGCGAGACGTGGGGGTTCCCCGAGACCCCGGGCTGGGGCAGCCACCACCACCGTATCCCGCACCTCGACCTGGCAGCCTGGGCAGAGGGGCACCGCGCCGCGCGCCTCCTAACCTGCACGCGCAGCTGGATTCAGCCTCTTCTTGGAGGGCAAGCGGAACCAAAAGATGTTTGAGGAAGGGCAGCGGGGGCAGTTAGAGATTTGGGAGGCTGTATATGTAAAGGGAAAAGCGGGCAATCCTCTCCTTGACGCACAACGGCTCAGGTAGCCTAACACAGCCCTAGCAGCTGGAATACAGCAGCGCTAAGCCCGTACAGCTGTTATTTACATAAAGCCACTGCGATGGCTGAGGAGAGTTTCCAACACCCGTGTTCCATCCCCTTTTAAAACCGAAAGGCTCATAAATCACTGGTGAACCCCATCTCACAACCCCTCCTCAGCCCCAGCTGAGCGCTGGCAGGACAGCAGCCCCCTGGAAACCCCTGTGCTGAGTGCGGGGAGGGGGACGGGGACACGTCCCCCCCGGGGAGGAGCTGCCACCGTCCCCTGCCTGCCTGCCCTGTGCCGGGGCGGGAGATACCAGGGGAACAACTGGTTCCCAGAAGCACCACCAGTTACCCACGGCTTAGGAAAGAGCGGTGTCGACCGCCTGTCTTTGGATGTCTTTTCCTTTCAATCAGGTGTTTGGGTGCTGATGAAGGATCTGACAGCGCTGCTAATTAACACCCGCCCTGTGCAACACTCGCTGTGCCAGCACGTTCCTCCTGCACGCTCGAGAAATTTTATCAAGCTGCATAAATATCACTTGATGACGGAACAAGAAACCTCCAATACTCCTAAAGAACATTTCACAACTCAAGCAGCAAATTAAACCTGACCCGCAAGAGCTCGTTCACAAGAAAGTCCTGTACGAGAGCGGGGCGATAGGAAGAATTCGCCTTCTCCCTCTGGAGAACCTCCAGTGCGGGGGTCGGACGTGGCAGGGAGCGACCGAGGAAGGTTAAGTGGAGTTCACTCCGTGGCTCGCTGCATATTCGGCTACCTCAGCATTTTAGGGCTTATGCTGAAGATCTGAGGTGATGAAAACCGAGCAGCAAGGTTTGGTAGGTACAGCTGGTCGCCATCACGGAGGCGCGTTGCCAGTAGTGCTGCTCTTCCGACTGCCGCGAGCGTTGAACGCCTTGTCATGGCCAACTGATGCTAGGAACTGGCCAGCAAGCCGGGCTGGGACACATGGTGTGCTTCTAACACAAAGCATTATTCATC
This sequence comes from Aviceda cuculoides, assembly GCA_035590195.1. Classification (NCBI taxonomy): domain Eukaryota; kingdom Metazoa; phylum Chordata; class Aves; order Accipitriformes; family Accipitridae; genus Aviceda; species Aviceda cuculoides. The sequence goes on from JAVJGG010000085.1 coordinate 41,798,976, forward strand.
ATTTAACTGGTATGCTGCTTGCAATAAGTATTCGGGTTTGTGTATTATAATGGCCTCCAGAATGTGGTAAAAAAAACGTAGACTCCTATAAACACTTCTGCGGTTTTACTGAGCGTTTCTAAAATCTGCTTCGCACGCTTAATGCTCTGGAAAATGTGCAGGAACGAGAGAGAAAGCACCTGAAACATCTCCATCAGCAGGAGTCTTCTGACTTCAGCAGATCACAGCCAGAGATTATCTGGAAAAGGCGTCAGTTGGTGTGTCAGCCTCACCATTACATCCGAGCGAAAATTAAAGCCATTTGGTCTGACTATGCAAATATTGAGTTCATGGGAAATAAACAGGAATTCGATTCCATAGTGGTATTTACTGCAAAATTTTCTTACCCAGTCCTTCATGCAACCTGGCACGACAGGCGTTCTCTAATGGTATTTTCAATAAAAGCCTTTTCCTGGTGGGCAACAGTATGAACTCTTGCATAAAACCTAGCTGTTTTGGATTTTTCTGAAGGAGATCCTGGTTCTTACACATCTGTACATGGTTTGTCTTGGCAAGCAAAACAAAAGAAATCCTGTAAGTCTACAGCATTCAAATATCATTGCATTTAAATATCAGGCTTTACTTTTTCCATGAAGGGAAGAACATAAAATGCCTTACAAACCTAGGCCTGATCCACAACATTATCACAGCTGTTTAAATTCTTACCCTGCATCCCAGCTCCTAAAACAAAAGGATGGAAGGTAGTCCAGCCTGTCTCCTTTCTGCGCTCCCTGAGAGATCCGCTTTCGTAGCGCTGATAAAATTGCTGCTATGGCTTCTTTTTGGCTGTGATAGAACCAGTCATAACCGAAGCTGCAGGTCACAAGCACCGAAGACTGATATTGTGCAAACAGCCTGGCCAAGGGCTCTTCCCCTGCGTTTATTACAAAGCCTTGTTTCCAGCAGCCTGCTGTTCATATGGATGAGCACACAAGGTCTGCGAAGGTATACAATGATTCATGCTAATTTTACAGTGATTTTCGCTTTACTAAGTTATTTTTGGTGGGTGTGAATCCATCTTGCCATCAGTAGTGTCAGTAGAGCAGATTACCTATTTTCTGGCACGAGACTGACACTATGCTCTCCCATTTAGGTACCACAAGCCCAAATACTCTTCCTCCAGGCTGCTTTCTGGTGACACATACAAGTTCGTGCAAGTGGGCAGCAGCTCCAGACTGGCTGTTAATGGAGGTATTGGCACTGCTCCCTCTCTCTGGAGCACCAGGGTTTGGATTTTTTTTTATCATTTGGATGAAGGCAAACAAATACTGTCCAACAGGCAGTAAATTTCTTGTGCTCCTTAGACATCTGTGTAGCCAGACAGTAAGACTGCTCTTTCTAAAAGCAAAGAGGCAAGAGTTTCGCTGGTTGGCAATGAGCAGAGATGCTGCTGAGAACTGAGGCAGCCTGTACACCGAGGTCTGGCCAAACAGACAAGTTCTCCAAGTTCAGCGAAAGCTCAACTAGACTTTGACATCGGCAGTACAAGAGCTCCAGGCACTGGCAGCCAGCCATTAGTTCCTATACTGGAGCCTTTTTTGGAGTCACATACTAACATCTTCCAAAGAGGAATTGCCTATAGAGGGGACCCGGAAGGAGAGTCCATTTGCACGGGTCCATAAAGAAGTTGCCCCAACAACCAAAAGGAAAATAAGGAGTAGATGACAAAACTCTAGCCTAGAATGCTGTGACCACAGCTACCTCTAACAAATTATTATATTCACGTATTTCTCTTCCAGATCTAAACCCTTGGGGTTGAATTCTTCTAAGTACTGAGCATCCACAGCCCCAGAGAGGGCAGGACAGTCCACTGATGAGGATACTGGTTTAGAAATGGAGTTTGATCTCTTGTACTGGCCAAAAAATACAAAAGAAGCTATTTATGCTCTCTGGACCTCTGTTTTCCATTTTCCTTACCAGATCTGCTGCACCTTGGATACAGCAAGGTTTGAGGAGTTCATGATGGTCCGGTGGTTGGAGACATGCTGTATTTACCACGGGCAGAAATAATTTAGCAGCTGTACAAAACAAACACATGATGTCCAAAACGAATGCATGATGTACAAAATGAATGCATGATGTACATGAGTCAGGCCAGAAGAGCCCAGAGGCTGGAAGCAGAGACCTGGCAAGCAGCTCTGGTAAAAATAATCTTGCAAATGAGAGCGCAGCTACCTCGTGTTGTGCTGTGCCTGCTGGGAGGACCATTAGGGGATTTGCTACCAAAGGTCAGCAGCATCAACAGGGCTGCATTGCTTTTAAATAGTCACAGGTGTCTGTAAGCCTTGTTCCAGGCACGTCTGACCCGCCCCGTCAGAGCCGAAGCAAGTGTAATCTGTAATGCCCACATGGGCAAGGCTACACTGGGCCCTGGGAGGGAATGCTGCGTCTTTGCAAAAGCTGGGCATTGGGTTGGGAAAGGCCTTTCAACATGAAGAACCGTCTTTGGAGCAAAAAGAGAAGAGCTAACGATAAAGACATTTGCAGAGCACATCCCGGCTGCCCGGGACAGCCCTGGGGAGCCTCTGTCCTACCCTGTGCGCCGAGCTTGTGCCAAGCCAGCTTTGCTTTCAGCTCCTTTTCCAGCTCTGTCTCTCCCCTCTCTCTGGCTGTTTCGGGCTAGAACAAGGAGGACCAGCAAAGCCGCACCAAGAGGAGCCTCTTGTGCTGGGCAGCACGGCCGAAGCAACGTGTTCCCGGGAACTCGGGCTCCTCCGGACATCAGAGGAGAAAAACCGCATGTCAGCAGCAACCCACCCGTTGCGCCGGGAACAGCCAGCGCCCTACAGAGCAGTGCTTCTCAGATAAAAGCTTCCAGCCCGGCTTCCACAGGGATGTTTCGGCAGAGAGCTCAGACTCTGCTGAAGCAGCCAGACCCTTGGCAGAGGTGGCAAACGAGCCGCTTGTCTTTCCCGGAGACAGAGCCATCGCTCTCATTCTCCTCGCCCTTGCCACCACGGCGCACGCCGGCTCTGCCGCTCTGCGGCACCAGGAGACGAGCTCCCCGCTCTCCGGCTGGAATTCACGTTTCTTACTTCTCCAGCCATGAGAATTGCTCCTTAAGGTTGTTTCTGCACTTTGTAGTGGCTGCCAAGCCTAATCACAGCCCTCTTAATGATTCAGGGGTAGCCTCAAGGGATCCCGTAAACCTACCAGCATGTTTTTCAAGATTTTGCGTGGCTGCTCAGCTGCAGCACTGGGGAGGCTGTAAACTCGCACCTTTCCCAGCCTCAACATACACAGCGGCTTTGGAGCAGTCTGCACAGCATTGCTGGACTGTCGTGTTTTTATCAAAGCCAGTTTAGGCTGTTAGCTTTAAATATTGCATACCAGCTCCCCCACCACCACCTCCAATCCAAAATAATCTATCAATCACACGTATCACAGCACTCTGATTTCATTGCAGCTACTCACACGAACACAGCAAGCAAAATCTGGCCCCATCACTGCAACCCTCCTAATTCAAAATCTCCCCTTTTTTCCTGCGAGTGTTCCTTTGAATGAGGAGAGATGTGCTTAGGAGGGCACTGCAGATCCCCTGGGCCACACGCTTCAACTCTCTTGATTAAGCTGATCCACAGGCAAGTTACTGTAAAAAGTTTGTGCACGGCTGAATTGGCGGCTGGTGGGAAGGGGGGGACTGTCGCAGGTTCTGGGTATTCAGCCATCTGAAAAATCTAGAATCAATTTTTTCAATCAAATAAGACAGTCAGCCTTTTGTTTTCCATAGCAGAGATGCTGCAAAAGTTGGGAAACTGTGAAGATGGAGGAGAGAGGTGGAAATGTACACAGAGTCATATAGCCCAGCGTATCTGACATGAAGCAGAGAGGGAAAAAATCCCTGCAGAGAGGATTTGACAAAGTTCTGCGGGAAATGGAGGGAGCCTGCCTGCTAGCATGCTGCTTCCCGTGGCTTTCCATGAGGAAACTCAGAGGGGGAAAAAAAAAAGCATCATTCAAAAAAAGAACAGCATGGGAGAAGCGAGGTATCCAGTATCAAAGCCCACTGTACTTTGGCCACCCATGCCATGGATAGAAGATGCTCGAAGGGGGGTGAGACCCCGCACTGCCCTGCTTTCTGTCCTCAGCGAGGGCACACGGTCCTCATGGCTACTGGTCAGGCTGTGGGAGGGCGAGCCATAAAAGACCGCAGAAGACACTGAGACCCTTCGACTGGACGTGATCTGTCTCGAGATGGTTTTATGCTCATCTGTGGTGTTCTACCCTCCCCTGACCATGTGCTGGTGGGGGCAGAAAACAGCATCGGCTGGACCCCTGCCATGATCCAGCACGCCTGTTCGGGTGTCAAGGCCAGGGACTGCTTTCACGGAGTACTTTGGACGTGCAAGCCAAGACGAGAACAAGACGTCTGTACGTAGTGCGAAGGCAGGTTTTGCTGCTCTAATGCCCCTCTGTAAAGAAATGCATTAGAATACTTACCAAAAATTGCAGGTGTCTAAGCTGTAATTTAAGGGGGCTGGCAGCAGAACTACTCCATATGCATATATTTCAATTTGAGAACTGTTTTGACAGCTCTTCGCTAATAACCCGTTTGAGTTTTGCTCCGTGTGCAGCGTTCCACAGGAACTTCTATTTATAGAAGAGTCAACAAGGCTCCGGGTGCAATCTGCGGGAGAGCAATTCCGGCCGGGAGGGCTTCGCTGGAGCTGGCTGGGGCTCTTGTCCTGCTGCAGGGGATTGAGTCAGTACCGCTCCACGGCAGAGCCCATTTGCAGATGGGGTTCGGCCGCAGACCCGGATTGCCGGTTGAGGGGAAGGGCTGCCGGGTGTTTGCGCCCCAGGTGGGAGGTGTGGGCGGCGGGTCCCCTCCTCGCATCCCAAACCAGCCGCTGGAGCGGGGAGAGCTCAGGACGAGCAGCTGCCCAGCAACAGGAGCGAGGGCCCAAAAGCAGAGCCCTCACCACCAGCTTCTGCAGAGCCGTCCTGGGAAGGAGGCGAGCCTCAGAGCCCAGCTGGCTGCCATTCCTCTGCCCCCTGCTAGACCCTGGACAAGGTCGAGGCAGAGGGAGGGTGACGCTGCATCGTCGCTGGCCCTTTCTTGGCCGTCGGGTTTAACTGGAGAGCAATGGACTGGACGCAAAGGCTGCCCAGTGCCCAGGGACAGAGGGGTGAGCGGGGCAGGGGGCTGAGGAAGACGTGCCATCCCTGGGCCACTACGCGGGGGTGAGCAACAACGAGGCAAAGCCACGAGGTCTTTAGCAGAGCCCATATAGCCCAGACAAGTGGTTTTCACATGCTCTCCAAGCCTTAAAAAAAAAAACAAAAAAACAACCAAAACCCCACAACACAAGCAGCCCCAGTTTATTGACATGGGGATGTCACTCCTTCTCAGCTGCTAATCTCCAATAAAGCTGTTTTTAATAACCTGTTGATATTTAATTAATAAGGACACTTATTAAATTTGAATTCAGCACGCGTTTGAAGCACAGCTGCGGAAGAGCAGACGACCTCCCGAAGCGCGGTGGCCCGTGTGCTCGAGCTCTGCCTCATCGCCGAGCACCAGCAGAGATGGGGCATGTTGGGTGCTGGGAAGAGCCTGCTGCCCGCTGGAAAAGCGGTTCCCATGCAAGCGGGTCAATAATGGCAGCTCTTGCAAACAAAAAAAAAACAAACAAAAAAACCCCCCAAAACCAAAAAACCACCCCTAAAACCAAAAAAACCAAAACCCCAAAACCATGACCAAACCAAACCCCCCAAAAAAGCAAATATTGGCTTTGTTTTGCGTAAGCGTTGCTGAAGGATGCGTGCGATAACCCTGCTGCTGCCCCCAGCCCTGTGGGACCCTGCTGCAGGGCACCGGCTGCCACCAAAGCCTGGTTTGGGCAAGCCCGAAGAAGGCAGGAGGAGCAATGGGAGGTCGCAGAGCAGAGCCTCGGGGAGCCCCCAGAGCCCCCAGTTTGTTTGGGCTGGGGCAGATAAGCCAGAGGCACAGCGTGACGGCACTCTCTAAGTATGCAAGAAGCTGCTGCGAAGGGAAGGGTCCGAACTGCCTGTGACTGCTGCAGGAGGGACGTGTAATAACAGGTTTACCTTTCAGCAAAGAAAAGTTCGGCTCGTCGTCAGGCTCGGGCATTCGGGAGGCTTCTGTATTTCCCTGCTCTGAAGGATTTCAGAAATATGCTGGCCTGATTTTAATCGGGGTGAATTCAGAAGCGAATCCTGCCTCGGGACAGGCACAGAGGTCTTTTTGTGATACAGGAAGCATACTCTGACTTCTCCTGAGCAGGGAAGGGCTGCGACCCAGGCAGCGCGCTACCCGGTGATCCGAGCGAAGGCTTGGCACAAGCCCGAAGCCACCTTCCAGGTAACGAAGGAGAGTGATCATCGCTTAATGAGGCTGCTCAAGGCTGCGCTCGACAGGCTTCGGGCATCGGCACTCCCCGGCCGTCAAACCGGCATTGCGACTGGCTCCGGCACTACTGCAAGCGACTGCCCCAAATCTTTGTGGTTACAGGGTGCCCAGCCCAGCCCTTTCCTGCACTCGCTTTAGCTGTGATGTTCTGCTAAGCAAACGACACCTGTAGTACCACCGGCAAAATTCTCTGGGTTTGCGCAATGCCAGTAACGGGAGCCCAGTCGGCTTTCTATTGCTGTGCGAGGAGAAATAAACATCAGCTCGTCCTCAGCGATGCGTTTATTTGTGTTCGCTAGCAAGGATGCTGTTCATCACTCTGAGGTATTTTCACAGAACAAAAATACCCTGACAAATCACCGTATATTTTTCTAAAAAGTAATTTCCAGTTTCACTCTATGGAAAAATATTAGCAGGACCACTCCAGGCAGTGGCTTCACAGTTTCCATTTCCTCTTGCCAAAGGCCTGGCCTTCCAAAAAAAAAAAAAAAAGGAACAGAGATACCTGCGTATCCCACACACAGATTTGCCACTCGGTGGGAACCAGAGAACTGAGCAGCTCCTTCCTTCCACTGCTTTGGCAAACCCGGTGTATGTTTTCACGCGGTTTTAGACGCGTCACCCGTTTGACACGCGAAGGAGGGCTGATGTGTTGCACCAAGCTGGTGTTGTAAAAGCAGCAGAGGACGGAGAGATGAAATTACTGACTGCTTTTGGAAAGGTTACGGCCTCAGCTTTTGTACTTCTGTGCTATTCTATGGGATCCACAAGGCGCGCGAGAGAAATGAAGACGATAAACCCAAACGCACCCAAACGCCGCTTGGCCTGCCTCCCCCTCACTCGAGGGACAATGGGAATCCCGTTGGGAGCGCAGCAGCCCAACGGAGGGCATCCTGTGGTATCCCGCACGCAGCCTCACTGCTGCCGGCAAGGGGAGCAGGAACCGGCCCTCCCAAACCCACCCCAAGGCAAGCGTGCCCCCCGAGAGCCCTCGGTTGGGATGACCATCAATGAACGGGGAGCTCCCAGCGCCCTCAACAGCTGCGGCACCGAGAAAGTGTCACCCCAGCCTGGGCATCTTTCTGTTACAAGCCCACTAATGTTTTATTCGTTAGGAATCAATCGCAGCCAGCCCGCAGGCAAGGGCTTCATTCGAGGCTCAGCTGGCCAGGCTTTGTGCTCAGGTCACATACTCCTCACTAGTGAGTTTTTCCGGTTTATTTTCCCAGTAACGGGAAATATAGAACTTTCTTGAAACAATCACTTATATTTTTGTTTCAGGAGTAGCCCCAAGAGGGAACAATGGGAGCAATCAGCTCTGACAACACCAAGCAACGTGCTGTGACTCAGATGCTGGATGAGACAACATGAGCAGAAGCCGCACTATAGGAAATGGTGAGAAATCGGGTCTGAGCCTTGCCCTGCTTGCACCCTGCTGCTGGATGACCCTAAGGAAAGCCCGTGAACCATGGACCCATCTCCAGGGGATGCTCCCATCCATCTCCCCCCGCCGCAGCCCCAGCAGAGCTGCCTGTCACCTCCCACGAGCCCCCGGCCGCCACTGCCCGAGCTGGGCACATCTCCGTCACTTCGTGCTGGCGGCTGCTCCCTCATCACCACTTTGACATCACTCAGCTCCCAAGGACAAAGATGTAGCGGGTAAAGCCTGACATGGGGGGAAAAAAAAAAAAAAATAATCACCTAAAAGCCCCGGTAACCTCTCAGTGTTTGGAGCAAAGAGCAGAAGGTGGGTGCGTGCAAAGTTTCCATCCAGAGTGCATGGCAGCAATAAACCCATAAAGCGTTAATCTGTCACCCAGCGCTCTCCTATGGGCTTAGTCACCATTTCAGGAAG
>JAVJGG010000085.1:41807531-41833570 GCA_035590195.1 Aviceda cuculoides
ACCCACAAATGCTTTACGGCACACCCCCCGAGTCCTGCCCAGTCTTTCCCAACACACAGCACTCCCTTCATTAGAAGGCCGTGAAGGCCAGTGGCCACAGCAGAAACTGTGCATGAACGGTTCCAGCAGCTGAATCCGCGTTCAGGGGCTCAGGGCGTATTTGCATCCTCCAACACAACGACAAAAGTTAAGTGGAAATGTGAAAAAAAAAAAAAAAAAAAAGACATTACCTGCCCTCCCTTGCTCAGCGGTGGGTGTTCAAGCCCCGCAGTCCTGCCCATGGCTCTCCGGTCAGCAGAAGAGCTGCGGGGCAGCAGATCCCACCAGCAGCCAGACCCCCCCCAGGAGGGGACGCCGGGCAGGTTCTGCCTGCCAAACACCCAACAGAGCCATTAAACGCTTGCTAGAGGCTGCGAGAAGAGCAAGACGAGCGTCTGTCCCCTTGAAGAGCATTAAGGGCAGCCTGGCCCCCGCAAGACTCCAGCACGCCATAATACCATCGCCAGCCGCGCCCCCCCTGCCCGGCATCGGCCCGCTGGTGGGCGGAGGGGAGAGAGCCCGAAGCACGGGAGCACATGTAAAGCAGCACTCAGTTTCGCAGAGGCACCCACTCGTGATAAAGCACCCGTAACCGCACCTGGGGGCTGGATTTCTGGGGGTTTTGCATACCCTTATTTTTCTGACTGTCGATGATTTCTCGCCATTGGCACCTTTGTTTCCATTTCCTTATGTTTCCTCTCTCCCTTTCTCACTTTCTAGTTGTGTTTTTTCCTGCTGGACATTTCCTTGAGTGCTTCTTGTGATCCCTTCCCCCGTTTCTGTTTCTGCTCCTTTCACCCCCTCTTCCTCCTCCTCACCAGAAGCCAATTCTCACTTTTCTTAAATCACTTCCTCCTTTCCTTCTGTCCTGGTTTCAGCTGGAATAAAGTTAATTTTCTTCTTAGTAGCTGGTATAGTGCTGTGTTTTGGCTTTAGCATGAGAATAATGTTGACAACACTCTGATGGTTTCAGTTGTAGCTAAGTAGTGTTTGTACTAAGTCAAGGAGTTTTCAGCTTCTCATGCCCAGCCAGCAAGAAATTGGGAGGGGACACAGCTGGGACAGCTGACCCCAACTGGCCAAAGCAGTATTCCATACCATGTGATGTCATGCCCAGTATATAAACTGGGGCAATGGGCTGGGGGGATCGCTGCTTGGGAACTAACTAGGCATTGTTTGGCAAGTGGCGAGCAATTGCATTGTGCATCGCTTGGTTTTTATATTCTCTTAGTAGTAGCAGTATTTTCCTTTCCTTTTCTGTCCTATTGAACTGTCTTTATCCCAGCTCAGGAGCCTTACTTTTTTTGTTTTTTTCCCCGATTCTCTCCCCCATCCCACCGGAGCAAGCGGCTGGGGTTAAACCACGACACCCTCCCATCCATCCCCTCCCTCGCTTCGCTCCCCGCTAGCGCTGGCTCCGTGCTGAGCTCTGTTGGCTGCAGCTTTTTACTGTCATCCACTAAGAAACATTCAGCCAGTTGATGCCAGGAGGGTATTTCTGTGCAAGAAATCACAGACAGCATCTTCCCCTCCACTATCCAGAAGGTCCTGGGCATGTTTTCAGTTCAGACCCGTCCTCTCTCTGCTCAGGCAGAGGAAGATCCTTCTCCCATCCATGAGCCCAGGCAGCAGCGCGGGAACCCAGCAGAGCATCCCTGGAGAAGCCACCACGGCACGGAGACAGAGCCAGGCACGGCCCTGGGATGCTGCACCACGGATAACAGAAGTGAAAATGGTGAGGAACCTCCCCGCCGTCGGCTGGGGTGGACAAAACGAGAAGTTCGCTCTCAAAGCTGACCCAGGACCTGGTCTCAGGGCAGGCCAAGAGTGACGGCAGCGGGTCATCCCCGCTAACCTGAACCCCTGTCCTGCCCGGAGCGGCTGCGGGTCCGGGTACCCGTGGTATTTGGTTGCACGATTGAGTCCTCTCCAAAATACTGCTGGGAGAGAGAGCGCACATTTGTTCTTGGTGAGGTTTGGTAAAAAATTTTGTGCTGGTCAGCTGCAGAGGTATGAGGATTGCACAAAGTCTGACAGACAAAACAAAACCTGAGTGTGTATCAATGCGTAAGAATGTGTTCCTTGTGGAAGGGGGGAAAAAAAAAAACAAAACCAAAAAAAAAAAACCAGCAGAAAATGATTTATAATAGTCTAATTACGCTTGAAACAACTTGTACCCAGCTAGTTGGGGAAAAGGGAGCCCAAAGAAAATTGAGAAAAGAACAACCCTTAGGTCAACCTGACATTTGTTTTCCAGTCTATGGGAAAATATTCTCTTAAAAGCAGACTTTGTAGCCATAAGAGAAAAAAAACAAAAACATTAACGGAGAGGATGCTTTCAGTTGCCATGATGTTAGCGTGGCAATGACACTGTGACCTGTCAGTGATGGAGAAACCCCAGCAGCACCCAGATGCTCCCTACTTCTGCAACCCAGTTCCCAGTTCTCACTACTGTGCAAGAACCTCAGATTTCCACATGAAAAAGAAAAAAAAAAAAAAAGAACCAAAAACCCCAAAACATCCTCAAACCTCCAGTTGTGTGCACTACTAGGGATTTTGATACCAGGAAGCAAAAAGACTCATCGTGTGTTATGCTTTGTCAAAGCCCCATGACTCAAAGCTAGTTTCAGCAGCCCATCGCGTGAGGTCTTGTCGGCGTTGAATTCCCCTCCAGCAGAAGGAAACCCTGTGCCAGATCGTGACCGCCCTGCTGCGACACCCATGGCAAAATATTCTCCTGGCCTTGTCTCGCTCTGCCTTTCCCGGCAAAGTTGAGAGGAAAGAGCTTTTTTCCAGGGCTGGGGAAAGAAAGGCTTTAGCAAGCTCTCAGAGCGCTGCAGAAGTCCCTGGGAGAGCCACCCCCAGCAGTTCTTGCAGCTGGCTGCCGGGAAGTGTCTCACTGCATCGATTTATGGTCTCGCTCATCACCACCACCGCTTCTAAACCCCTCTGCCCCAAGGTTGGAAGTTGTATAAACTGATGGCGACATACGGACGCCAGAAGCTGTGGCACATAATCATGGGGCAGCGTAATCCTGGGCACAGGAGGATTTTTCTTACCCCCCAACGAGGGCACTGCGGGTGGCGGAGCAGGTTGCCCAGGAAGCTCTGCAGCCTCCACCCTTGCGGGTTTTCAAGAACGGGCTCCACGAAGCCCTGAACTACCTGGTCTGACCTCGGAGCTGACCCTGCTTTGAGCAGGAGGTTGGTCTGGGCACCTCCCGCTCGAAGGACATGTCCCGAGGAACCTTCCCACGCCCACCGCCCGCTGCTACCACGTTTCTTCAAGCCCCTTCCCCAACCACCTCCCACAGGGCCATCCCGACGTGCCCAGAGGGGCGAGCTCTGCACGGCACAACTCGAGCAGCTGTAGGGAGGGGACCGGGAGCACCTCCCGCACCGTGATTAGTATTCCTTGAAGAAATCTAGACACTCAACAGCCCCGAACATCACTTGTGCAGGACACAGCTGGGGTCCCTGCCGGGGTGTTTTACAGCCCAGCTGGGCTCAAGCCCCTGGTAGGAGAGCGGCACCGTCTCCTCCGGGAGCAGCATCCTGGCCTCCTGCCCAGCTCCCGGGACAGCATATGCTCGAGCCATTCCTTCCTCCCAGCCACCGAGACACCATTACACTGCTGTCCAGAAGAGTTTGTTTCGTGACAAAGCCCTCCGTCATCGCTAGCCCTGCCCAGGCGCCCACCGCCGAAGCAGACCTGACCCCCCCATCTTTCACCCTCGCCCAAGCTGCCACCTCCAGCAGCTGGGAGTCCTGACCTGGCAGGGTCCCCAAATACATGGATGAGTTAGCGGAGCCCCCCGGGATGCCCAGGGTACACGCCGCATCCTACAGCCCACACTGGATTCCCCAGAAGGTCCCTCCTGGCACAGGCGATGGTCGCTGCCACCCCCAGCCCAGCCACCAGTTGTGCCAGTTGGCTTTTCCTAATGACACGGCTTTGCCCAAGGCGTGTGTCATCGCCTACAATTTCAATAATGACACAGAGAGATCTTTATCGCAAAGACTCGTTTTTTCACCTCGTTCCAGCCTCGAATTCTTGAGAAGTGACACCACCAAAAACAGGGCAAGAAAACACCATTATTTATTCATACCGTGGCAAACCCCCAGACCCCGCTGGGCGGCCGTGGCACAGCCCCGCGCAGGGTGCTGCGCATCCCCGGATAGGGCCGGATGCTGCCCCAGAAACCTTGTGCGTGGCTACAGGCAAAAGCCAAGTTCAATAACAAACAGTGGGGGGGAAGTGGGAGGGGTAGGAAGTCTGGTGACAGGTACTTAAATATAGCCCAGCTGCGACGGCTGTGTGAGGGCTTCACTTCAGTTGTATTTATGTACAGTTTTTACATAGATAAACACACACAGAGGGAGAATGGCCCATTCCCAAGGTTGGGATCAGACCCATTCTCTCCTGCTGTTCCTCTTCGGGGCAGCTCCAGAACAGGATTTAGCAATAGCTGGTTCCTCAGCACAGTCTGTTCAGACACCCCTTGAACGACTGGTGCCGCGGAAGGAGCTGGGAAGCTGCACGTAGGAGGCAATTAACAGCCTGCCCGGTGATTAGGGGCACGCTCTGCTCCCACCGGGCTCTGCCCCGATGCCCAGGAGGCTCCTGCCCCACAGGTTGGAAGCCGGGAGAGATCCTCCACTTGCTGCAGGAGAGTGACGGACGGATGCCGGAGCGTTATCGATCTTCACCTCGTGGCGCATCAGCGGCACGTGGCAACACGGCACACGGTGACACGGCACGCCTCTGCCCGTCCTCTGCTGCTGCGGAGAGCCATGCCGAATTTCAGCCAGCGCATCCCCATGACCGGCCAGGCTCCCAAGGGCTGCAGCCGCACGAGCTACGGGGCCAGACTTACCTTGGCACAAAAAGGGAAAAATGAGGTCCTGTGCCCTCCACATGGGACCATGTTGCTACACACCACGTGCTGAGGAGCTGCTAATTCGATAAGCCTTTGCAGGAGGGTTTATACACTTGGAAGAGGTTGGCATGGAAACAACATAAATATTTTCAATACATTGTCAGCAGCGTGTCACCAAGCTCACTGTCACTGATCCCCGCAGCTGTTTCAGTGTGCTCATGAAGAAAGTCTAAAGAGGTGAAGGTTCAGGAAAGCCAGCCCCAGAGCATGCAGGTGGGCAGCGAGCACAGGGCTGCGGGAGCATCCCACCGGCTGGAGAAAACGGTCAGCAGCAAACCAGCAGTGTGGAAGAGAAGGTCCCCGAAGACCAAAACCCCATGATGACACCCGAGGAGAAAATACAACCAATTCCCCCAATGACAGCTTGAGAATGGAGCAAAGCCTCCAATCCCCAGCGTGAGGCTTTGCAGCCCCCAACGCACCCTCCCCGACAAAGGCGCTTCCCCACCCTCGGCAGCAGTCCCACCTCCCACACTAATCCTGTTCATCCGAGCCTCAAACTGGCCGGCAGCCTTCGACAGGGGAACGACTGAACACAAAAGCCACGAGAACACCAGATCTTTGTCCCTTCAGTAAATCTCAAATCTCAGTTCTGACATAGATACGGTATCCAGCGTAAAGACATTTCTCAAATATGCCCACACAGATATCGCTGTAAACATAACGTAACTGACCCAGACAACCAGCTGGTGCGGCCGGAGCAGCCCCCGGCCCCAGTTGCCCCCCCGGATGCTGCCCCGTGCCCCCACAGAGGGCAGGCACAGGCAGTGCCCCCCAGCCAGGCAGCTGCAGAGCGCACCGGCAATTAGGGAATTTCACCTTTCCACCCCAATTCCACCACGGCTGGACCAAACACACGCAAGCACCCCGCAGACCCGGCACTGCCCAGCTCTTGCTTCAGCTACTGCAGGAAAGCCCAGTTATCATCAGAAAGAAGGGAAGGCAAGCCAAATTTAGCAGCTTTTAAAAGGAGAAGACCTCAGCTTTACTTCAGCAGCAGCCACAAGCCACCTTACCTTTCCAAAGTCATCTCTTGGGGAGGCAAACCCACAGCCAGAACCAGCTCCCATCCCAGTGTCTCCTCCTCTAAACTGAACCTCCTCAAATTTGGCTGCCGAGAGCCTCAGAAGAGACTGGGAGTTAAGTGGAACCAGCTGCTTGGATCTTCCCCTTCTTCTCACCTAGGAGCTGGTTTGATCTCCTACAGGTGATGAGGAACGATCCAGTGGGACAGAAACAAGTAGAGCACTGGTGGAAGTAAATAATTCTCCCCCATGGAGAGAAAGTGGATAGCGAGCAGGTTATCACAAAAGCGCAGCTCCAGGCTCAGCTGGAGGAGGTTTGCTGCAGAGCACCCAGTCTGGAGGTCCCATCCCACCCCAGAGACCCACCAGAGCCGCTCCTCGGGCTGGCGGGGGTGCAGCAGCCACCTGGGCTTCTTGAGAACCAGGCGAGCGCTCCCAGCCCACACCTGCACTAATAAAGCAGGTGTAGCTTTTATAACTTTGTGAAGGTCCTAACGAGGACAGGGCATCGCGGGTGTATCTAACTGGGGCTGCTCGAGGTGAACGACTGCAAAGCATCAAAGTTAAGCTGGCTGGGCTGTAAGCTATGCCACTTGCCATATAACTAAAATTTCACCATGCTAGCCAGCCTGTTCCAGCTGCTTAAGGCAGCAGGGGCCTCAGCGTGCCCGTGACAAGATCCTGATAATTTTGGTGGAACGAGCCCAGGCGATAGCCAGCGGGCAAGCCAGCTCCCGGGCTGGCCCGGTGGCCGGTGAGCGCGTGGCACGGGCTCTGCCGCACCGGGGTGCTCCGGGGATGACTCAGAGAAAATGGACCGAGCCAAGAACACTAACTATGCCAAGGTCCAGAATGGAGGCAATCATTATTTACTTAAACTTCTCTTGGATTGGAAATCACAGCTCTGAAATGGTTCCGATCCCACGTTAGAGACTGGTTTTTTTCCAGAAAGCATGGTTAGATAAAAAACCCCAGAGTGCAATGACTCCAGCAGTTCCACCGAAGCACGCAGTGCAGCGAACGGAGCCCCTCCGAAGCTCCGGTGAGCTATGCCGAATCGCCGCATCTCTCTGTGCCAAAATCCCCCCAGCGTGAGTTTCTGCTCTGTCCCTCTTGCTCGTTCTCAGAGCTTTCCCCCTGGGAGCGTTACGGCAGGCGTTTGGAGGACGAGCTCGTCTTCCCAAGCAATGCAGGAGCCAGGAATGACCGACCCCTCCATTCCACCCTCCTCCCCGGCTGGTTCGGGCCAGTGGCAAACGTCGGTCACTACTTTGCTTTGTTTCTGTACCACTGCTAAAGATACTGAAGAGCACTGAGCCAAGCATAGCTGCCCGAAAACCACAAAAAATACCCTGATTAAATGAGGATTATGCGTTGACAATTACTTTAATGTATCAATCATTTTAAAATTCATTTACTATCAGCCTCATTAAGTGACGTTAACACAAATTTTCATCCTTGATCAAATTTAAAACCTCATTGAAACCAGGCTTCGTTTAGGGTTTCTTTTCCAAGAAACCCACTCCCCAGAGCTACCCTCCGTTAACTGGGGATATCTGATGGTAACGGGGACTGGTGGCACGTGCCTGGGTTCAATGGCACAGACCTGGTGGCCTTTCCATCCCCACTGCAGCGGCAAAAAGTGATAAACTGGATGTCCCATTGGCTGCCGGGAAGCCATCTGGCTTTAAACCCTCACAGAGTGCGTGCCACTCTAACCTCTTCCTAATTTTACTTAGGGCTGATTTTAGAAAATGATGTATTTATTTGTGTTGTCCTGTTTAATAATCCAAAGTATGAGCAGGATGTTAGTTTTGTAATCTCTCCCAATCTTTCGGAAATACAGTAATAAAAAAAATAGTGGTTGGGAGAATCTCTTATCTATATACTTATATACTTGGGATGAAAATTATCTGGTTCTGATTATCTAGAAATGGCCATCCATAAGACTTCGAAATCAAGCGATTTTCTAGCCGCTCTAACATTGCACAATACGCAAATGACACACACACATTTTTAAACATGAATATTTACTAACATAAATAAACAGTGTTTTATAACAAAAGGCACAGATTTGCAACTATAAACAATGAAAAAATATTTACAATTTGCACATACATAATCAAACAGCAAGTGCACAATTGGTCATTTCAGATCTTCTTTTCTATATTTTGAGATTTAGTTCCTTCCAAGCAAGTAATTTAATCAGTTCTGCAACGTCCAAATTTTTTTTTCCACAAAAACTGCTACCGATGCCAGATAAGAAAGTTCATTAAAATGAGTAATTTAGCAGCACAAGTTTTCAAATGGAGACAGTGTTGCTAACTTCTTCGTATTGGATAATAAAATAAGGGTAGCTCTGATCGTCATTAAAAATGACAAAAATCTGAGGCTCAAAGTAATTGTCCACACAGGAGTCATAGAGGTCGCTGGTAATGCTGCCAGGGTTCACTGGTGGAGGTCTCCTCATGGTGTGGTTACCCACCGTGTACCTTCCTGTCAGTACTTTCGCCAGGAACATGTAATGAACTCCTTTGGGTGACCTTTTGGAAAAATTATGGGAATAGCTTGCCTTTCTGGCAAAGTAACTG
Source organism: Aviceda cuculoides (assembly GCA_035590195.1). Lineage (NCBI taxonomy): Eukaryota > Metazoa > Chordata > Aves > Accipitriformes > Accipitridae > Aviceda > Aviceda cuculoides. Next base: position 41,816,126 of record JAVJGG010000085.1, read on the forward strand.
CCCTGTCCAAACATGGTGGCATGCTTCCCGCAGACGCGCGGGTCGAAGTTGTGCTTGCAGATTCCATCCACCACATCCTGGGAGGTGCCGTGGAACAAATGCCTTTCGTTCATTATCCTGTCGAGCCCAGACATTTTTTTTGACATATATTCCTTTTTCCTGGAAAGAAAACAGAAAGTGAAGGTGAGTATTCATTGCAGACCTGCAAGGGAAAAGCAGTTTTCACTGCAGCTCTTAAAGTATCAGTATTATCTTCTAGAATAATAGAGCTGTAAGAGGAGATATGAAAACATTTCTATACAGATAGCAAAGTGGGTCTTTCCCTTTCAAATAAAACTTTCATGTGAAATAAGTATTTTTGGAAGGTCCTGAGCCAATACTGCTGGAGGCAGAGCTCTTTCACCCGCACAATGGCAAAGGCAAAGCAGCTTGAGAAGTGCCTGCCTATCTTTGCCTGTATTCCACCTTGGATGCGGAAGGAAATATTCCTCAGACTAAAAACAAGGGCTGTGTGAAAATTAAATCCCACGAGAGCTTCAGAGGAGGCCACAGAGAGGAATTACTGAGAGACAGGGTGGGTGAAGATGCTCTAGACCAGCGTGAATACTGTAAGAACGTCAGTCTCTGCTCACGTAGCCCATCCCTCAACTCCTCCTGAGATTCTGCCCTTCTTGAGAGGGGAGAGACAACCCATAAATCTAATTTCCTCTCAGTTACAAAATGGTCAATGGATGGTAACTTTCAGACACAGCACCCTTGGTTTGCACGGGACTGACTGACGCAGGGTTTTGTCTTTGCGAGGCCACTGTAAGACCCTGGCTCGCCATGTTCTGGGGAACCAGGGCACTAATGGCTGATTTCAACAGAGAGATTATTTGATTAAAATAATGCCTCCTCGTTCAGCTTGAAAGTGAACGGAAAGATTTTTCAACTAGATATCTTAGATTTATTTCGAAGTTTCTGTGAAGATTATTCTACAGAAGTTATCAGTAGATAAGTGTATTAAACCTCTTACACAGGAAATTTCAGGGTTAGATACTTTTCAGTACTTTTCTGATAAAGTAATTCAACTGAAAATGCTCCTTTTCTTCAGAAAACCTGGAGTTTATGTATTCTACTTGATGATCAATGTCCATTTTGCAGCCCAAATTACATATTTTGAGGTATTTTCCCACAACTGTAAAAGAATGGTATTTGCATTCTCTTACCTTTTGTATTTCTCCCAAAGAAACTGATTCTGTACTCTCAGAATTTTCAAAATTTTGTATTTGGTCTCTGGCACAGTCTTGTGAAACAGGTTATAAATGGTTCTGTAGCTTTTATCTTCCTTCAGAACAGGCACTTGGATGAAGTCCTGAGATGGATCCATACTAATCCAGGTTTCAGGATAGAAGTTTGGAGAGGTAACAGCAGTTGGAGATAAGACATGTGAGGAAGCTGGTTCAGCTGACGGAGAGGGCACTGGAGAGTTGCCACTTAAGGTCCTAGTCAGGGAAGGAGAAAAAGGTTGTGCTCAAACAGTCACAAACGGAAGAGCTTCTAATCACATTTATTTCACCACCAACATATCTCAAGCAGTTGCTGCTCTTCAGTTCTGTAACAATTTACATCTCTTTAATGTTTGTTTAAAACAAACATGCCAGCTATTTCTGCTATTTTAATAACACCTCCCATCCACACAAACTAACAACAAAATCTTGACTTTCAGGGATGCTGTTCCATGGAGAGAAAAACACTACCAGGCAGTAAGATGAAAAGCCAGTATCATCATTATTCACATTCTGGGGTGGGGAATTATTATTATTATAACACATTATTCTGTTTATAACTACAGACAGGCAGAACGCTACCAAATACAATTACTTTGTATGTTAGCTGTAAAGTATTAGTGATTTTAACATAGCAAGCAGGACATAAGGAATAAGAAAAGATTAATAATGTGGCAACATTTGACCCCATTTCCTTAGAATACAATACAAGGGGTAGATACATACACTTTCTCGTACAGCATGAATAATGAATAACCCCAACTAATAATATTTTACAGGCAAAACCTGCTGATATTTCATTGCATTATGCAGAAGAGGAGACGCTATGTTTTCAGTACTACCCAGTACCGTGCTGAGAAAGACTCTCTCATTTTCCTTTGTATGGGCCAGATGTAGATTTGCATTTGCAGTTGCTTTTTTTCATGCACCAGCCCAGCCCCTCCTCTGGGGAACGCTGCCAGGTAAGGGGTCAGGAAGGGAGCTGCTGCCTGTAATGGCCGTGGCAGGGAAGCAGCACGGATGCCAGAAAAAGAACAGACACCAGTAAAATCCAGTTAAGGACACCAACTGTGGTGTGGCCAGATTTTGTTCTTACTAAATACCTGCACCTCTGTGGAATTTTTCACACTCTTGAAGCTGCTAAATTTAGATAAAGAGTGTGGCATTTGTGGCTTATGTTCCCCTGATTATAATCTGAACAAGCAAGCCTTACTCAGCTGAATAATCCTCACCTGCTGGAGTTCTCCCACTTAGGTCAATGAAAACACTTTGAACACATAAAGCTTGCAGGTTCAGGCTCTGGTTTTCACTTGAAGCACACAGCTCTGCAGCTCCTGCAAGCTGGTGAGGTTCCCTTTCAGTTGCAAGAAGAGATGGGACTATCTCAAAGTTTCATCAGATCAGTGTTTTACCAAAGTATTTTTACAGGAAAAGCTGCTCTTGACTCCAAGACTGATCAGCAATGAATGCAAATAGGTAAGGTCCACTCAGAAGTAGGCAGCTCTTTTTAGGGAAGACTATGAAGTCCCAGGTACGTGCTGTCTGGCTGGAGGTGACCCAAGGGGAATCTTGTCTCTAAACCCCACAGACAACCTTAAATTAAAGTTCATTAAATTAAATTTTAATGAACATTAAAGTTCATTTAATTTCTCAGGTCACTTGTGTTCTGATAACGTATCACTGCGAACGTGTAAGGAGAAAACCTGTTCTGACTAGGAGGAAATGGGGAAAGGGAATCCTTTGTGTATTCGCCTTGGGCGAGCCGAGGTTTGACAACATCCCAGGCCAAATCCTGCCTCTCTGCCTATACGCAACGGGATTTCGCACACAGGAATGGCAGACAAACTCGATTCCCTACACTGTCTTTGTAAAAGAAAGTTTACTGGCGAGCAAACAAACTCTCAAAGCTTTGCTAAAGCCAAAGCTACTTTCTCCAGAGTGACTCTCCAGGAATCAATCCGCTTTTGTTCAGGCATGATGCTGCCTGAAAAGCCACGAAACCGTGACTTTTGCACCCAGCCAGTCTGTTCCCAAGGTACACCGAAACACAATCACAGAGCAACTGCTGATTGTCCCTGCTTGTTAGCCTGCTTTTCTCTGCAGAGCCAACATAATTATCTAGATAAATAAGAACTCTACTGCTATTCACATCTTACCTACAGAAACTTCAATTAAGGTTGCCTTTCAGAATATTTAATGCTAGTGACATACGAGCCTGTGTGTGATTTTTTTGTGTGACCCAGAAATAATTTCACATGATTTTCTGATTGCAGGTTGAGCTTTTCAGGTCTAGGAAAAAAGTTAGGGGGAAAATAGTCTATTTTTAAACTGATACATTTGATCTGGATCAGAGACAGTCAACTGTAACTGCACTCACACTTTTCAGAGCAGACATACTCTTTAAAAAAGAGTTCATGTGGCTTTCACCTGCTGTTCAAAGCTAAAAAGAGACCTCACTTCATTTGCATGGATTTGACTCAACTCAGAATTCTTCTCACTGCTTATTAATAGTTCAACAGAAACAGAGAAGATAAATTTTTCTAAGAATGACTGTTAAAACAGCAGTCTGCAATATTAGTCTGTATTTAATTTTTTTTTCCCCTCCTAAAGTCCATGGGTAAAAAATATTACTGTAGAACCTCATTCACTCACACTTGGATTGGAAGACCAAGCACGGATTAACAATAAGTTATGGATTAGTGAGTAAGACACCAAACACAATAAAAATACTGCAATCCTTCAGTGTACTTTGTTCATTTCTTCTGACTATTGTAAATTATTTGTAAGCATTTATTATACAAGGGAAGCCATTAAAAAGTCAACATTTGTCAACCACTATCACCCACTTCCTGCAGTTTCTGTTCAAGAATTCTTTCCCACTTTTATAACAGACTTAAGCAGGTGAGAAGGGAGGGAAATGAAAAATCTCAGGTAGCATGGTGTGACAAGTGGAGACAAATACTGACTTCTTAAGGATAGCTCCCATAAATATTTAAAATACTCTTTCGTTCCTTGCTAAGAATTGGTAGATTTTTACGTAAGCGTCACAAGGTCTTTCGATAAAGAAAACAAGAATGAGGTTTACTGCAGAACAACTGAAATTTCAGAGCCACATGAGTGTAGAACCCTCAAGGGTCCACTAAAATTAGTGGGAATTTTAGCATATCTCAAAATTATAGACTTACACTGTAGTAGAGCAGTCACTGGTAGCAAAACATCAGCAAAATTGTTATTGTTCGTTAAGATGATAATCAAAATTGCTATAACCACAAAGTCCACAGTTGGTCTCTTTACCTGCATCCTCCCAGTATCTCTTCAACAACTTTGGGTTTCCTTCCTGTAAAACCGTATCTAAAAATGTTTCCAACAACCATGTGTTTGGAAGCTCTGACCAAATTCACGTTCACCTCACAATCAGATGCGGTAACGACTCTGCAGGCTAATGAGCATTCTAGCCCTACTGCAGCAGTTAAAGCTCCTTTGATTGGCCCACATGCCAAGCTGCCAGTCAGACTAATGATTTCCACCCCTTTGCTAACAGGACAATATGTTCCTAACTACTGAACTCTGACAATAATGTTTCCAGCTGTGCTGGTGAGATCACAAAAATGGTATTTTTATGAGTTGTAATCAAAAATTACTACAGTGCAACACTTTCTTCACAATGCCTTTGATGGGTGAGCGTGTTCACCCCCAGTTGAGATGACAATAAAAACAAGACATTCTTTAATTGTGCTTGAAAATTACAAAATGTTTGTGAACGCTCATTTTTATGGGATCTAGAACTGATAGCCTGGCAGTCACTATAGCCGGTGAGATGCTGAAAGCTGGACAACACTTTGGCAAACTTGAAGTACATCTGTGCTTCTGATGTTCCGAGATCCACAAGGTACATTATAACCTTTAAATAATAAACAGAGCCTAGCAGTAAGGAGTTCCTCAGATAACATTTATCTTGAAAAGTGGCAAGTGAGAGCTGCCAGTACAACCGAGATTTTTTTTATTATTGCTTCTGATTTTTCTACCCAGTGATGCCTATTTCTTTGTCACATCTTAAGGAATACAATTCTCACAGACAGACCAACATGGAGAACAAACACAAAGTTTCCATTTTGCTGGGATACGTACTGTAAAAACGGCATCAGCACAACGCATGAGCGAAGAAGGGGTCTCCTCTTGATTTCTCTTCTGAAACACGCATTTTGTTGAAATCCATCCTTGATGTTTAGGATATACTGATTATGCCAGGTAACAAACCGAACCTCTTTCAGACCCCGGCAGCTGGCTTCTTCTATCAACCTTACAACAGGCTATTTCAAGAAAATTAAGAAAACAAAAACCATATACATGATAAATTACATGTTCAAAAATTATATTTTTGCCAGAGACCTCAAAGAATCCCTCCCTCTACTCCTTTCCCCTCTCCTCTCTTTCCCCTGCTCTAAGGCACAAGAACATTTAGACCGTGGAAAAATGTTCCGTTACCTGTTTGCAAGATCTGCCAACAAGGCAGGTTTCACAATTTTCCTACGTAATTGGTGCTGGTGCTATCATATTTCTACATGTCAAATGTTATTACCAGTGTCTAACCCAAAACTCCCTTGCCACAAATTACTTACTTTTTGTCTTTGCCCCCCCTGAATGTGAAAAGCAGAAGTCTGCTATAGAACAATCTTTTATATATTAATATATTCTCTCTCCTTTTTTTTTTTTCCCTACACTAGGGAAACCCAGTTCTTTTAACTTCTCCTTGGAGGTCAAACATCCTAAACTTCTTGCTATTTGTGGTGCTTTCTTCCAGACTCTCTCCAGTTCTTGCATTTTTTTTTCATTTGCAAAGCCCCAAACTGTATACAGTGCTCTGCCTTAACCTTCCTACCATGCTTATGAAGTCCGTGTGGCATGTGAAAAAGAGGAACGTGATCTAGTTTACACTGGTGGAGGTATTTTTGGTACTGCCAACATTGTAAGACACTGATGAGGTTTTATTCAAAATATTATGTACCACTCTGGCCAGCCAAAGATGAGCTCTTAACTACCACAGGTATTTAAAAGGCTTACTGGAGAGCTTACTCGAATGAAGTGAATAGAAGTATTCTGGTTTTGCTTGGTTTTGTCTAGCACAATACTGTTAGACAGTGTACATGACTTCTGTGTCGATAATTGGGGTTAAAGAGTTGAAAGAGAGAAGGCCTATTTAAAATCTGATACGGAAAACTGCGGCTGTTGCAGACCAAAGGGCAATGGTGACACTGGAACGAGCGTGCATAAACTGTCGGTGAATAGATTTCAACTAGATATTTAGGAAAAGGTCCCTAAGGAGCCGGGGCTGGCAGCTGTGGGACCATGCAGCTGCAGCAGCGAGACAGCAAAGGGCTGGATCCAGCGACTCTGGAGGCTCACGTCCTGCACTGCGATGTCTTTGAGGACAGGTAAATAAATTAAAAACTGCAAAGCTTAGTGGTATTGGTGTTAAAAAGGCTGCAGAAAGCTGTCCTCCCATCTTAAAACCAGATTTCTAGGGATTAGAAAGGACTTTCTTGGTACTGATGTGGGCCAGTTTGCTCTCAAATTTGACAATTTGGTCAGTCTCCGTGTTTCTGATTTCAGGGATAATTCAAGGTGCAGTCCAGCAGAGCACAGTTCTCCTTTTATTGCTTTTTCAGTTCAACACTGACCTTCTTGATTATCTTCCTCAACAGTAACTCTAAGTAACTTTCCTGAATGTTTGAAGAGGAAACAGACTAAAAATGTATATATAGTTTATAGTATATACTGTTACAACCCAAAAGCAGGATTCTGGAACATGTTAAGTACCTCAGAGTACTCTCTCCAGCCAAAGTGGTCCCTGCAGAAGTATTTCCAGACCGTGTAGTAGTTGGAGCTGGAGCTGGGGCAGGAAGGTGTGGACAGCCGCCGCATTTGGTCAAACTCAACAGTTTCATATAATTTCATAATATTCAAATCCACCCAAAACTCGTGTCCCCTGGAAAGAACAAGAAAAACAAAGAACTCTCACCTTTTGTAATCCATTAAAAAGATCACTCTGAGATAACAAAACAGTCAGAACTACAGTTGGCATAGTCCTCTGCAAAGACACCCTCGGTCTGGCTGCACTCATGTCACACAACCCCTGTTGACCATGAGGATGTCCCATGAGCTTGAATTGGGCACAACGTGGGGATGAGCGCGTAGAGTAGGACCCTGAAGAGCTGTGAGGGCAAAGCAACTCTTCAAAAGTCTCCAGGGACAATGGTGGAAAACCCATGGTCTTCAGTACAGAAAAACAAAAACCCAAACCCAGCAGCCTTCCTCGTCCAGTGGTATATATTCAGTATGCATGAATGGTACAAAAATCAATATACACACCCTTGACATTTTGAGCATACTAAGTAAATACGACACACAACCATATTTGATGAAGCAGCCACACGCTATTCAAAAGGTTATTCTTGTGAAAGTTAGTGTTTCAGGGAAGAAAAGAAAATGTAAATGGCTCCAGATGAGGAGCATCTGCTGCCAATCCACCGGAGAGTTCGAGTATCTTTCATCACGTGCAGCAGAAGAGAACTAGCATAATATGAAAAGGAAATGTGATTTCACAATTTTGGAGCCTACACTGAGGAATACTGGCTGCCTTTTTTTTTTTTTTTTTTGAGTAGCTATTTTGCTGCTACAAAAATCAACGCCAGTATGCAACTTCATGTAAAGCAACTGGCACTTTCAAAAGGAACCAACAAACCGGGTGCTACAAATTAAGAAACAGAGTATACCCTTGAACTGAAGGAGAAAATAAAAGTGCATTTCCTCTACACTTCACAAAGTTGTGTTTAACAGTGACTGCGGAACGCCTCAGCAAATAGTTTCGAATGCTGTTTCATTAGTCAGCGTGAAGAGAGAGACATCAAATTAAAGAACATTCTCAAGTAAAGCATGGAGTTCTAAAGCTCTGCTGCTCATTAGACAATCACTGGTTTATTAGCAATCAAGAACTTAAGAAATTCATAGAAATTGGAAGAAATAACAGTAATACTCATTCCCTACAAAAGTAATTTTTTTAGAACCGGGATTAACATATTTTCAAAATAATGCTGTTTACATAATTAGTTTTCTACTTTTATAATCTCTTTATGAGTTGTCAGCTTACTGGCATTCATTAACAGTTGCTAATCTTTGGCAAGTGGAAATGCAGCTTTTGAGACTATATAAAATATTTTCTTTGAATTCTTAACAGTAAACATAAATCAAGCTGATACTTGAAATCTACAGTTTATTTTTAAATGAAATTTGCCACATCAAGTGACAGCTATTCTAAACATCTATATGATTTTATACATACAGATTTTCTTGAGAATGGCTGCAATTTTGCTAGCTATTTCACACTCTTACCGGTACAGTTCCTGAAGAGTTTTATTATACTACTTTCACAAAAAACTACTGAAGAGTTCCCACTTTAAAAAATTATGATCAGCTGGAACAGTCCTTTGTTTCTCAATAGGAGGTACAGGTGCATAGCTGTTCTTAGTATTTATCATCATCAATTAATTGCATTTGGGTCTGTGAAGTGCTAAGCGCAGTTTGAAGTCCTAAGCGCTTTTCTGACATAGACCAAGAGACAATGTGTCTGTTCCTATGGGCTCACCATCAGGGGATCTGATTCACTGCTGTTTGGGTAAATTTAGGCTGCTCTCTGTTTTCAATAAACTTTCATATAGACTTACAGAATAGTCCCCAAAGTCAAATCAAGTGCCTGAAGAATGCAACTCCATGAGCTACGTCAAAAATTCTTTGGACAAAAACCCCATTCTTTTTGCAACTCAGCCCTGGCCGGCATGAGCTCCGTCCGACCCCTTGGAGGGACAAGTCATCCCCCCCGCCCCGGGACGGCTGCCCCTGCCACAGCGTCAGCAATGGCTCCAGCCACCCTCCTTCCCCTTCACACCGAGAACCTGCTACCGAAAAGGAACATCTTGCCAGTTGCCAGCATGTGGGTTCTCTAAAAACTGTCATAGAACCGCGCTAATTAAAATGAAAATTTTGTCGGGACGCCACTATCACACCAAATCCATAGGTTTAACAGTCTGTTCCCTACTTGCAGCAACGGCACGCAAAATCATTATGGTTAGAATATGAGTATGGGAGGACACCGGCTATTCTGCGTAGGAGGTGTATTCTAATAACCCCTGTCTTCCCCTCCAAGCTGCATCCCACCGTGAGAAGTTTGATACACTAATTAAAGCTGACATCCCACAGCCCACTGCATCAGTGGCTGGTGCACGGGCACCCACGCAGCTCAAGAAAACATGTACAACAATAGCACAACAAGACAAAACTCGGATATGAGATCTAGTCAGAAGGAAAACTAGCACTAACCAAAATAAATGACCAGTATGAAGGGACTGGAATTAAATGTAGGGCTTAAAAAATACCACACACCCTTTCTGGAGTGAAAACACTAATAACGGATCACCCCACCTTCCTGGTGTGTAGTCATTTTGTTCCATAACAAGAAGCTACAATCTAGTTTATTTGAAAACAATGTGTGAAATCATGAGGAAATCATCTCTCTGAAATACCGAGTTGTGTTATTATTTATAGTATTTCCAGGCAGCACCGTAAGCGTGATTTTTTCAGTCAATTTCTTCATTAATATATTTTTAATGCTACTTTCTCTTATTAAAACGTAGTTTTACAATTCTGAATTTCAGTGCCTAGTAAAGCTGTCATTTTTGAGACAGGCGTTTTTAGTGATTGATATTGTTTATATTATGCCTTTGGAGAAAGGAGTTGGACTCACTGTTTTGGGGTAATGTTGCAGCTACAAATCCAAGCTCTGAATTAAGACCCCCAGATACTGTGCTGCATGTTGCATGAAACAAATACCCCAAAAGATATTTCTCAACACAAAACCTCAAAATTCAAGCAGTCATTCTCACGTCAATCTCTTTTCAAGTCAAATACTGTACCACGGTTCTCCCTACTCCAAAGACCTGTGACCTCCAAGAAAGTACAAAGAAATGGAAAACCTTTTTGAGTAAATTGTTTTCTTTCAAAGGTGGTAAAACCCAGAGGATTATTTCATTTTACTATAACTTTTTATGTTGCATGCGTTATAGTGAAAACTGACAATGAAAAAATGTTTGCAGTAGTTCTACGACAATGCAGTGCAAAGTAGAGAGAATCTGAAAATCAACATACACTCTAAACATGATCAAGATTATTCACTAACATGCTGTACTCTTTTCCAAGTAATCACACACTGGTTAAGATCCTAAAAAGTTAAAGGTCTGTAAACTTTTGAAGACTGGAAAACAAATTCCACAGGCACTCGAAACATGGCCGGCTTCCTGTACATGACTTGGGTATTTCTAATATGGGCTTAACTGTGTTAAAACACAGTCTCCAACGGACACACATAGCTCTGTAGCAAAGCAAGGAGAATCAAAGTAACGCAATAGGAGGGACCCTGTAGAAGGAAAACCGTTTTTTGACACGAACACAGTACGAGACTGCTTTTTCTTCTGCTTTTAACGCAGAGCAAGCAGATCTTCAGGGTGAACTCCTGAAACTCTGGGTTGACAGTGCATATGCAAAAAAGGGTATTTGTGTGCAGACAGGTTCCAGCTGCAAAACAGGTGGGGAACTGCAGGGTTTCTACGTGCCCTTCTTCTAGCAGTGCTGAAACAAGACAAAAACTTCACATACAATTACAGTAAAACAAATTGTGGTAAGTTTTTTTCCTACAACAAACAAAATCTGTGCACAGCTAAGTGTGCATCTACGTATCTCATAAGACCCTGTTTAAGATTTATAAGGCTGGCAGCTAATGACAGCTTACAGTGGAAATAGCTTCTCTGAAAGCTCAACATTTTTCTGCAAAACCGGCACAGAATGTGCCAAATTACTTCTCAGTACTGAGAAATGTAATGATTGTCAGCTGTTTGGAATTTTTTACATTTTTGGAGCACACCATTTCTGCCTCTTCTTTACCAGATTCCCCTCCCTTATAAGCAAACTGAGAAGGGCAGGATGGTCATCACTCATTGTGCTGACGATTTGCTGTAACGAGAGCCCAGCCATCAAGCACCGAAACAGCTGATTACCACCTCCTTCAAACATTCTTCTTGAAAGCCTACCTATGATGCCACACATTTGAGTGTTCTTGTTTTCCCATTCCTAAACAGAACTGCTCTGACGGCAAAGGTCACACCATCTCTCAGCAACCCACCTTTCGGAGCGTGGCTCGCTCCTGCGCATCTCGCACTGCTTTTCAGCTTCTTCCATCCAAACCCATCCCTCTTCAATTAAAGATAGGGACACCACTACTGGGCAGTTGCCACCCAGGTTTCCTTAAAGGTTCTCTCAGAGTAAGAGCTGCCAGCTCAGAAGCAAAAAAAAAAGCTCTAACTATTTCTTGAAGAAAAATACGTGGTCGAGATATTTCTTGGTATGGTATCCTTTATCCATTTCCCTTAGCTGTGAATAGGGAAAGGTTCAGCAGTTTCAGGATGTAACATAGCAGAATCTTCCTGAAACTCCAACTTCTGTTAAATTAGGGATGCTTTAAAAATGGTACTTTTATTTTTCAAGTTGGTAAAGTGTTTAGAATGCTACTTCCCATTAATTTTAACAGAAAATTAAGTGACCAAAATATCTAAACACCCTGAAATCTACACAACAGTGTTTTATTTTTTCCCTGAATACTTTAACTAAAAACTCTTCGACTCCACGCACATTTTCTATCTAACAATTAATTATTCAGCATAACACTGCATTATTTTATACAGCTGAAAATTTTAGACAAATGCACTTAAATAAGTGACCACATCTGAAAAACACACTATGTGCCCAAAAGCTTACTTGGTTTTTTTTTTCCCTAATTATAACACTGGGAATAAGGAAAGACACTCTTTCACAAAAAAGACCCTGATGCACATAAAATATATATTACTCCAATGCTCATTTACATTCTTTAACAGTGTGTTTCTCTGTTCAGAAGTATTAACTTTTTCAAATTATAACATTTACTGGCTTTTAAGCTCTGAAATTCTAAAATATATTTAGCAAAGTTGTTTAATAATAGCTCTTCAGTTAAAGCACTTCCTCTGTATATTAAAAAGCCTATTACCAGCTTACATAATGCAAAGCCATGAAAAAAAATGAATTGTGATTACAGCAAGTGATTGCGCGATTACATTCCTGGCTTCAGCTTTAAGACGCCAGTGATGAAAGCAAACATGACAACTGCACCTCTCAACTGCGCAAGGCCTAAATATAGTCAAAAGACCCCAAATTTTGGGTTCAAGAACAGTAAAAATGCGAGATGCTCAAGGTTACATCTGATATGTTCTTTAGCATAACATCACTTCATCATCAGTACAGTATAATGATCTACTACTTCTTAAGTACAGCATACACTACCTATAGTAAAGGGTATCCTCCATAATGTATAGATTGTGGATAAGATATAGATTGGGAGAGGGAAAAACCAACAATAAACCAGCAAGGCACACATCACCTTGTTTTGTGCCCTGAAGGGAACACGAGAAAACACGTAGCGCATCACGGGCACGTCATTGCACAACTAACAGCACCTCCGGGAGATGCTCGCATGCGATGGCGATGAAACATACAGGTACGATGATGGTGACAGCAGCAGAACAAACACACACACAAACCTAGCAATTAAAATCCTTTCTTGTGCGCAGGCGCATCCCAACACCTCCTCTGCATGGCCTCCAGAAGATGAGCTCCATGAATGGGTTCTACCACTCTTTATACTTTTCTTGGGCAGTTTGCGTTAAGGAAAAAGGAGAATTTTGTAGCTAACGCGACCAAAAAAAAAACCAAAAAACCCCCCAAAAAACCCAAATTAAAAAAAATCTAGTGTTGTTACTCATGGACTTTGAAGTCTCTATCTGGAAATATCAGCCTGGAGAAAAGCGGGAAGGCTATGATGAAGGCTACAATTTGTCAGATGTTTGGGAAAGCAGGAGATGTATTCCAGCACCTTGGTGGGGCAATGTGTTAACTCCCAGTACCTCTTTGCATGACGCAGCAGGAACAGCCTTCATTACAGCTTGAAACCAGTAATAAGAACAATGCTGTCTTTTTCTACAGAAAAACGTATTAAACCTCTCTGCAAACACCACAAAACTTTGCCTCACCTTTCTTCTGAGGTAGAAAATTACTATCCCCATTTTTCCCTGGGAAAGAGAGATACATAGAAAGACTAAACTAGCTCCTCCAAAGTCCCAGAGAGGATCTGCGACAGAGGTGGGAACAGAGATTTCTTAAGAACTTCTCTTCCCTGACTAAGCGAATGAAGGTCTCTATTTATAAAATAAAGCACTTCGATAGAATTATTTGCACTGAAAGAATAAACATATTGAACTCTTAAGAACACAGCACACAAATCCAAATTTGGTGTTGTACAACAGTGCAGTTCTAACTAAAATTCCACAAGTGCTCTCAATAGCAGAACTAGGTTCATCGAGTAAGTTACATTTTCTCTGTACCCTAACTATAAGAAATAACACAAAGACATAATCTCTTCAGGACACTGAACTGAGTAGGTACCTCGACTAGCAAGTTACAACACAGAAGTCCTTTTTCAGACAAGTGTAGCCTGCTAAAATAAGGATATGTTGGCTCACTCTTCCTTGCATCCTTCTGAAGAACTTCAGTCTAATGTGTCAATCATCTGTGCTCTTTCTGTTCAATAAGATAAATGTTCAGTAGATGTTATGTACAAATAGATGACAGGGAGAAATTCTTTTCTAAGTGCTATGAAAATGCATGTGGTTTCCAACTCTTCTCCTAAGTTCAGTTATATGTCACGAGTCTTACCGCAAACAAGGTTCAGAAAAAAAAGAAACCTAGCAATCAACAAAGGTCCGTACAGGAAATGAAACTCGGTTCCCATCAGAACAGCTGTGATACGAAACAAGACTGAGAGTTAAACAGCACTTAGATGATGAAACTGTTGATTTTCTCTCTATGACTAAACCAGTTCCTCTCTGCAATAGCAACAACCTGAAAGCCACTCAGGGGAACAAACGAATTTAAAAGATCCAAACAGGTACGCAACCTCTTTGTACTTAAGTTTGAAAGATTAGTCACGTTGAGCTGGGTTACTGTAGGAGATGCAAGTCAGACATTTACACTCTCTGGTGACCCAAACTCGGCAGTATTCCATCTTACTTGTCAAAAAACAGTGTTTGCAGCTGCAGGCTGTAGTCCAGCTTTGGGTGAGGGACAAAGTGTTTAAACTCCACTACATGAAACCAAACTTCACTTATATTGTCTTAATAAGATCTTTCTAAGCGAAGGATACTGAAACAGGATCATCAGATCTTAGACAACAGCAGCCAAAATTTGCTCCCACCAAAACAAACACCGATTCCGTAGGAAGCAACAGTAAGCAAGGGCCCAGGTAACACTCACGAAGGGACATGCATCAAACAGCCCTTCACAACATACCCATAAAAATGCAGCCAAAGCCTAGTTATTGCTACAAGGAGTGTGAAAGGAAAACAGGAACCTTCCCTCACAGAAGCAATGCTTTGCATCAGGGCAAGAACAAGCTGGTAAACGCAATCCCACGGTCCTGACCGTATCAGTTTCTCATCATTCTTAAACTGAAGAGAGGGGCAGCAGGTAACAGGGCAGGAAATTAGTTCCATGTTTTACTTAATTTGTTCCCTCATCATGTCACACTGCTTCTCTCTGCTGTGACTGTAAGCCATGCAGGAGGTCTACAGTGAGACTCAGAAAAGGGAAAGGTGCTACAGAAAGATTTACCTCCACGCTTAAAAGACTCCATCATCAGCAGAAAAAAAAAAAAAAAAGAAAATCTATCAGTATAGTAGTAGCTTTGTTGCTTTTCCTATTTTTTTTTTTTTTTTTCAAGTTGGAAAGGCAGGTTTTCCTACCTTTACAGTTGGTGACTGGGGGTGCTTGAAAAAGCAATCTTCTGTAATTTTCACAGTAAGAGGGTCTAGCCTGACTTGGATGTTTGTAAGTCTGAAACAACTACTGGGATACTGGTCCAGATATATACACAGCTTAGATGAAAGCCTGGGCCCAGATTTTTTCTGGCAGGGAGAGGGGAAAAAAAAAAAAAAAAAATTTTCAATCTATCAAGCTCTCTCACACACAAAGATACCATCTCTGGATCAGGAAGTTATTGAGGCATGACTGCTGGTAGATAAGAGACTGTACTGAGAATTATGTTTGTTCTGTTCTACTCTTCCCAAGAAACCCACTATTGGCCACTTTTGAACATGAGGTACTGGGTTAAAGTGGTTCTTTGGTGTGAAGTACTGTTAAGTTCTAAAAGTCTGTAGCAATGAGGATGTCAAACACATGCAAATCTTCCAAGGATTACTGCAGGTACCATATTTCATAATTCAAATCCAAGTTACATCTTCTGTTTGCAGTAGAGGATAAACATGGATGTCCTTGTCTGAGGTAGATTGCTAGTTTCAAAGGTCTCCTACCCACACCGGATGAGGATATGTTTTGCAGAGAGTTTTGTTTGTTAGCTGTAATTTTTATATCGGTGGATATTTTAGAGGCGGCATAAGCACAGTTCTGAGTAGCAACAGAGCTGGTCCAGGACAGAGTTTTCACATCACGAGAGAGGCTTTCCCCTTCACAAAGCTGCAATATGAACACTTCTAAAATGCGTAGCTGTAGCCCCACTTTCAAAGCCCCATTTTTCAAAAACGTTCTGCACAGACAGGCCTGGGTTTTTTTAGAATTCTGTCCACTCTCAAGACTTAAAATACCTCTGAGATTTATGATATACAATGAAACTGCATCAATGTCATCAATGCTTTACATAAGATGATCATGTAGAAGTCGGAACATTGACCAGTGACTGCCAACTCTGGATGTTTGAGTTTCTGAATGTTCCATCCAATGTTTCACATCACACCCTCCACATCCAGCTTCCCAAAACCAGGACTCCTTTATACATTGGACTACAAGTACCAAATTTTGCAATTATTACTCAGCTCAAATCCCTACCGATTTCAACAAACACGTGTACCAATTAGGAGGGAACTTCATGACCACGGCTCTTGCTAAGCAAATAATTGTAACAGACTCTTTCTGTTCCTCCTCCTCACCGAAATGGGCAGGCAGACAATGCTACAACCCTGTGCCTGCTGCATTACCTGTAAGCAACTCTTCCGAGCAATCTGTTTCACCCATTATAAATCTTTGTTTCAGAAAGGACTGTTTTATTACCATAAGTACACAGGGAACAGACTGACCTCAACCTGAAGCCAGGTGACAGCTGTTTCCAAAACTGTAATCTGTTTATTGACATGAAACAAGAAAAGGGATATACGAGTGATTGCCGATTCCTATGGCAGCTCAGCATAACACTTGTAACTTCCCTCGATTTGTATAGCTAGAAGCCAATTAGTTGTATTTCATATGTAAATGATACTATAAAGTGGAGCAAACAGGAATTCATTGGAGCATACTATTATAAAGCACAAGGCAAACACTTCTAAAATCACTTCACATGCTTTTTATTTAGAGTCTCTGTCTTGCATTCCTTCTAGCAAGGAATTAAAAGAAGTTCAAAACCATTCAGCTGTATATATTCAAGAAACACCACACACAAAATCTCCAGGCACAATGAATTTCAGCTGTTTTCTCATTTCCAGTGTTATCAATAACACGTGAGTTATCTCATACACTGTGGCAGCTGTGCAGACCAGAAAGATAACTTCCTAAATTTAACTATTCAATTGGTCAGATGACCTCCAGAAGTCCCTGAATGACTGAAATGCTTCCACTGTGCTCTACATCATTTTAAAATCATATAAGCATATTCTAACAGCATCAGAGAAACAAGTTATCCCATGAACACAAGACAAAGGAAACCTAGTTTCCTGTACACTTATTTTTGTCCTTACCATTCCTTCCCATGTGCCTCCATATGCCCATTGATAACCCCACCGGGGAACACACAATATTTACTCTGACTTCATCCAAGAACCATGCATGTATACTGAATAATTAGTCAGCTGCTCCCAGGCAGAACACGTACCATTGGAGGCCCACCTGCTTTTCCCTGACTGGAGCCATTTCATTTTGGCCTTTCTCTTCTAGCTAGAAGCAGCCATTTCATAAAACTTAGAGAAATCACATGGGGGGG
>JAVJGG010000085.1:41833598-41856696 GCA_035590195.1 Aviceda cuculoides
ATCAAAGCAACTACGAGAAGATGTTGTTTCACGTGAGTTAGGATATGCCTGGGTACACGCAGTTCCCATGGCACACGGGGATGTCTCTCTGCCAAGCGAAGGGGTGGAATTTTCAGGCAAAGAGAGGTAACCGACGGGTCAGGAACTGCAGAGTTGTTTTAAACAAATCCTCGTGTAATCAGTAATGATGTTGCTTATTTTGAAAAGCAACATATGCATGATAGAACAGGTGTGTGGGGGAAAACCTGCTCAGTTCTGCAGCCAAGTATTTCCCCTTACTAAAGAGCATCTTAAAATATCACAGCTTGGATACTCTCACGTTGGAAAGGAGCACTTGGCATTGTTCTAGTACTTCACTGCAAGCTGGAACTTCTCCAGGGCCTCTCCTCAAATGTATGAAGAGAACTGAGTGCTTCTAAGTATTTTAACCTGCTGAAGTTCATATTCCCTCATTTGTTTAGACTGCTTGGTATTTGGCTTTAAGTACTTGATAGACCTAAGAAAGCAAAAATATAAACAATTTATGATAAAGTTCTATATTCAGTTTGAGGCCAAACTGCAGTATGAGGCAGTCGTATTACAAAGAAGTAACTAAACAAGGTTTACCACTTCTACTTTCAGATCGTGTTCCTTAGGTGAGAGGCAAAAACTTAATGTATATTTTACATTACTCATCTCAATGACATTAAGATGAAGAAAGATTTATATAAATAGCTACTTGAAGAATATTGTATTTGAATTCAGAGCTTATTCTCTAATTAAGCCAACAGCCCAACACTTTCTTGAGCGGCCCCGCTTTCTTGGAGCGGCACGGAGTGGCAATATTATGCACGCAGACAGTAATCACTACCTACTATGCCATAAAAGTGTGTTTAAAACAAAGGAGAATAAACAACTACCACCCACGGGTTGTCAGGCTGGCTTCTGCACGGCCCTCCTTGGACACACAAACTGCTGAGCAGACATTTCCTTGTTGTACGCAATCTGTAGAGATAAGCCTGTAAAGCTAGTCTGACCACAAGAGATTAATAGCTTTAGCCAAATAATGCGGTAACCATGTGAACGATGAGCTGTTCTAGCACGTTTGCAAGCCTCTCGGCGAGGTTCAACACGCTGCTATCTGCATCTCGTTGCCAGGAGACACAACATCGCCCAGGACGGGAGGGAAGCCGTCCGCTGGCGAACTCTGGGAAGAGACACTCCGACTCCAAGCAGTCCACGTCAAAGGTTCAGCAGTTTTTCCCATGTGTTAGAAGAAACTGGTGACGGTACACAGTCAAACATTTACCACCCCCCGCTTCAAAAACTGGCTTAAAACCACGCTAAGTCTTAAGTTGTGTCAGATTCAATGACTGAAATCAGAAGCTCTAATCTTAAAACAAGTCTTACTCCTAGGTTCTCACTGATACTGATCCACAAACATGAAGCTCTTCCAAGGGATCAAATACATACAAGAGTCACAGAAACTGCTAATATGTCATTCCATGGTAAGCAGATACTATAAATTTACAAGGGTCATCCAACCTTGCATTGGGGCATGATTTTGTAGCACTGGCTGAAGTAAAGATCTTCACAATGTCTTTCAAGAGAAGGAAGAAGAGTTCAGGCCATAGAATTGCAGCTCAAGACAGAATTTAGTTAGAAAACACTGCTGTTTAAACTCTTTTTAGTCTCAGTAGTCTACCGGTCCCTGAAGAAAAGAGTCAGGCAGACACTCACTGGGTGGCCAGCTCAACTCAACAAGACGAAGCCTACTTTGAACTCAAAGAACCTGCCCTCACTTCATCAGCAGAGTTTCACAGCCACTGCAGAGGCAGCAGCAGAGCTCCGACCCAGCACACCTGGCTTTTCTGAGATCACGCTGCTTCTCCGACTTCATTCCTCGTAACAGGATGTCATGTGTCTAGCAACGCACCCAGTAAGTTTCTTCCCAACTGGTTCAGACAGACAAAAACTCTGCGTACCAAGAGACCAAAATACCCACCAGACTGGAAACCTGCAAAGTAAGTGTAAAGGCAGACAACGCTATTCAGCCAATTTTACAGGCGGGAGATGAATAAGCAATTACGAAGCATTGTTTCTTTTAAAATTAATCATTCTTAACTCCATCATTTAGAACATGCAGATCATGTGTGTAGTGATGGATTCTATGATACGGGCTTCATAACGAAAACTTCTTGCTTGTTTGCACAGAGCTCATATTTAAATTACTTGCATGGGCTTGTCTTACTTCTATATTTGCTGGTTTGTTTTCAGAAATCATCTAAAATACTTGGAAAAATGGAAGTTTCTCTGTTGTAAAATACTGCAAATTTTATCTGCTATGCAGTCATAAGATTTTTTTATTTTTTTTTTTTAAACAGACTGGCATATTTTTCCAAGACCATTCTATAAAATATGATTATTCCCTATTACATATGATTCTTATTTCCTACTTCACTTTCATTTGCGGTGTGGGATATCTATATTCTGGTATTGTCTTCAGTAAAAAGGATGACTCTGTAGGCTGATGGAGCCTGAGTTTTAGTGCCTAATACAACGTCCGGTTAGGTGAAAGTAAAGACTCACATTGACTTTAAGCATTAGATTGGGTCTCTGGTGCCTGATGACAAATCTCAGCACAGTAAATGAAAAATTAAGACATTAAGGAAGAAGGGATATACTTCCTCCAGGAAGTGGAAGGAAGAAGAGGTAGGGAGAACAAATCCACAGGGAATCAGACAGCAAAGGCATTCTGAAGTTTTCACTACAGAACTACAAAGCATCACTTTGAACTGACAATGACTAGAATGAGTTGCACTGGGCTCACAGATTACGGCAGGGTAGAGAAGATGAGAGAAGTTTGCATTGTATGCTTCCTCCAAGAAAAAAAAAAAAAAAAAAAAAGCAGTCTACACCCTGCACTCACAAGAACACGGACCACATAGATCTGGTGAACTTGTAAACATCAGCCCTTCCCGCTATGATTTAAAACAGAACTTGCATTATAAAAGTTGAAGAAGCTTTGGTTTAGATCTCAGGGTGCAGCATCAAGCCTAAATTGATAACATAACCAGGGAAACTTAAAAGCTGTTTTCTAATTTCAGAAAATGAGTAGATAAACACTACTATGTATAGAGGAAACAATAACTTGTAATAAATGGTTTAACATTTTTAGATGACAACTTAAATAGATGATCAGCATTTCTGAAGGTATTGCTCAGGTTGTTCATAGTGAATTAGCTGAAACATCACAATGTATTATCAACTATATGAAATTTCCATTTAAAGGACTTAACAGAGCACCTATCTGATCTTAGTTGCTTAGAATGTAATGATGAAAACTGTGGTTGGAGTACATCCAGTCAATCTGTATTCCCAGTGACAGAAAGCAACTGCTGTATCATTCCTGTTTCAATTGCTGCAAAGGCTCATTCGTGCTGCCGCTTTTTCTAATTAGGAATGTCAAGAACAAGTGCAATATCACACAACAGTACTTCAGCTTCAAAGAACACTTTCCAGATCCTAAACAGGAGTTGTAATTAGGTGTGCAAGAATTTTCTGTTGTGGCAAACTTGTTAGATATTATTCAGGTAACATCATCACAGGGTTTATAAAACACTTGTATACAAAACACCAGCAAAAAAAGAACACACATTCTGTTACATTTCTGCACCGCTGCTCAGTTAAGCACCCTTGCTAGTAAGGGAGTAAATTCAGTTTACCTACCGATATTTCACTTTGATCCTATCATTGTCAGGGTTGCAGTAGAGTCTTTCCAGATGCTCTTGGGAATCATTGGTCACACTTTGCCAACTCTGGGTTGCTGTCCTTCTCACTTGCCAATGGTAAGGCAAGACCGTGTGATGTTTGGGACAATCACTGCCATAAACACAAGTGCCCTGGAGAAAATCCACACAGATTTCTATTCCATCTTCCTGATGGGTGTGATATTGCAGCTGGTTCAAGAGCTCAAACACCAGATCAAGAGAAGCTTCTTCACTTTTATCCTGGAATATCCCAGCACTGAATTTATTGCTTGGGTTCAAATTGTATTGCATTGGACAGCTATTCTCTTGGAATAAGCCAGATGTGTAGCTTTCCAGAATCTTGTCTGGGAACAAAGGACAAGCTGCACCGTCACTAGCAGGTGGGTGCAAAGGATGATCCTGGAATGATTCATTACTGCTATCAGCAACAGTTCCAGGAGTAGTTTCTGGTGAGAAGCCCTGCTCTCCTGACTGGACATCCTGCTCAGGATGCCCAGAAGAAGGACGAGCTACTGGCAATTGACTCTGCACATCTGGAGCTGTTGGCACCAGCACAGTCACATTATTTTCCGGTTGGGGGCAAGAAGTGCCGAGGTCCAGAGGCTTTTTCACAGCAGGTTCACACAAATCACTATGACCACCACTTTGGCCTCGGGGCACAAAGACCCTGTCCAAGCTCCCAGCTCCCAGCAAACTGGTGAAGATGGGCCGCAAAGCCCGGAGAGTTTCTGTGTCCAGTCTCTTCTGCACTTGCTGCTTCTTCTTGAAGCAAGGCTTCACTGGTGGTATCTTTTCAGACAGTCTTATCTGAGGAGGAAAGTCCTCTGAAGGAGGGCACTTCATTCCTGGGCAGTGAGCCTGCTGCACAACACACGCTGGCTTTGGTTCGGTGTCCATCAGACACAGATTTTGCTCTCTCCAAATCACTTTCGAATGTCCTAGAGCCTCACAAGAATCAATCTAGGGCAGAAAGGAAAACAAGACAGTTAATCTCTCTAATTGCTCATGGTTGACACGAACAAGATCACCCCTGGAGAGGATTTTGAGCCAGCAACAGCAAACTCCTCCCTTCTCTGTGACTGTGGGTAGCCCCTAGGCACGTAAAGCATGAAACCAGCTAAACTCAGGCTAATTAATCCCAAACACACACTCAGTGTCTTCTCACACATGAAATCTCAGAGACACTCAGGCACGCACACACAGTCCCCAGAGGGGGGTCAGGAAAGGGGGATGGTTGGATGCCCTCCTCCTTGTGATGATGTTTAATAATAAACAGCACTTGAGTTCATTATATCCCACAAAAGTGAACATTGCACTGCGCATTTTTATGCCTCCCTCCTCACACACAGACCCGAGAACAGAAGCATTCGCACACATACAGCCCTGAATGTTCCCACCGCACTTTAAACATTCACGCACCATTTCTTCTCCCACCAGATAAATGGGCAGACGTACACATTCCCACTCCATTCACATAGACCTTCCCTTGCACAATCTCACCCGGCAGCATCGTCAGAGAACCGCCGGCTCCACTTAAGCGAAGGGTAAACTTCATACAGACTTCAGCAGGGGCCAGGATTTAATCCTTGGCTTTTTAGACACAGGAATTCGAGCGCTTACACCCTGTTCCTCCCGCTACACATCTGACACAGACAGTCTCGTACATGTCCAGACACTCCCACCTCACACGCAGCCCTTCTCGCATGCCCACACACTCTGACTCAGATGCACAGCCTGCACTCCGTCACCCTGCGGGGACACACCAAGCTCATTTGCCACTTGCTAGGCTAGTCAACAAGAATTAAAACCGGGCAGGGAAGAAAACAAAAGGGTGCTAGTTACTCAGGAGCACAGGACAGAAATGATTTGCAAGATGAAAAAAAATTTTTTTTTCCTAAAGTACAAATAAATAGTATGTCTCGTACGTCAGCAGAAAGCAAGCTCTACACCTTTTAATCAGGAATCTTGTAATATTTGATTAAGTTTAATTAAACCCTCTTCAATCTCCTCGCACGTAGCCTCAAAGCTTAGAGTGGAGCACCTTAAGGATTACTTCCTGGGTAAGTGTACTCCAAGCAAAGTAACTTCTCATTTCAAAACAAAATCCCAGAAAACAGATCAAATTTGGCAATAATTTCTTCCTTCTGACAATTTGCTCCGGAAAATTTCTCACCGAGCCTTCCTTATTTTGGAACGTTCATTTATAAAGCATTACCCTGAGAAACAGCATGTCAGGACTACCAGGAAAATGAAAAAAAGCCGCACGTCTCCAGTTTCCCATTTTTAGATTAAATTTAAAGCAACCGGTATATTTGTTTGCCAGTTAAAACAAACACCAAAATTATTGGTATCTCTGTTACTCTTCCACAGAGATCCGAGGCAATTCTCTTTCTAAAGCACCAAGGGTACCTTAAACCTTCAAGTAACTCCAAAGGTTTAAAAATCCTCAACTCCAAAAGGAACCAGACACTTCACCCTGCCCAGGTTTAACAGCCCCTGCAATACGGAGGAGGATCTCCCGGGGTTCAAGGAGTCCTGCTGTGCCGAGGAGCTAAATAAGTGACTTCTGGTCATTTTCAGCCACATCTTTAATGCTATTTCAATACTGTTATTGCTCACTTGATTATCATTTCAGTTTTGCTGCTATTTTTAAAGACCTGCCTTACTGTCTAGAGTCGAATCGCCCACCAACTCTAAAAATAGAAAGCAGGGGGAATGAAGAGTATCAGAATTTGTCGGCGTTTCCATTTCAGGATTTTAACATCCTTAATCAGTTGCTATTATTTAGAAACAACAGAGCAAGGCTGGATTTGCACAATATATTTCAACAGAGGCAAATCTCTCGGGGGGAGATTTCGGTCCCCAAGTACTCACCACCTCAACGCCAAGCACACCTCCTCGCCCTTCGCTGAAGAAAGCAAGTCTAGCGCTCCGAAAAAAAAAAAAAAATTAAAAATAAAAGCAACAGCCCCAGCACAAGACCTGACAACAACCAAAGCAAGCGCACCCGGACGGACAGACCGCCCCGCAACTTTCTGCGGGGCTGGAGGCTCTGCCAGCCGAAACCTACCGGCTCTTTGCTCCCCTCGAAGCGAGATTCCGCCGTTTTGACCCAATCTAAGGATACCTTCGAAACGAGATTAGTCTTCGGGAGGGGTAGGGGGGTGGGGGAGAAATAAATTAACCGACAGCTGCAGCCGGGCGCTCGCAGGCCAGGATTTCCACCTTAAAACTGCAGAAACGCCTGCGTCTCGGGTGGCACGTCCCGGGCTGTTTCTCGAGTTGCCTTCGGGGTTACCAAGAGACGGACGGACAGACGGACAGGCGGGCAGGGCGCAGCCGGAGCCGAGCCCCGGCTCACCATCGCCACCGCCCTGCCCGCGCCGCGGTAGGTGACACGCCGCCCATCCCACCCCGCAGCTCCTTCTGTTCCTCACATGTTCTCCTCGCTGTTTTTAAATATCGCTTCCCCACAGCGCTCGGCGGGCGGCTGCGCGGCCCGGGGAGGAGCGAGGAGGAGGAGGAGGCGGCGGCTCCCGCCGCCGGGAAGCCGGCCCGCCCCTTCCCGCCCTCCTCACACACACGCAACCCCCCCTCCCGCCCGGCCGCGGTACCGGAGGCTCCGGAACGAAGCGATAAAGCTGGCCGGGCTGAAATAACACCCTGTCCCTCCGTCCGTCCGGGGTTCCCCCAACCGAACCCTCATCTAAGCGGGGACACCGGAGGGAAGCGAAAGCGCGGTGACCGGGTCCCAAGAAACGCCTCGGCCTTCGGTTTACCGGGCACGAAGCGTTGCGTTTCGCCTCTGTAAACCTTGGCGAGCCCCTGCCTCTGCCGAGGAGGATTTCCTCAGGCAAAAAATAACTAGGAACAGGCCGCTGGCAGCGCCCAGGCCTGCGTGCGTGTGCGCTTGCACGCGAGGAGGGAGCCGCTTCCCGCGACACGCAACTTCAACACCACGTCAGCCCTCGCCGCGGCTCAGGAGTCACGCCGCGCCTCGCAATAAGCTGAGGCCAAAGGCACGGCGCTCTCGACTTCCAAAGGTTACTGGGTTTCACAGCGCAAGTTATTCAAAGAACGCTAATTAACGACTTAAGAAGCAAACCAGGAGCCCATCCTGGAACGAAGTGGCCGTGACTCATTTTCTGTACCTGCGCGGCGTGAGCGCAGTCCCCTCCTCGCACGGGGCTGCCAGGATGTGGGCCGTGCTAGTTACTGCCCCTGCCGCACGCTGAAAAAGAAAGCGCCAAGTACAGCAAATGCAGTGAATTACAGTAAGTTACCACTCACGTGGCGTGTTTTATAGGTGGAACTCGTTGAAAGCATAGTTCACTTTCTTTTGTCCAAAAGCCATTAGCATGCTCTCATCTTTTGGCTGCAAGCTGTGCGTGTGAGAGCACGGTGGGTTAGTGCGGCTGCTGGCGTGAGGGCCTGGGACGCTTCCCTGGTGAATCACACGCTTGTTTTGCTGTAGTGAATTTCAGCAGGACGTGCCCATCAGCTCACAGGGAGGTGACACCACCAGAACTAAGTGCATCTGCATCACTAACACGGCCAGACAAAATAACTTACAAAGAGGTAAATAACTTCAGAAGGTGAATTCTATGTTGATGGAACACCTATTATTTGTGTTATTGTTTTCTTTTTAAATAAAGCCAGCCTTTCACTCCTCCTGCTCAGTGATTTGATGAAATTACCTATACAGAAAATACAGGCATCTGGAAAGAAACTGTCATTCTAAGATGGCACAAGCTTTACAGTGCGTTTTGAAAATGCTGCACAGCTGTGTTTATAACAGGGAGAATATAGCATTTCTACAAACAAATTACAAAAATTGAGCTTCATGCAGTTGGCGCTGACTTCTTATAGAATGACACAATAGAGGCTGAGTAAAGAAGGCATCTATATCTACAGGAGCTGAAAACAAATTATCATCTGTAAATTAATTGAACTCTTGAGTGTCTGAAACATCAGACAGGCACAGTCTTAAACTCTGTCTGGACTTGGCACAGCAAGAGCTGTACCAAGCACGGTGACTAGCAATGTGTCATATCCTCATTCAGTGAGAAAGAACTGTGTAGACACTTGCATTCATCTTCTATTACCAGAACAGAAATTATCTGTTTGGAATAGCTTATGTCATGCATGAGATATAAATAAGTAGCACATATGGCTGAACTACACACCAAGGTACGCACAACTCCCACTGCAGTGGGCTTGTAAGGATGTAACTGAGGAAAGACAGAGGCCTGGAATAACCATCTTTCTCAAAACAAATGTATAATTAAAGGAAATACATCACAGCACACCAGCAGATCATGCACCCATTTCTGAGGCTACCCCACACAAATACATGAAGTAACTATGACCACCATGAAAGTATGATCTCATTTTTAAATACACGTTTAAATCTTAAGCAAGAGAAAGCAAGCTTTAATTATTTCTTTCAGATGGTAAACTACATCAGAGTGAATGCAGCAATTTACAATTCTGACTTGCAAATAATGGAATAATCAGTATGCACACTTCACTTCGCTGATGAAAGAAGGGAAATGTCTTTAACTTAAATGTTCACGCTAAAAAAAAAAGTTCTTATGCTGCAACACTTTTTTTTCTAGTGACAGAAACAAGGCCTCCTTTTCTACCTCAGTACTGGCACAATGAACATTCTTAACTTCTTAAAACACATCCCATTATAGGAAGGTTAACTGTCCTTTTCTGATGTTTTATATGAAAGTCAACAAATGTTGGTGGGAACTGGAAGAATGGCGGAGAACAAGGCAGCACACAGAAGGTGTGCTGCATCTTCTCAGTTCCTCTGATGTCATTACATCCCAAGTCTATCTTGCACAGACTCTTGCTCTCTGCATTTTCAGCAAGAAGGGAGAGGAGCAGTTGTTGCCACAAGCTCTTATTTTAGCTCAATGTATTTCTGCCAGCAGAAAAGCAAGCTGTTAGACTCCACGTTCTCTGTCCTCTACAACTTCTCCCCTCCCAACAAGTTTAAGAGTGGTATATACCACCATTCTAAAATCAGGCAATGGTAAGAAGGTTCCAATGTAACCCAATTAACAGAGACCCAGAAATCAAAGTCTAACCTTTTCCACAGCTGTATTTCATACGTTCTCAGGATGCCTTTACCTTGCAAACTGCTTCTTCACAACCTTTGATAGGGTGCTGTAATGGAGCTCTCCCTTTAAGGTACACATTGTGGAAGAAACAATGAGAAACTATTGTCAACTTACTTGTCAAGGGAAAGTAAAGGTTCCTGAAGGAAAGTTAAAAAAGAGGGCCACGGTGATGCCAGATGTGCCCACTTGCAGTAATGCATGGGGAAAAAGCTGTGGTTTTCAGCACGTAAAGGTAAAACTGAGCTATGTTAAAAAAGATCTTCTGCCATGGAATCAGAGGGAAAAACCATTGGCAGTGGGTGGCGAGCAATGGATGTGGGGAAGCCCTCTCACTAAAGATTAAGAATCCCTGCAGATGCAGTTTTGGGATGTTGTGGGCTGACATTTTGGGGAGCAAAACCAATGCAGTACATAGACAAAACAGGTTTTAAAACCTTTTTCTCCTGATTCTTTGTAACCAGGAAAAGAAGTTAATGAAGCTAGAAATACTTCCCTGCCTTCAGGATATCTTTCTGAACTGCACAATCTAGTTTAGTCAACTGTCCAAAACGTTTAGCATGTTTACATTTTCCTCTTCTCAATTATGGAGCAGGTGAACATTGAAACTACTGAAAAGGCAGGATGTTATGTGGTGTTATGTGGCACACCCCTTTCTGTAGTATCTAAGGTGGCCTTGCCAGAAAATACGCCAGCTTTTCCAGAAAAAGTGCTTCAAGGTCATCAAGCAAAGCTATCAGTACTGCAAGACTACTTTTCATTGATAGTACGATAATCACAAAACCACTGCTATCAACCCAAGATCTTGCTACTCAACACAGAAGCTGCGTGACTGAAACTCATGCTTACAGGAAGTTATATTGGTTGGAAGGTAACTTGTTTTAAGACTACATGTAACGCTGTTCTTAGGTGGTCTTCAATGACTTCAAGGCATCAAAAAAATTCCTCTTGCGAGGAATCTCAGTGCTACTGTTACTAATGTGCTTATACTCTGTATGTCTAAAATAACCAACCTCACTTTACACAGCAAATCGAGAAGAGAATGAAGTTGACTTCAGTAGTACGAGTTTCCTCCAAGAACTTCTTTATCATTTCTCCAATTTAACCAGTTACTACGTAACTTTTACTTTTTTTTTTTAATTGCTTTTTAGCACTGGATTTTCCACTACGTAAAAGTAAAACAATCAGTACATATTATTACTACATAAAATACTGAAATCTACAGTTCCAGGCTTTTTTTTTTCCTTAATACTATCATTATTATATTATGTAATCATATTGATATTTTCTTCATCTTAATTATCTGGTATAACAGTTAAGCAAAAATACAGGATGAGACATATCCAAGGTTAAGCAACGATTCAGTAGCAACTGAAAAAGGACACAGGTCCCGTGACTCACACAACAGCACTTGACACACTGGATCAACCATTTAGCACTTCAAAATCAAAGAGAACACATACAAATGTATATGCCTCTTTCTTTACTATGTAGCAGCAGGTATGAATGCTGAAAATAAGAAAAAGGAATGAAAGTTGTTCTTAAGCTACTGAATCATTATCATTATTTGCAGTAGGAAACAACAGAGTACAAAGTCATACCACCTTTATTCTAGAAAAAAAGACTAAACTTATGACTTTAATTTACCAGTGGAAAAACAATCAATCTATTAATGTTTTACAGTACTGAATAAAAGATGTACATTTATTACAGAAATCAATATGAAACTCAGGAATTCATCTATGTAGCTAATTTTTACTGTAATGCTCTAAAATTAACCAAGTAGATGGTTCTTTTCCATACCAATGCTTGATGAAAAGTGCTAATCACCTTCAAATAACGTTTCAAGCCCTACCCTTGTTCTGACGTGGACATGTGCCAGCAAGTCAGGTTAGGTAAGGACCAAGGGAAAAGAAATGTCAATGATGCAGACATTTTTAAAAAGTTAACAGATGGGAAAAGACAATCTCTGATCAGTTCACCCTGTTATCAAGATGTGCTAACTCTTCCATACCTATTAGACTTTTGCAATAGTCCATTTTTCATCATAAGTCAACAGACTCAACCTATTATGTATAGGTTTCGTTTCTTCTCCCTTACAAGTTCCATAAATAAAATATTTATAATTTTTTATTTTCTGTGCGTATTTTTATCTTTCCTCTTAATACTAAGACTTGTAACTTCAATCAGGTTTTTTTAGAAGTTAAAAAAGTGCTTGCTGTCTTTCTATGAAGGTGAAATAATGCAAGCCGGTTTTCACTAAGGAAGAGAGGAGAGCAGCAAAGGTTTACTCAACACCTGTATTCACGTAGCCTTTGCTGGAGTGACACCTAGTGGGTTACATGTTACTTTGGTCCATCCTGAAGATCAGAAGGGCAGAAATGTCAATGTCCAAACATGTTGAGATGAAGTTTTCTATTAATTAAAGTCTCCCTCCACTGGAAACACTCAACATTGACTGCACTTGGGCCAGGCTGGTACATGTAACTTCAGGTCAGAAGGAGGACCTCTGAGGAGTGGTAAACGCTTCATGCCACAGCCTTTCAGAAAAGAAGCTGGAACCCTACTACTTTGCTGTGGGGCATCTGTGTTGTGTATCTATGTTTTTAAGAATGGCTGACTTCCACATACTATCAGAATGAAGAATTGCTTCTGAAAATGCCACTACATTCAGAGCAAGATGATCAGTAAGTAAATAACTATAGTAATTACTATTCCTCCTTGTGCCCTATTGCTATCAGATATAGCCAGGAATCTTAGGTAACTAAGCTGTATCGCATATCTGACTGGTAGATGTATTTGGCTCTTTGGAGGACAGCAATGACCTAAAACCACAGTGTTTTTAAGAAAAATATAAACACAGATTATTTGTCCGGTACTATCCACAAGCAATTAAAAAACCAAACCCTCATCTGCTTACACATGATAATCTAGAACTGGTGTAAATGGGAACAGGTGGCTAGTTCATAGTCTTTAAAATAAAAATCTTCTTGCTAGTTAAATTCACTGTGTGGTGGTGATCTTTTAGTAGAATCTCATATTCTTTTCTTTTACACTGCTCAAAAGAAAAGTATCAAAACTAGAGTAGTTCCAATTCATCAATGTTAGTAAATGAAACCTTTTGAATCCAGACCCAACTTCTACATTTGCAGGTAGCAGTAACAAAAAATAGTAATGTCCTTGGTCTCAAATTCACCTTAATATCTTGTACTAGTATTAAAAGTTTTAAAACCACACCATTCTATTTCTCTTATTTAATAAAAGCCAAAAGTTTACTGAAAAGAGCATTTCACAGATTAAAAAAAATAAATCGTGTATTACACATATGAATATCACCACACTTCCTAGTTATTTTGCTGAGTGTCAGATACTCTTATCTCTCTAAGTGATTTATGATTCATGTATTTGGTCAGGGAATGCATGATTCAAAAGTGAGGCCCTTTTCCTGGAAAAATTGTTAATCATTTCTGCAGAGATACCTTACTATGCTAGGACTGCAGTCTTAGAGGAATAGACCTAGAACTTTGCCCTATACATGCAGCAGAACACTTTAATGCTTTTAGCGTATCACTACAGTAACATTATACAACTTAAGGTGAAGCATTACTAAGAGTTCCCATCTATCTTATGAAACATGAAATAATTTTATCACAAACTAGAAACAGAAAAAAATTGTATCAGTCATACACAAGTCAGCAGTCTCTCAAGAAGTCATCTTTCTAGGTGGAATTTTCTTCTGCAGCTGTACTGTCCAGTGTTGTATCAGTCTGAGGGGAAAATTAATGATGCTTCAAAACTAAAAAATAAAATTTAAAAAAAATCCCCCAACTTTATTCTTAAAATGCATGTAGTGAGCATTCAGAGGGCATCAGACATAAATTAGGAACATGTAACACATTTCAGTACACTAAAAAACCCCAAACGTCTAAATATCATTTTGTGACTGGAGTCTGAAAACAGCCTTTCATCAGCGTGAACGGGACTTCTGGAAACAGTACCTTTTGTTCAAAATTAAACTTCCTGACTTGCTCACCAGCAAAACATCATGTATCCATTCATGTATCTGTTACTGACTGGAGGGACGCTCTGGGACATTAAACTGATGAAAGCATCCATCCAGTTTTGAAGTTGATTTAGATACATGAGTTAATACATAAAATGATAGAAAATATGCCCACAATGGGGACACGCTCATTTGGTTTATACGGGACTTTGTTGAACTGGTGAGCCCTCTTGTGGAAGTCTCTTAAATCAGTGTAAGCCATGTAGGTTTCATTAAGGCCAAGGCAACACTTACCATGCATCCTTAACTAATATGAGCAATACAAACTGATTCATATAATATCATGTAACTTTTGAGATTTTTTTTAAGGTTAGTTCTAAAACATTGATGATCCTCGAACACATGGATCCTGCCACAAAGTAAGTAGTAATGTGTGGATGACAGTGCTTTGCTCCTTCTCCTTTAGGCTGACTCCTATTTAAACTAAACAATAGGAATGCTCCTTCATAACGCAGTGTTGGCCAACTAAAATTTAAACAGTTCTAAAATTAACAGCTAGTTCTATCTAACAGACAGGTATTTTACTATCTACATGCAAATAATGTCCATTCTTCAACCAAAAATTCCAACAAATTATAAAGGGACACCTGGAAAGTAACAGTACCCTAGTATTTTACATCTGAAAAAACAGCTAACAGCTGCTCACTATAGCGAAACTTCATTAGAGCTTTAGTTACCAAGTAAAACACTGATTCTACAAAGACCTGCAACACCCTTGAAAAGTCGAAGGTGTGAATGAAGATCTCTGGAGACATCTCTTGAAAAAGTCAATCCTTACAATATAAAAGTGAGAGTATTACAAATTTGACTGCCCTTTCTCCCAAGCTCTGCATGATTCAAACAGCAAGGAGGAAAATAGCAGCATTCACATCTTAAATTAAAAACCAAATAAATGAACAGAAGAAATTAACACTAAATTCAACAAAACATTTTTCTTCTGAGATGGAGGAGATGAACAAAAATCTGAAGCTCAGGAAATATTGTTAATGTTTAAATCCTCAAACTTAATTGTGCCTCCTGAAAACAGCAATAATAATAGAAATTATTCACAAACATATCACATGCATTCAATGGACGAGGCATAGTTCCAGATCAGCTGTAGCAACACAGTAATGTTCTAACCCTGCATAATGATACAAAACCATCTGGAAGAAAACGGGATAAGTCCTTCATTTTGCATGATACATATGGTAAGCAACCAACTAGGAGACACACACTGCTTAGAAATCCTGCATGTCTTCCTTCAATACTGCATAGCATACAGTTTGTCTCGGTGGCGACTCCCAAAGCCTCCCAGCTGTGCATACTGTGAGCAGCTGGATGGATACAGTCTGCAGAACACATAAATAAAACCACAGCGTTAGATAGCATCATGCAGAAAACAGCAAAATGATCGCTATATTCAGCAGCTGCTCTTTGTCTGAAATAGCCTTAAGTGACTGTAAGTAGGAAAGATGCTCTGCTCTACATTTTAGAATGAGAATGTGCATTTGACGGATTATTTCTTTACAGAAGAATTATTGTGTGGGAGTACACTATAAATGCTTTATTTCTAGAATTCAGCAATCCGTGTGTTGCTGAATTCAGCATTCCAGAAGCTATAGGATACTGCCTTGCTATATTAATTCTGTTCATGAAGAGTTTTTTCTTTTACATTTCCTAAGGTTTTTTAAATTAGGACAAAAACATAACTTGGAAGAATTTCCTCCAGCATAGGTCCAGGTTGAATCTAGCCATGATTGGCTAGCTAGAGAACAAAAAGCTAAATCTGTTTTCTGTGAATGGATTAATCTCCAATCTATACCAAAATTGCATGAAATAAATGAACCTGAATCAATTTTGTCTAGAGCTAGCTCAAATCTGCACCATGCTCAAGATCACCACAGGCATGTAGCTACACTGCTGCTATGAGCAGTTCTGTATGGCTGTGACACAAGTTTTGAACTGCTTTCCTGTAACATGGGCTATACATTAAGCTCAGTAGATCCAGCCTGGAGAACTAGACCACTGCAGACACCCGAGAGACTGTCTGTTGTTAGCCTGGCTCCTGTCCTACTCATTAGGTCTAGCTCCACTCCAGACTCCCTGGATCCAACACTGCTGCTGCAGAGCACACCTGCATATACCTGGACCTTGCTTCCTTGCAACAGACACCCTGTGAGAGCTTTCTGTGCAACTAGGAAGCGATGTCCTTCTCAGTGCTAGCACAGCTACACCCAGCCTGACTCTTACAGAATCCTCAGCATTCATGCTTATCAGATTTCTTCTTATCTCCAGACTTTTTATTAACTATGCCTGAGCTCAACTGTTACCTAAAGTTCTAAAAGCTGGCTGGATATCATTCCTATGTACTTCATTCTGTACAGATCATTACAGTGAAATGGGTATTACCATGATGAGTTCAAATGTTTCCAATGTGCAGGGCTAGTCTGTGTTACATATGATTACAAATAACCATTCAGAAGATGAGGTAGTCAGAAATACCCCCTTTTATTCATTCATCCAAACATTCTTCACATGATACTTCAGTTTCTAGTTCATCCGTCTTACTTTAGATATTAGCATTTTAGGAGCCATCAGCACATGGATGACCAACTCTTCTGACTACACATTATAGGCTAAAATTTTCCTATGGCTAAGATCCAGAAGGCTTTTGCCAAACTCAAGGCTGCAGGAATGGGAAACCCCAGGGATAACTCGCAGGTGGAAAGTGACACCAACCACCATGAGACCCTCCTACACTGCTACACTGCCAGTGTGACCTGTAAGAAAGCTTACAATACCTCCATGATAGGTGGCACACCCACCAAGAGTCCTCCTAAGCAGGTGAAAGTTACAGTTCCTCAGTGGCCTCCACAAAACAAATGGCTTGACTGCCATCCTCGGATCACATCTGGCTGGAAAGCATATATGCACAGAGTCAGTCTGCACAAACCTCTGCAGGACCAAACCAGGTGATTTTGTGCTTGAACAGAATAAAAAAACAAAAGATATGGAAAAGGATTAAATAAAACACCATAATTTTGTATTTCCTGCTTTCAGAAGCTTTTATTTGGATTAACTGCAGGATACACTGGCAGATCTCAAAGCAACACGGGAACCAGACCTTGATGTTTAAGAAATAGATGCCCCAATTCTTGAATATTAGGTTCACTCTTACCTGTAGAGTTTAGTTATTTTCCAAATATTGCATTTGATATTGCTTTTCAAAAGTGTGGTCAGTTCCATGCTCTACCTGGGATAAATGCTGAGCAAGCCAGCCCCCCTGAGAATCTACTAATAGATATTATTTCATTCATTTAGTCTACACACAGAAGAACCTATCAACCAAAACTTGAAAAATGCCAAAGGAGGAAACTGGAGCAGATGAGAGCATTTCAAGACACCAAAAATGGGTCACATATGCTACACTGAGATCCCTTCAGATAGAGCAAGTGTCACAGAAATCCAGCAATTTCCAGCTTTTGGAAGTTAAAGGCGAGCATAGCAATCCATTATTTCAATGCAGCGTTCTCAGAAGGTAAAAGAGAACATTTGTTCACCTCAATGATGATTGCAACTACCTTCCCTTTTCCTAACAGAGAGGAGAATGTCTTTCTCCTCTCCTTACAGAGTCAAAGATTCTTCCCAAATTACTGCCCAGATAAGAAATCTATCCTCTCAAAATTGTGTCTACCAACAACACTGGTTCAAGACAGTGCCATTCCTTACCAGCCCCCAGACTGCCCCTCCAGCTGTGACAGCTGTGGTCTTTTTGGGGCTACATTCTAAACCACATCAAGGAACAGATTTGGCTGAAAAATACTGCATCCAGATTACGCCTCCAATTTTAAACCTCAGACTCCACAGAATGCTTCAAAAACAGCACAGCACACAGAAGAATTGGGAAGCTTCTCATCCACCTAGTTCATACAAAGACAGCAGAAGCTGCTCAGTTTATGAGTGTCATGCATGTTTACTCAAAGGTTTTTCTTTTGTATTTCAACAATCCCCAATCAGCTGATCCAAAACTCAGAACACTAATCCCTTACTGCATGATAAATTTCAATACATCCAAGTAAACACGGGGATTTCAGAGTAGTAGAAGAGTTCAATTTTGAACAAAGAGGGGTTTTTCAATCTTAACTATAGTGAAGCTTTTGCTCTGCTCCAATTTAATTCTCGGACAGAGTTTAGTCCACTGACTCTGGAATGAATGCCAATGAGAAAATTTGTTTTAATTTAGATTTAGATGTGAATGTAAAAACCCAGCAGTTTTCAAAACTATAGAATTTATTTCCCAACTAACAAGTATTGGGGAAGAGGGGAGTATATAAGAGAAAACATGGGAAGAAATTTGTCCAGATTTCTCCTAGACAGAATGAGGAAAATACACAATTTCCCCTGAGAACTGCAACGGACAGCTGCAAGACTGTCTCAGTCATGAACTTTCGCGGCTGTATCTCACTGCTAGGAAATGTTCTCAATTTCAGTGAGTTACTCAAGTTAAAACAACTGACTAGACAGAGGTCTTCCAGATATGTTAAGTGAAATGGTTCAGCTAGAACAATTTAACAAGTGCCAAAGGAAGCAATCACCCCCGGAGGACTTGGTAGTGAAATGGTTACTGAAAGCAAAGAATAGATTCTGTTTCTGTGCTTAATAAAATCCCTTTTAGAGAAGGAAACAAAAACTGAACAGCTGGTAAGTAGACAGCAAAATTAACAGCTGTAAGGTGAGCCAAGTTTATGCTTTAGCTTTGGACGTAGGTTCACAATGGTATTTTCATAATGAGTGAGATCATTCCTCTGGCTGTGGAATGATTTAAACTGAAATCCATATAGTACTAGCATATAGATAATGAACTGAAAATGATGCAAGAGACTGGACAGACGCTTCACCTCCATGGTAAAACATCAAATCCAGAGTAAACACTGACACAAGGCTGAAGACATAACATCCTTTTTAGACTAACTTTAAAAGAGGAAAACATGCACACCCCCAAGTATAACAGAATATAAGCCACTGGTACTGTTCAAAAAAACACGTGCAAGCATCTGGAGACAACATCAAAGAAATGAGACTCTCCTCTTCTGAAAGACAGCTGGACTCATTGCTGTGTTACATTCTATAACCGGCTGAAATAAACAATTTTAAAATATCAGGTATCTCTTAAATGTATCTCTGAAGATTTACCCTGACAAACTAATGTTATAAAAGCAAAGGACAGAGAGGGTGTATCAAAGTCCATGTTGAGAACATTTGTTTTGTTATACAGATATTAAGGGTGTGCACTGTAATTCCACACAGCACACAATGTTCTATGTTACTTTTACGAACATGAATTGTACAACAACAACAGAGATCAGCTATAACCATCACTGGGGTGACATGTATTTTAATCACAAATATTATTTTCTGTGGGACTCGAGAGAGGCTTCTTGCCAGTCAGTATTTCTTTTTGATACAACTGTTACTGTTGGAATGTGATAGTGATCACTATCCTGAAGACAACACATTCCTGTCTGAAGGTTTTTAAGAATTCTTCTGTAAAACAAGAAGTCAGCTACCACAGTAACTAACAACAGAGAAATTCACTTAACCATAAGAAACACTGGGATGTCCTAATATTAACACTAGATGACAGCAAAAATGGTCCTATTTGGTCTGCTCATACATAATGTATTAATCTCAGTGGAGTTTTTTTCCACAGGTTTTGCAAGCTAAAAAACAGTTACCAAGCCTTTGAGTTAGATTAGAAGGACTGTATAAACCATCAAGCTTTAAGAGCTTGTAATCTTTTCAGCAGAGCTATGCCAAGAAAGAACCATAGCTCAAAGCAATATGGAATTTTCAACACAGTTGAGAGGTCTTACACGCAAAAACAATCTCTGTGTGCTCCCAAAGGTTTAGGCAGGCATACCTGGGCAAGCGTAATCAGAGGCTGACAGAAAGGTCACTTCGCACAACATGAAGACACACAGCAAATGTAGTTTGAAAGAACTGCTGGATTCCACAATATATTAATTCGATGGAATGCATAAATAAAAAGAGGGAGAGAGAGAAATAAACAGATGTTCAGAAAGTTGCTAGTCAATGACCAATAACAATCAAGATGTTCAAGACTGTTGGCTACGTAAGCGCAGCTACATAACCTCTGGCACCCACCTCAGGCAGGTCCAACTCCTCCCACCCTGCACGCAGTCCAGACATGAGTATATCCTAGGTATTCCTGCATTTACCTGTCAGAGACACGCAGGAGCAAAGGAACCATTATCTGGTCAGAACAATTCCGTATCACAGTATTGCTGTTTGCTACTGGAGCTACAAAGACTCACAGCTCTTCAGTCCTAGGGCACCTATTCCTAGCACTGTCATAGTGTCAGAAAGAGCCACCACAGCAGCTTTCTGGCTCTGTTCTTGACCCACCTGAGGTTGCTCCCTGCCTCTGCTGTCTTACAGGAATTTCCCCTTCTGCACATTAGGGATTCTTTTAGGATTTCGACACCTAAAGGAAGAGATGGCACAAATTAACCGACTGGAAAAAAAATAGTGATAAGTTATGGACTCATTAGGGCTTGTTTTGGTTTGGGTTTTTTTGTAAGATAGTCATATTAATGAAAACCATCCTTAGACCTTTGGACATTAAGATTCATATTAGCACAGAAGATAACAAATAAAACTTGCTAAAGAGCAGACTTACCTGCCTTCCAAACTGGAACAAATGTGTTTTGGAGTCTATACTTCACACAGATAAGTGGCAACAATAAAATAGACAAAAAAAGTCCTGCTGGGAAATGTCACTGCTCTCATTTAAAATTTTCAGCTTGGTCCAGCTTAGAGATTTAGATAAAAAGCAAGAGCAGTAAAGATAACCCATGTATTTCCAGAATATTTATCACTGCTTTCATGTTCTAGAAAGAAATTTGGTAAGAAACTTACTTCATAAGTTACAAAGATAACAGCATTAATAT
Organism: Aviceda cuculoides; assembly: GCA_035590195.1. Taxonomy (NCBI): domain Eukaryota; kingdom Metazoa; phylum Chordata; class Aves; order Accipitriformes; family Accipitridae; genus Aviceda; species Aviceda cuculoides. The sequence goes on from JAVJGG010000085.1 coordinate 41,854,492, forward strand.
TTCTATTATGAGGAGAACTTTTGCTTTTGAGTCATGGAGCCATTGTTCCTCTGATTTTGATGCCTTATGCTCCCAACGGCTTCTGAATGAGGATTCAGACAAGATGCACTCAGCACAATGCAGATTTAGGCACTTAAAACATAAACTTGAATTGTTTTGACAGAAATCGGTGGCCCAAGTTACTTTTAGGGAAGCAACTATGACATACTTAAAGTGAGTATGAAGCTTCAGTCACAGTTTGTTGTATGCAGTGTTCTGCTTAAAGCTACAGTTTGCCAGTGCCAGGATTTTTAAAAAAGCAAAGTGCTCATTTGTTTTTTCAAGAAAATTCTTTCATCATTTCACTGCCTAGAACAATGTCATACTTCATCTTAATGAAGAGACAGATGGTCACCAGGCAGATTTTGTTCCAGAATGACAGCATCCTTCCCAAGTAAACCCAAACCAAGAACAAAAAGTTAGACTTAGTTACATTCTGCCACAACACAAAACAAATTTACCCAGATGAGTGGAAGGAAGAAATCTGTGCAAGAGCAGAGTCAATGACTACATCTGAATCTTAAAACAATCTTAGTCTTTCCCATGATTTCCAACTACTTTATACAATTCTAACAATGTTCTTTAGTAAGGCAATTCTTACAATTGGTAGCATTAATCAAATAGTGATGTTAGCTACTATGCATTTAGTTTTAATGTGTTATACAAAGCAACCAAGACTGATCTCCACTCTTGTTGGAGTACCATCCTCAGTACAGATTTCAGAATGCCACCTAATCGGCAAACAGCATTTCCTGCCAGTGGGAGCCAGAAAGGGCTGAAGCCGTTGCACAACAGGTTAATATAACCCAGAAAGGCAGGGCACGAGTGTTTCATGCAACGCATACTCATCAAAAATAAATAAATTGGTGAAAGTCAGGTACGTCTGCAAGTCCAGTGAAATACATGCACGCACCTTCAGGTGCTTCAACGTCTTGAAATAACAATCCACTAAGACATCTCTGATGATGTCAATAATTTCCATGGAGAAAATTATTTCACTAAAAAAATCAAGTTCCTTATTATTTGTAAATGAATTTTGATCTGGTTTTTGGTGTTTTGGGTTTTTTTTTTTTTTTTTCCATTTTAAGACAGCCACAGAAATATTTAGAAATTGAGAATACACAGCTTAATAATCCTAGAACCCAATGAGGTGCAGAAGCCATCACCAACCACTCAACAGCACTAAAAACATCTATGAAGGACAATCCCCAAGTAAATATCTAGGCAGAGGAAAGCCACAGACGCCAGTTAACTGCAGCTACAGGGAGTCACCTACCACCTGCTGATGATGAATCCCATAGACCACACATTTCCCAGCAATGACATACCCATCACAGCTCCTGAGCTTCATCCGATGGGCTGATGTGCCAGCTAACCCAGCGTGGGAACCCCTGCTGCAGAGGTATCTCCAAACCAAGAAGGAAGGTCTCACCAGCAGAAACGTAACTCCCATAGTTGCCTGTAGATAATATGACATTAGCAGTATCATTCTGCTAGCATGCTATATGCAATACACTCTGAATCATGAAAATCCACTCTCAGTTTGGTCTTGGAAATTTATTACAAGGTCAAGCAGCAGAGTCCTACTGCACTTTAATGTTTTATAGATCTCTATCATAATGAATTATGATTTTTGATCATATAAATTTAACTTCGTCTCCAGCTAGCATTTTGTCACTGCACACACCTCCTAACTTTTCTTGCAAAGGGTAACTGGGGGGAAATAAGTGGGAAGAATGACTTTAATCGAATTTTAGAAAGACACACACTTTGCCAAATAAAGTTTCCTCAAAAAACGTTACAAATATCAAGGAAAAAATGCTGCCCCAGGAGACAAGGAGTGCTACCGTGCCGTCAGGACAACATCCCTAATGCTGAATCACAGCGGTGAAGCCCTTCACACTTTTGAGCAAGACACCACTGTCAAACCCCAAACCTTCTGTGGGCTCCCACGCGCCACGATCACAAACTGCAGGTGGACCGTTAAATAAAAAAAGGACCATTAAAAAAAAAAAAAAAAAAAAAAGCGTGGGGCTGAGAGGTTAGGGAACACTTCTGAAACCACTTCTGAAACAACAAAGAAATGCTTTTGAGAAGCATTAACTAGACCTGAACGCGTTTAAAAAAAAAAAAAAAAAAAACAACAAAAAACCAAGAAAACAAGCC
>JAVJGG010000085.1:41857287-41902527 GCA_035590195.1 Aviceda cuculoides
GGGAGTGGGGGGGAATGGCAGGCCCTGAGGGGGAGCAGGGGGTCCCCGCAGCTCTCCTCGGGCTCCCGGCCCGCTGCCGGGTGCGGGTGGGGGGGGTCCCCGGGCTGCTGGGGTTCCCACTGCCCCGGGCCGGGCCTGGCCTTGAGCCGACCCCCGGCGGGATTATTTCGAGTGTCTCCGTGCTGCGTTAGATCCAGCTTCGAAGCCGGTCCGGCTTGGAACAGCGGGCGGGGGGGGGTTGTGCTGTGGTTTGCGAAGATGGACGAGCCGCTGATGGAACACTGACGTGTCAGTCTCAGCGCTGCCTAAAGCTGGCGGGCTGGCTGCTGCTGAGCCGGGTTTGACATGGTCTCATAAGGCCCCTTTCAGACACAAGCAAAACAGATTTCTCTGTTGGGAAGTGGTTTTTAATGCAGTTCATTAGCCCCCCCCCAAGTGATTTTTCAGGAACTGGCTTTGATCTGGCAGAGCCGGTGCTGAATTGCAGAGCTGGTAAGCTGCATAGGACTCCTGTGGGGGCATTTTTCTTGGAGAGTGAAACCGCTCAAAATGTCTGTCTGTCTTTCTTTTAAGGGCTTTATTGGAGGATATGGCATATGGATCTTGTTCAGTCTGCAGTCCTGTATAGCATAATGACCCTCATCAGTACCTATTTAGTAGCTTTTGCATATAAGAACGTCAAGTTTGTTCTCAAACACAAGTAAGTTTGGTGGCTGCTTGAAGTAGAATTTATTATTAAACAATTTCACAAAAACAGCATTTACTTTTTTTTTTTTTAATGAATAAGAATGTCCGAAAAGTTACTCCAAAAACTATTTTACAGAGAAGTATCTCCTAACTGGTTTCTGTCATCTCCTGTAATTGTGGAATAGACTAGCCTTGTCAGTTAAGTGTACAATGAAATGTCAAAACTACCTTTGTTCTCTCTCTGGGTATTGCCACAAGCTACATTTGACTAATACTTCTAGTAATTTGATTATTACTTGTTTTCCCTTCAACTTGGCCAAATGGTTTAGTGTCTTGGCAAAGTTTTATTCTTCACTGTCGATACAACTTCCTATAATCCCAGGGTTGGTTTTTGCTGTTTTTTTTTTTTTTCATTTTTCAACTTCTTCATAAATGGTGTTTCCTACAGAGTAGCACAGAAAAGAGAGGACGCTGTTTCCAAAGAAGTTACTCGCAAGCTGTCTGAGGCAGACAATAGGAAGATGTCTCGTAAGGAGAAGGATGAAAGGTAATCCTCTTTGTTCTCTTCGCTCTCTCCCTTGTTGTAACACTGCCCGGTATCTTTAAGGCTGTAGGTAGGATATTAGTGACTGTTCCTCAGCCATTGGTTTTTTTCTGTGTTCTGATAAGTAGGAGCTGGTCTGTCAGCTCTTTGTTCACCTGTTAAGTAGAGTGGGTGCCCATTAGGACTGTACAAGATGTGAAGTAATGAACTATCAATCAGGTCTCTGGAGCAAAAAGCCTTATCTTCCCTTCTAATTGCCAGGCACGCTGGTAGCGTCTTAACAGGTAGAGGCTTCCAAGAAGTGTTATTTATGAAGGGCTGAGTTTGACGTGCCTGGTAGGAAAACAGGCGTCAGTCATTTAAGTGTACAAGTGCGCAGTATATGCAGGGCTTTGTCTTTAGTGACTTGACTGATAGTTCTTGCTGCGCTCTGTTTTCTAGAAGCTGGCTATGACGAGCAGCAGTATGTGGATTACGACACCTCTGGGTGTCAATCGCTTCATAATGGTGGGTGTGCCAGGATATGCATTGATTTAAATGTGCCTGAAATAACGTCTCTACTTGTTCCTAGAATTCTGTGGAAGAAAAATGAAGTTGCAGATTATGAAGCAACAACTTTTTCCATCTTCTACAACAATACTCTATTTCTGGTCTTGGTCATCATTGCTTCATTTTTTGTGCTGAAGAACTTCAACCCCACTGTGTATCCTTTATTACCACATGTGAAACAACCAGGGACCTACTCCTGTTTGTTGTCATTAGTAGCTATATTTGTCATGTGGGTTGTGAGATTACTCTATTGATACGTGCAGTTCATTGTAGTACCTCAGCTTAGAAACACTGTAATATAAAAATAGATATTACCAAAACCAAGTCTCTCAAGCACGTAGAAGTTTAATATCTGACGTGAGATGTTTTAAGGATATCCCTTGGCCAACATACAGAAATTCTTAAGGCTTTGCCATTTCAATTGTAGTTGTGGAACAAGGAGGCAGCTCGTGTTCTTACAGAAACACTGCATCCGTGTTAGTTGCCAGGTGCTCTTACATTACAGGATTGTTTAGTTTCAGTAACTTCACAAGTAATACTTTTTTGTTACTTAAGTAAATAAGTGCTGCCAATCAGGGCCACATATGTTAATTACAGAGCTTCTGTATTTAACTGTATTTATAAACACTATTAAGAGAACAGTCTAAACTTTATGGGTGTCTTAATTTTGCAGTTAAGTACATTTCGGCGTCTTGCTAACAGCCTTGATTGTCAGCTGTGTTTCAGGTTACGAAGTTGCAGTTTTAAAACTCCTACAGAGAAAGACTGTCTCAATTCCTCCTTCTTTTTCATAAAACTTCTACTAAATGTTCTGTACAAAAGAAGTGGTATCTTTACAAGTATATGTCCTTAACCTTTTGCCTACAGAAACTATATTCTTTCTATAAGTGCTTCATCTGGACTGATTGCTTTGCTGTCTACAGGATCCAAGTAGACAAAAAAAAAAAAAACAACACAGCAATTCATTTCTGTGAGAGGGTTCAACTGCCATACAAAAGTTTAAGGGTGGAATAGGAATACATGTTTTTTATTGTGTGACTGCTTCAGGGTATGGGGGGGAGGGTCTGAATCCAAAATGTTTGAATTATATTTACTTTACATGGTATTATTCAGTAACTGAAATAATCATTTTTTTTACTTAGCAATGAAGGGAAATGGTGTGTGAGCAGTTATCAAACATAACCTTTCTGAAGCACTGCATGGGTGTGATGGTACTACAGACTGACTGTTAGACAGGTACACTGTAAGGGACTGCTACACAGCGGTACAAACGGTTGTACTTAAAACCTGTAACAGAATTCCCCTATAAGTTCAGTGACTGGTATAAGAACCAAACTCACTGATCATAAAAAGCGACAATCCACCATTTATCATTGTAACTTGAAAAGTTTTAATAAAAAGAAGACTTTTTTTTGTCATTTAATTCCTTTTATTTCCATTCTTAACTTAAAAAAAAAAAAGGGCATTTTCATGGGCAAGCAGCGTGTGTAGGTTTGTCAATGCTTTCTGCGTCCAGAAGAGAGGAGTCTTCTAGAAGCTTGCATATGTACTGTTTTCATTGGAAATACTCATTTTTAAGTAACTTGGAGTCAGGAGAAAACCTAAACAGTATCTCCTAGAAAAGTACTTTTAAGTGATTTGAATGTACTTTTTTTTCATTCATGTCCAAAGTCATAAATACAAAGGAAAAATAAACAAAACCAAACCTCTGCCAGTTTTCCTGGCACAGTGTAACAAAAAATGCTTTAGCTGGCTTTTTATAATGGGTTTATCAGACAGTCCTTTTGCTTTTTTCATGCTACCAGTGAAGCAGCTGTTATGTTAAATGCTAAACTCTACTACTGTTAATGGAATCATACTGTAGAAGTTACAGATTTTGCCATTACAGACTAGTGGAATCCTAAACAGGGAAGAAAGAGAAGTTTATAATCAGATTTAATGTAACAATTAGTTTTCTAATCTTCAATAAGATTCATATTTATGTAAAATACAGCAAAATGAAGATTCCGAAGTGCAGAGGACAGTGTATCTGCATTGCCTTAGAGTATGCTGAGGTTGTAATATCTCTGTTTCTGACAAATGCAACCAGGACAGTCACAAAACTATTCCCTGATTACCCAGTGCCTGCTGACTGTTGCAGTACTTCTCCCTTCAGCATCCTTTGGGACTGGGGTTGGATGAGGGTCTTCAATCTTAACTCTCCACTGATAATTTACTTTTACTTTCCTTCCCAGTAAAGATAATACTATTCATGTACTTACATCATGAAAATTCCAGTTGGTTTGGTGCACTTTAGAGCTGCCATTGAAATTACTTTTCTGGTCAGTCATTTAAGACTCTTCAAATTAACTCGATTATTTTCCTTCAAAATATGTGGATTTTTCCTTATCACTTCTGCCTGCTTATTTGCTACTGAAGGGAGCCTTTTCATATTGCTTGCATAATTTTACTTTCCTTGGCCTATCACTTTCATAAAGGATATAATCTGTATGTATTTTAGTCTACGTGTTTAGCACATGTAAAACAAATTTCTAACAAACTTCTGTAAATGGTCAGAATCAAACATGAGGCCAAGCTGACTGCTCTGTAAGCAACAGGACTTGAACATTCCTGTTTTGCTGGTCACTGGTGATTTGCCTGGCTCCTACCAGAAGTACACAGTACTTAAATTCAGACACGTGAGCGGGCAATGCCATTATATTCATTTTACTTGTCAGCATTGGTAGGGATAAGACTCCCCTATTGGGCGTTTTAGAAGGTGGCAGATGTATTTTGCAGGAAATCTGCCATCTAGAGAAGTGATTTGAAGCAGCGCTTTCTTCTGCTATTACTGTCAGTTCGCTGAGTCTTTTATTAACAGCTTTTCATCTTACCTTAGTTTTTTGGTGTTGACAGTTGCAGAGGCCTGGAGCGTAGTGTGTGTCAGAATTTTTCTGGAGGGAGAACTTTGCAGCACTGACAGCCTGAAACAAAAGCGGGTGGGTGGGCTGGGTTGTTTTCTACAGAAAGCCTGGTCTTTTCTGTGGACTTCTTCACAGAAAAGTGCTGGGGTTTTTTTTGTTGTTGTTCTGGGGGTTTGTTTTTGCGGTTGGTTGGTTGTTTTTTTCCCTTGCAATCCCCACTACAAGCCACACCCAGTTTCTTCAGTATAATGCTGAAGTTTAGCCTAAAGCTAGGCTACTGCTTGGCACCCCATTGCCCCAGAACACTAGGCGAGTTGACTTTTAAGCTTTTGCTCTAAGTAAGGGACAATCTCCTTTTCAATGCCATTTCCTTTTCAATTAAAAAAAAAAAAAAGGTTGGGAATGAATATATTTTTAATATGTTGTTGGATTCCCATGTACCTGAGAAGGGGAAGAAAGAACATTACGTTGTACCTCCAGAGGTGAGAAAAGGAACTAGTCTGCTACTGGGAAAATAATTCTACTATTAAAATAATGAAGCTGTTAACTGTATAATGGTCAAAGCCTTTGTGCTGCCCATGAAGCAGATTTTAAAATACTGAAATAGTTAATTGTCACAGCTAATACTGCAACATTAGGGGATGTGGCCCAGAGCAGTGGAAGTAAGTAATAGCAGGGAGGTGAGCAGTGCCTTCGGTGGCGGTCTCCACCTCCACTAGCTGTGACCGACCAGCCCAGCGTCATTTGGGAGAGGCTGGTGACGGAACGGCAGTGGATTTCAGTGAACTGTCAGGAGGATGTTCACGTTGTGTTTGTGTCAGGACAAAATGTTGTATACGACTGATATCAGTCTGCCTTAGGAGACTAACTTCTAGAAGTACCTTCTCCAAGACGCACAGCCAGACCAGACCAGACCAGCCCGTCACTCCCCCGCGCCAGGTCATTGTCCCTTGCCCAGCATGGGTACAGCTGAAGATTAGAGTTTCCCTGTGGAACGATACGTATCCAGTTTCAATGTAAACCGTGGCTGTTTCAAAATCAGTCTCACTATTAGTAACAGGTCTCTAAGTATAAAATTAGATGCACAAAATGCTTTTATTGTGTCCAAGCAGAAGTCAAAGTCAGACTGCATTTCTGGATATACAGCAGCTAAGTTCATTTACACATACCATAGCTCATTGGATTAAATACAGGAGAAGACAACTCAAGTATTAATATCTGTTCACGTGGCCCCCCCGTGAACGCTGCACGCACTCTGCAGGTATCCTGGCGTCGAGGGGACTAGGATACAAGGGTCCTACAAATACTGTACGTCGCTGTACCCCCTAGGAAGTATGTGCCCAAAGTACGCGAGTCAATACGAGTGAGGAACATTTACCGAAATCATAGGCATGTTTTACAAAGCAAACTCATGGTAAAATATGATGTGGTTCTTGAGATGGGCAAATTAATATGTAAATGCTTACTATGAACTCCTGTAGAGGGATGAAGTGCTCACAAAAAACCTACCTGTTTAAACTGTGTCTTAAAAATACTATGCATTTACTTATGCCCAATTCCAAAACAAGTTAAAGCAAATGTGACCGTCCACCAAAGTACGTACCTGTCTTTTTTTTCTGGTATTTTTCAGCAGCTATATATTATATATATCTTATAAGTATCTATATCCTTAAAAGCTCATGAATATTGAAATTTGCAATAGCTACATCTACAAGCAGGCAGAAGTAGAGGCAGGTTTCTGTAGATGCAAAACCCAATATTTTATCATGGCTTTCTTGGGTTAAGGTTTATGTGGAATTAGAATTTTGCAAACAGCCATTGTTTTTATTAACCCAACATGAGTGTTTGGGTTTTCTAACTGTGCTCTTCTGGCTTGTACTCAGAAATACTTCCCAGGAGCGCTCCACAGCTGAAATAATTGTATAGTTAGGAGCTGAGCTATCTAATTTCTAACTAATTCTCTGTCTTACACCCTTTATTCAACTACAAACGAAATCTAAAGCATATATTCAGCATAAAAAAGAAAATGGAAAATTTGAGCTTGCCCCTTCTATCTGTTAACCTGAAGAAACTTTATAGTTGAGATTTCCCAAATGTGGTTTTATTAAAACCTTAAGTTGTATCTGGCTTTTCTTCATTGAAAAAATAGATCTGTACATCCTTCTTTAATTACCAAGTACCTGAAGGTTATAAATTATTTTTTGCTTTACAAGTGTTTTTCACAGCACGAGCATGAGGTGCTAAGAGTAAAGTAAAAATTAATGAATTCAGTCGAAGGTAAGAAAATACAAGGTTATTCTTGGTTAGTAGAGAGAGATCAACTGTGCTTTTAAATTTCACTGCAGATTAGTAGCAACAGCACACATCTCGAAGGATCCAGTGACAGCAGACACCGAGCAGCAAGCTGCTGAAATTCTCATGACCGGATATTGATTCGGGGCTGTACTTCTGTACAGAGCACTTTTAAAACCATGCAGTCCAGGGAATTCATGCATTGCATTATGATCTGTAGTCCTTCTTGCTGTAGGGCTTATTTCCCAGAATATTATCTATTTCGTTTACAATATGGGATGTCATCTTTGGAAGGACCTAGGGGTAGAAGAAAACAGATGTTTAATCAAGCTTCCATTAAAGGTTTTTCCAAATTTAAATCCAGATTTTATCAAATAACGTTTCCTCTGGGGTTTTGTGCGCAGATATTGAAACATTCATCTAATACCTTTCTCCCTTAAAGGAAAAACTGCTGTCGTGTCTTTACCCAGTGAGAGAATCACAGAAGTGCTCCTAAAATTCATGTGCACAGTGTTGCTCAGCTGCAGCAGAAGGCAAGCTGGTGGCAAGAACATCAGAGGAGGCTCTTGTGAAAAGCAACAGAGAATAATTCAGGTGGGTGCAAGTAACATGTGCCCTGTGGGAGACTTAGCACAGAATATATCACAACATGTCCTGGAATCAGGTCGCTTGCTTTTTCAGATACGTTAAACCTGCTGATGCCACCCTCCTGTTGCTGGATACGGCTGTAACTACCACAAATGGTGGTAAGGCACGGTGACGCACTGTAGGTTTGCCTAATTAACACACGTAACTAGAACTGAAAGATGCCTGGAACAAAATACAAAGTATTAAAACTACGTTAAGAGAAGGAGGGTGCTGCCCTCAATCCTCCACCTCTGTCGAGGTGCCCCCACTAGCTCCACTTGCCTGGATGGCTCCCAGGTTCTCTATCAGCTGCTCCGGGTTGGAAGATCCTAGAAGAACGGAGCTCACCCCCTCGTTTCTCAGGCACCATGCTGGGAATAAAGTCACAAGATGGTCAGGAACATACGTGTCACGACACAGCGTTACTCCAGATCCTAATGTTAGAGCTTCTATCTCTATTTGAAAAAATAATGACAGGGTTATTTGTCTCAGCCTTCACTTTACTTCTCCGGCACTACCAGGAAGAAGATGCATGGTTGGATAACAAACTGTACTGCAGATCTTCCAGCGTCCCGTCTGACTCTGGTCCCTGGCCCAGCAGTTGTCTTAATAGTGGGGTTTGGGTTTTTCCCTATCGCAAATCACAAGGATTCACCTCTTTGCTATTTGAACCAGGGATCATTTTTCTAACAGACATGTGTGGTATTTTTCAGCCTTGGCTCTCAGCAGCACAAAGATAATTATTAAAAAAAAAAACAAAACAAACAAACTCCTCTCTTTTTAAAAAGTAGCATCTCCTGTGTCCATCAGCCCAGCATGCTGAACAGCTGAGGGCTTCTACCAGGGAGGGACCGTTCAGAGAAACAGGCAGGTCAGGGTTGGACCCCTGAGGGTGGCCCAAGCTACACTAGCCCTCTTGTCAATCAAAGCCTGATGATGATGCTGGAAACTATCTTATTTTAAGTAATTTTAAACTTTACCGCTCAAAAAAAAAAAAGTTATTTTGGTGAGGCTAACGGACCAGGGGTTACCTCAAAAGCAATACATGGCATTTTAATATCCTATAGTGTGTTTTGTATTTTTGTTTTGTTCTTTTACTGTGTTCCTTGAATGCATTAGCATTTTCCTTGAAAGGCACTAGCCTTCTCCTAAGGAGGTGTCGCATTGCTCGTCTTCAGTCTTTCTATCTTTCTGGCATTTTGTTCCATAATCCCTGATAGCAAATAATGATTTAAGTGTTCAAAACAGACACAGGCAAAGACAAAGCCATCCTCTGTCCTATTTGAAGGATGACACATCTTCTTCTGTGTTACCATTTGCCTAACCATCCCTGACACACAGAAGACGGGAGCACTGACGGAGCACCCCGTAGCTTTAGGGGTTTGTCCCAGGTTTCCCCTGCCCCCGTCTCCCCCCGACCCGCAAGGCGCAGACCCTCTCTCTGCCTTGCAGAGTGTGTCCCTTCGCGCTCCAAGGACGTGAGCTAGCCGGAGCATCGGGGACAGCGGTGACCGCGCGGCGAGGTCCGTCCCTGTCCCGTCACCTACCGACGGCCAGCTGCGGCAGCGTGCACCCCAGGCGCTCGGCGATGGGCGACAGGTCCTTCAGCTTCACCTGCTGCTTTCGGCCTTCCTCGCTTACGATTTTCTCTTTCAGCCACTGGTAGCACTGCAGGGGAATTGCATCGCAATCGACCGTTAGCTTTAATCTTCCGCAGTGGAAAGCTTGAGGTGATTATAAACAGCTCTTAAAAAGCCATATCCGACCCAGGAGGTAACGGAGGCTGAATAACACAATGCTTTGCTACCCCAAGCAATTACGACAGGAGCAGGACGTCTCCTGTGAGAGCCTATATCTGCGTCTTTCTGGCTTTATGCAACTGATGGACTCGGTCCGGAATCTGGAACCTTCGTTATTTTATTTTTGGACTGCTGGATCCCATCGCAGAGCAGAGAGAAGTGAAATATTAGTCAACTTGAGAAGATCTTGACACAGAGCCCCCCACAACAATTGTGAGAGAACATCTGATCTTGTTCAAGATTGACTATTACCACTCGAGATTAGAAAATTAATTAAATGAAGCTGAGATTGCAGTTCTCCCAGCTCCAGGTCTGAAACTTGATTCTGCTTCACTCTCATCAATTTGATTTGGATGCCTCTCTGCAATGCTACCTGCTTCGCCAGCTTTTACCAAATATTAATAATTTGTTTTATTTTTGAAAAAAAAAAAAAAAACCACCACAAACGCAATGAAATACCACATTTGAAAATGCTGCCCTTTGTAAGCAACTCAGCGCAGACTGCATCTTTCCTTTAAAAAGCACCAAGCTGAGCAAAAAGCAGCACAGGGATGTACGTCAACCTGCTGGCACTTGTCAGGCGGTGTTGGCTTTTGCCCATCAGCTGATACAGAGGCTCAAATACCAGTTGGGTTGGTTTTTTTCCCAAACCCATGACATTTTAGCGCTCCGCTGTTTTTCAAGCAGCTAAATAACACCCCTGCCACAGGTGTGATATGGGAGGACACCCTGTAACACCCAAGAAGAATAAAATCCGGACAACCACAGGAGAAACCAAGCGCTGTGGCGATGCTAAAACCTGTTAGAGAGGGCTGCTGCCCTGCCCGGCAAAGGGCAGGACCGCTGGGGACCCACAAGTTTCCGGGGGGGCTGGGGGTCTGCCCTGCCCGCGGGGCTCCCTGGAGGGATGCTGCCTGCTAGGCTGGTGCCCAGGGAAGGGTGGGCAGAAAAAGAACGTCCAAGTCTGTTTTACCCGCCCCGCGTGGTGAAGAGGGTTTGAAGTCACAGCAACTGTATCAATTGGCATCAGCCTGGGAGCATCAAACATGGCAGAAAACCCTGGGCTTGTGCCTTCTCACTAACTTTGTCTGGTCCATGTAAGGGTAGTAACGCATCCTTCTGCAGACCCCCCCAGAGCTGCCTCCAGTCGCCTGCTGCCCCACAACCAGCGCGAACCCGAGCGTCTTTATAACCCGGATTCTCCCGCACTTGGAAGCGTGGTTGCCAGAGAAACCAAGCCGATCCATCCATACAGCAGCACACAGGCCAGCCTTCTCATGAGGGATGTTTTCCCTTTGTTATTTGCTTGCCCTCACAAAAGCAGCACATCTACTTTTCTCAAACATGCAACGAAAAAGTACCTTTAGTGCAGCCCTTGAGCTTTCAGGGACCCCGTTGCCGTATTTCCCTGAGATGATCCCACAGGCTAGTGGAGACCACGTCATTGCTCCGACCCCTGCAGAGAAAACAGAGAAGGAGATGTTAGGGGACTGGGGGAAATCAGAGTTGTATCAAAAGGAGGACTTTCAGTTAAAAAAAAAAAAGCAAAACAATTGCTGCTTGTTTCTATTGCCGCTGGCAGTGATGTTCAGTTGCTGTCTTCCAGGAAGATGCTGCTGATGCCCATAAGGGGCACCGACTAGGTTATTCATCCAAAACCTTCTTGTGAGAGCCTCCAGCCCCATCCCGGCTCCTGCTACAGCAAAGCACCTGAACTCCAGACCAGGTATCTCCCACCCCCGTCCTGCCTTACACCGCCACATCCTTCCTGCATTGGCCCCGCTTGGCAGGGCCGCCAGCTCCCACCCGTCCCCGCTCAGCCCAGCTGCTCTGGACACCCTGGTGGGAGATGCACAAGGAGGCATCAGTGTTTTCTGATGCCAGGGAGAGACAGCACCCGCACGGTTCACAGGAATCGGAGAGTAAGAAGCAGCCACGGCAGCTAACACCTATTTCTGTCAGAGTCATGGTAAACCCATTTTTTCTTTCGCATCATTAGACGGATACTTGTCTGTCCCCTTCAGATCCAGGGAAGGCGAGTGCTGTTCTTGTGTAGAGCCCCAGGTCCGCCTGCTCTGTATTCCTTTCTGCAAATGAAATAGCCGAAAGGCACAGCAGTCTCAGTCTCACCGATTTTGTGATACAATTCCGGCAGCTGAACCTCCACTTTCTCTCTTTGGAAGAGATGGTATTCAGCTTGCTCACACACGGGCGGTATCATGTTAAACTGCCTGGCTACGGAGTAGGCTTCCTGGAGAATAGAAATTGGTAGATAAAATACTTCAGTAAGTAAAAGCATCTTGGGGGACATAACCCACCAGCCAACCCTCCTCGAGCGTGCAGGCGCCAACCCCGCTGCCGTCAGCAGGGACACCTTCCACAAGCTCAGGTTGCTCAGAGCCCCGTCCTACCTGACTGGGAGTGTTCCCAGGGATGGGGCATCGACCGCCTCTCTGGGCAACAGCAAATGCTTCTGACAAAGCATTAAGGATGAGCTGTCGGGACTCTGGTTCCCCCAGTCTGGGTTTTTTTCAGGTAGAGCCAACTAGGAGGTCCCTATGGCCAAGCAGGGGTATTTCCCATCTGCACCTCTGGACGTGACATGCTGGGAGCAGTGCCACCCCCGGGGAATCCTCCCCCGCACGGGGACCTTTCCCACCGCAGCAGTAGCTCCCACAGTCCTGCGGGTCATGGACCGGCTGCCAGGAGCCACGGCTGAAACAGGGCATCAGTGGGGCGCGGCCATCAAACAGGTGCTTTACCAAAAGTCTGGAAGTCAGACGAATAAAACCAAAATGAAACAAACCCCAACTAAGTGAGCCAAGACACCTAAACCCCCAGATCAGCCCATCTTCTCCTAATTAACACTGGACTCATCCTGGAAGAGGTTTTAAGATTATTTTAGGTGAAAAGCTGCTGGATGGAGTAGAACGCAAACTTCCCCAGCCCAGACACCTGCTTGTGGTTCAGGTCCCAGCGTGGCTTTCAGCAGACTCTGCAGCCTGGATGGAGAATTACCAAGTGTCAATGCTTTCCTAAAAATCAACTTTACCATGATCTCCATAGCGCTCCAGCGCGATGTTCCCCAGTACATCGCCATGCCTTGATTTATTACGTGTGTCATCGCTCGGACAATTTCTAAAGGAGGGGAAAAAAGAAGCATGAGAACTGCACAGAGGCCAATTTTTCAGCACCAAATCCTCCCAAAGCCATTTATAAATGCCAAGTCCGCTGACAAGCCTGAGCAGCTTTGCATTAAACACTACTTCTGCTGCTGTGTTTTCTTGCTTGAGGGTGGATGAAAAGCATTGACAGTATGAATGTAAAGACATTTATCCTGCAGTTGTTTAAAAACTGCTTTTACCAACTGGCCATTGCTTACCACCGCCTTATGATAATATCTCTTTTAAAATTTAACACAAGAGGGCAGCACAGCCGAAAAATAAAATGAAAGACAAATTAAATTTATTTTAAAATTTGTTTACTAAAAGCATATATCTGGTCCTGCTTCTTTTTTACTAGGAACATTAGGATGCTGGGGATAAAGTTGCAAAACTGGATGACTGAACCCTGCTCCGCGGAGGGCCCCGCCGGCCATGGGAGGAGCAGGCAGCACCTCTGCAAACCCCAGCACAGCTCCTCAGTGCAGCAGTCCCGCGGTCCTCATTTTCCTTTGGGGAAGATGGAAGCCTGCAAGGTTATATGCACCAGGGCAGGATCTTTCATTTCCATCCATCAGACCCCTGATGAGCATCCCTGTCTCCTTGGGGGGGGCAGGGGGGGAAGCCATCATAAACTTTAGTTTGCAAGAAAAGGAGAAAAAATTGTCTATCCCTCATGGTTGCCCAGGAGGTTACAGAGCCTGGTAGGATGCCTTGCTAGTGCTATAAAGAAAATAGCCCCTGCTTACTGTTTGCAACTCATTTTTAAGGCTAATTTCTCCCTTGGAGCGGCCTGCTGGGTACGCAGCATCACGGGGAGCCCAGGCAGCACCCATCCCATCGCCACTGCAGAGGACTGGGGTCCCCGGGACTGAGCGGGGCCCCCAGGGCACAGCAACCAGGACAGTATAAATAACTGCCCCGGCTGCAGTAATAAATTCCTATTTCTTACTCCCTGCCCTTTGGAGCCGAGCAGCGGCTGCCGGGGCACTGGCACTATGCTGGCCGCTAACAGCATATCATTCAAACAGACAAAAATGGGCTAAACTGGCTTCGAGAGGCAAAAGAAACTAATATTTAGTCACCACTCCCAGTACCGCGCAAAGCACCTCGCCATCAGTGGGAGGTCAGTGTGCTCTTCCCTCGGGAAAGCGGCACGGAGCCAATACCCTACACCTACACCAGGAATTTCTGACCCATCCAACTACAGCGGGACGACTCCGGTCGGCCGTGGGGCTGCACAGAGAAACCCTGTGAGCTTGTGACATCCCTGTCGTTACTTGAACAACGACTCCGGGCATCGCTGTCTCAAGATCAAGATGAGCTGCCTTTTATATCATGAGGATTCTCGTCCTATTTATGGGAAAAAAAAAAAAAAAGAAAAAAAAAAAGAGAGCTTGGCAGAGGGGTGATTACACTGCCAATCTTGACGTTATTGTGAGATTTCTTCTGCAGGAGGCGACAAGCAGCTAAAGATGATGAAGTCTCCATTTATAACCTCGGAGGGCTGTACAAGAGACACTGTGCCTCTTGCACCCAGCTTCTGCCTTCCCACTGAAAAGGGACATTTCCTCTCAAGGGAAACGTTGGCTTGAGAAGTTTTTTCCCTGACGAAGAGTAGAATTCAAATGACAGATATTATTTTCTTTTTTTTTTTTTCTTCTTCACTTTGGCCAAAGCCACACTTTTCTCTATTTCCAAGCATTTTATTCTCGGGCATGTACTAGTCCAACAAAATGCCCCATTATCAAGCAGCTACCCTGCTACCCGCAGGCATGCTGGGTGCGATGGGCAGGGGTGTGGCAATCCCTCTCTCCTCAGCAGCCCTGGCTTCTCACTGGGTTTAGTTCTCTATTTTTGACGCACTACCATTTAGGAATTCTGATAAGCATTTCGTCATATGCCTCTTACACATTTCAGTCCATGGTTGTTTTCATTTCTCCCACCTCTACTCCTTTCAAGAAAAACTGAAGTCAACTCAGAAAAAGAATATATATATATATATATATATATATATCTTCTTGTTTACCAGAGACTGCTCCCATGGGTATGGAGATGGGATGCTTTGTGAAGAGCACGTGCCTGGATCACTCGCTCTGCCAGCTGGATGGCACAAATGGCATCACTTAAGAAGGGGAGATTATGTTTTTTAAATACAAATGGATGTTTCAAAACCTGGAAAACAGCCTCCAGCAGCATAATAATAATTGTGAAGTAACTTAAAGTTCCCTGACAGGAGCCATGTCACCTTCCCTCCTTGCTTGCCAGGGCTGGGGGCTGGCTGTGCAGTGGGGGCCCAGTGACAACGAGGCGGGGGGGTGTCTCACCAGGGGACCCCAGGGTCCCTCCTTCCCCACAGCCGGAGCTGCCCTCCTTGCCTGCCGGAAAAGCTGCTTGGGATGAAAAAAAGAAAAAAAAAAAAGCACCTGCTGGCACAGTTGGGGATCAGATCCCCAGCCCGCCTGGGGACGTGCCCGGCCCTGACCGCAGGGGTGTGCAAAGAGCTTTGCGTGGGGTGCTCATCTCCAGATGTTCCCTGGAGCTAATACTGCATTGCTTTTACAATGAAAAGCTGCTTTAGTTTGCCCTGAGGCTTTTAAGAAAGGTAAACACATTTCTGATTTTGAAGATTTGGCAAGCTTTGCCTGCCGCTCTGGGGACCAGAGTCACCTACAGTAAAGAAGTCTGTACAAAATGCTCATCTTCTCTTCCCAGCTCTCCCTTGCCCTGAGCGGGTCCATGACCAGCCCGGGGGAACGCGAGGCAATTCTCTAGTTTCGAGTAGTTTGAAATGGCTGCTCCGTCACCTGCCGATGCCCACAGACACACACATCGCAGCAGATGGAGGACCCCGAGCGACAGCAGAGAAACCTCACCTGCCCGCGTGCGGCAAGCCAAGAAAGCAAAATGAACATCCCAAGTTTATCCTTTGATTTATTTGGCTGCACCCTACCGTGTACAACCGCCCTGTTTGCTCGAGAAAGACCCTCACGTGTTAGCGTGAGCAGCACAAGCGGGGACCGTTTTAGGGTTACCTACAGATCACTCTCCGTCAGAAGCGACTCTTTGCTCGTGGGAAAAGCATAGGCACGTAAGGAGATGGAGCGGGAATTGCATGTCTTGTGAAGGTAGCTCAGCACTCGCTGTGCGTGCCAGATAGTGCAGAACCGACAGATGGTTCAACAGATGCTCTGGGGTAGAAGTGGCTTAGTAGGTGAACCATAAAAAAAAAAAAAAAAGCATGAAGTACATAGAAAGAATCAACACCACACCATTCATAATAAAAACGTCCCTTTTTTCACCCTGCTCAAAATCTCACCAAGCACCACAGTTTATACCTTATTGCCAAGCTCCAGCGCTGCTAGCAGTATCCGTAGCATCTTAAAAGCTGCAAACGCCTGAGATCAGCTGTCTGCGCGGGCACGGGAAATATACTCAGCACTGCCTCATTAGACGACAACTGACTGAGCAGAGAGGTCGTTTCTCCCTCCAGGATACAACATGGCATCTTCCCTGACCTCATCAGCTACTGCAAAAGCTGCACCGGTCCTAAAATCCCAGCCCAGTTCCCTGAACCCATAGCTGCTGGCACTGGTCGGCCAGGGCAGCAGTAGTGCCATCCGTCCAAGGTCCGTGGCAGGTCGCACAGCCCTGAGTTCGTTAAGAAAATAGGTGTCACGACTACCAGAAGTCAAGCCAGGAGCTTTGAAGGGACCTGTCAAGCTCCGGGTCTGTTTGATTTACATGTACTCGTCTATGACAGCTTCTGCAGCCTGCGAGTCTTCTTGCTATTTTTTATTTAGCTGTGAAGCTAATCTTCTGCCACAGTGTGAATGGTTGTGTTAACTCCGATGGGGAAAGAAAAGGAATGGGAACTGGTGCCCATTAAATAGGGCACTAACCCCAAAGCACATTGATGAATGTTCCTGGAGAACTGGGCTATACCAGCACGTACCAAACACGCATATACGCTCATCAGCACTCGCGAAACGTGATTAGAGCGCATCGACAGTGGCAGACCTCCCAGGTTCCTAAATCCATTCCCTGCATCTCCACCAGGACCGAGGGGGGGGCAGCCACAGTGCCGAGGCTGAGCCCGACCCCAAGACGCGGCGGGTGCTGCCCAGGCACTTGCGGCAGGGAACCCCAAAGCTTCCCAGTTGTTCCTTGTTTCCCACCACATTTTGCATGGCACCCTGGTTTTAGTGCCGGGAGAAGGACGTGCCGTGCGGGCAGCCCAGGGGACAGGGATGAGGACGGGGACGGCAGCGCTGGCATGCTCCCCTCTCCAGAGCTGATCGCACCAGGGGTAGGGATATACCCGTTTCATTTGACACAAAGAAGGCCTGCCCTAAATGCAAACACAAATTCCCTTTCTATGAAGGAATCAGGAAAAGGAAATAAAAAACCAAATGACGTTAAAGCCACCGCTGGGATGTAAAGGAAACTTCAATTTCCTTCCAAGAGATACAAATCCATTTCATTGAAGTGTAAACATACGGGGCTCCAGGATATTACAAATGAGGTATTTCATATTTAAGCTGCCACACCTGAATATTTAATAAAAAATTGTTTTTCATTTCCTACCATCATCGGTCTAAGCCTGTAAGCCAGGATCAGTCACATTAAAACCTTTAGTTCAAGTTTTCACTAACCTTCCATTGGCGTATTATTGTCTGGCCGGTTGGCAAAGACGACATCCACGTACTCCAGCTGCAGCCTCTGGAGAGAAGCCTTTAGCCCTGGAAGCAGCAAAGCAGAGACAAGAACCTGCATGGTCAGAGTGAGGCAGGAGTGCGGTGGCACAGAGCTGACAGGTACAAACTGTGCCATATTAGGACTAAAATAGAGCTCGTTGTATCTATGTACATATGTATAATATATATATATATATACACACAACCACATGGCACACGAGAAGGATGCTGCATAGTGTTGTCGTGTATCTCTGCAGCCATATTAAGAAGAAAACACTGGTTTGGCCCCTTGCAGAGCCCCCCTCTTCCATGAGAATTTGCTTTTATTTTTTAACTATGCTGAGATTCAGATTGGAACCGACACCGGTTACCAAGCGTGTCTGTGGCCAGCCTGTCAGGAGGCAGCTGCCAGGGGCCGACACCAGCGCTCCACTTCTGTTCAGAGTTAATTTAATCTAAATTAAATCACAGAGCCTTTTTCTGCAAGCCCAGGGGTGGGTTGCCCGGGTGCTGTCCCACCTAAGGAAGCCCTGCCCCAGCAGAGCCCTCCAGAAACACCAGCCCAGGCGGGAGGATGGTGGCACTTGGTTAGATGTGGAATGGTCGGCAGGTAAAGCACCATGAAGGGCTTTACCCTCTCTGCAGGGTAAGCAAACCATGCCCATCAACGCATTGCACAGGGCAGAGAGAGTTTTGCAGAGCGAGACGAGGCACAGTTCAGCAGCGAGGGTCCGGGACTGCCCAGGCTTCAGCAGTTTCTCTATGAGGATCTGATGGGAGATGGCATCAAAAGCCTACATATATATAATGTATGTGTGTGTGTGTGTGTGTGTGCGCAAGAGAGAGAAGAGGATTTCTAACACTTGTTTTCTATGAATCTTCCCAGGAACAAAATGTTTTTATGAATGTTCGCGAAGAATGAGCCAAAATAGAGCAGTCTGAATATGTTCGCTGAATTTTGGGATGAAAAAAATGGCCATTTTTGCCAAATGTATTTATAGAAAATAGCTAACGTTGACCTTAACATTAGTTGCTATGTGTTCTGTGAAGTTATTTCAACTGCTGCCAGTATTTTTCTATCGTTTTATGAAGTAGCTCCACAAGAAATGGAAAATGGATGGGTTTGGACTGCCTGTGACATGGCTGCAACTTCCCCCAGTGCCACTGGGTCTAGTGCCACCAGCAGCTGGGATGCCACCTCATGGGGGGGGTATGCAAATGAAAGTTCAATAACATGCTGCTAAAAAACTTCCTGCAGCATCACCTTAGTATGAAAGTCATCTCCTAACATAGCTGAATTCTGCAAATACTAAATAATGAAAACTTCCCAGGACGACCCTGGCCGTACGAGCTGGTTACTGTGAGGCAAAACCGACTGTGCTCCAGCGATGCTCCTTGTCACCGAGAAATAGCTCCTTCGAGATGGAAGATGACCAAATCTGCATCCCAGGGAGGAGGCTGCCCTGCCCACCCGGTCTGCTGATGCCCACGTTCATCCCACCTCGCCCTCTCGGGACAGCATTAGCCAGGGTGTGACGTGGGTGGCAGCGACATCCCAGGCAAGGGGTGGATAATACAAATACAGTAATAATATTTTCCATATAATTTATGTCCTAATATATACAGAACAAATCCCGTTTGTTGAAAGCTGTGACAAATGGGCCATTGCAGACTCAGGTGACAAAATATGCGAATGGCCAAATGCAAGTTAAAGCTGCCATTTCTGTCAGGCAAACCCGATTTTCTGCAGACGGATGCTACCTTCTGATAAGCAAAGAGCAAAGCACACCTCCTGCCTATTCTGCAGCATGAACTGTGGACAGGCTGGTCCCCCCCATGCCATCAAACCACCGACACTACGGCACACGAGCAATGTAGATGAGCCTGAATTTTTCTTTTCTAATTTGTCTTGACAGCAAACATTAGCTTAACCAAACACCACTGTAAACAGTTAGGACTTATCTCATAAATCAAAGAGGAGGCTAATTACACCAGCATACCCGGCACAATAAAGAAAATCGCTTTTCATT
The DNA here is from genome assembly GCA_035590195.1 of Aviceda cuculoides. Taxonomy (NCBI): domain Eukaryota; kingdom Metazoa; phylum Chordata; class Aves; order Accipitriformes; family Accipitridae; genus Aviceda; species Aviceda cuculoides. Next base: position 41,876,577 of record JAVJGG010000085.1, read on the forward strand.
ACTGCAGCTGTGGCGGCGTGTTGGTTTACAGAGGGTGCTGCTCCCCTGGGGCTTCAGCCCTGCATTACGCAGGACCTCGGCATAGAGAATATAATTTCCTACTAACCCAAAGAACGCGTTTTGCACATCCCTCCACGGCAGCGGACAGAAGCGGGTCAAACAGCAACAAGAGGCAGGCGGTGCGAATCCCTCTGCGGAGGGGTGAAGCACGGGTACCAAGCCTTCTGCCCGAAGGCTCCCCAGCCCCCGAGGAGCCGGACACCCCCAGTAAACTCCCTTCTGCAGCTTTACGCAGCTTTTCTCCCAACCCACATTGTTTTTACTCTGGATTTATGCAGAAGACGAATCCAGGCCCCCATGCTGCTGGCTGCTTGTCTGGGATCCGCTCATGATCTGCGGGGAGGGGGGGTTGTCAGCCCCAGGGTCCTCCTGGGGGGTTTTGGGGGTCTGCTCCAGCCCCCGTCAGGAGCCAGCCCAGGCTGGCACCTCTCACTGGGACAAGGTCGTGGCTGAGACTGCTGATCCTTAATACAACAGAAATGCGTCTTTTTATGGGCCCAGCTCTGTGTCCTGTGTGTAAAATCCTGTGCGAGTTATAATTATGCCCATGGCCACCGCATCTGGGTGCCTGACCCGGCACCCAACAGCCCTCCGGAAAGAGCCAGATGGGGTGAAACACACTTATCCATATATAAAAAGGTATGTTCTCTCACTCCCTCTCCAACAGCAGTGCATCCGAGAGGACAGAAAAGGCAGTCGGAAGGAAGGTGAGGAGCATGTGTTAGACCCAGCAGAGACCTGGGTGAATAAATCCCGCTGGACGAGTAAGGTAGCACACAGCATCGCTCAGCGGGATGCAGGAACCGGGCGCAAGGAGCTGGGTGAGGGAACGTACAATGGAATTGAGCACCTGAGATGAGCCAGCACCGAGAGCAACCCACAGCCCTCCCCAGCTGGCTGCTCGGCGAATGGGACCCGTCACCTCTCCAGAGGCGATTTCTGCAGGCTGACCTCAGCCCCCCCCCCCCCTCCCTCCCCGCTCCACCAAGGGAGCCCACACAGCTACGGCCACGTCTGCCACCACCCCGGTCCCACCAGGAAAGAGCCTGGGGGGGTCGGCAGAGCAGCTCTGGACCCAGCGAGCCTTCCTGCCTCCCATCACCTCAGGACAGCTGGGATCGGGGCCATTCCTGACGACAGCGGTGCAAAGCTGCCAGGAACCCGCGTGAGGCAGCAAGCCACGAAAACCCGGCATGGCACACCCCGCTTGCCGCAGGTAAGCGATAAATCTGCAAGCAACGCACGCGCAGCCGGCCAAGGACAACGTGCTTGCTCGTTATAGCAAAAACCCCAAAGGTTATGGCTGCACAGAGAAGGCTTTTTGTGTGCAATGCGTTCGCTCGTTTCTTTTTTTGAGGAAAGCCAGAATAAATTCTTGGGTGGGTTTTGGGCACTCCACAGTCAAGCTTGGGCTGGCTGTGAGGAGCAGTGAGCGCGGGGTCAAGCAGCCCTGGCTCATGGGAGAGTGATGGCCCTGGAGTCCGGCTGGTGGCATCCCACCGTGCCCATGCCGGGGCACTCGGGCACGGCCAGACCCCCACCCCGTGCAACACGTACCTTCAATGATGTGTTTTCTCGAAAGCCCTCTTTCTGTTTCAGCTCTGCAAAGGAAAAATGGGTACACGGCTGTTAGAGACCTGAGGTGCTAACAATGAGGGAGCGCTAATTTTATATTCTGGCTTAAGCATCCCCAAAATGAAGTTACAGCTCATGCAACAGAGATTCCAGAACAAGGCAGCCTTCGCCCTGCTAGTTCCAGCTCCCGGAGCCGCAGGGATGCTCAGGGCGGGAGCACACCCAGTGCGGCACCCCGGCCTCTGCTGGGGGCTGCCGCCTCTGCCAACCTCCCGCTCCTTAACAGACTCGGCAAAAGGAGGAGAAAGAAAACGACAGCAAAAAACCCGCCCCTCCAGGTTGCCGTTAATCTCCCCCAGGTTGTACGGCTGTGAAAGGGAAAAGCGCACAGCGGCACATGCCGGTATGAGTAACCGTGAGACTTACTTTCCACCCCAGTACAGTTTTGTTGTTATGACCAGACTGGACCTCCTGCAAACAGAGTAGAAAAATTATTATTGTTAAAAAACATTATAGGTGACCAAGCAGGATGCTGCTTATCGACACGCAGCAGTACTCCAGCTTCCCGCGGCGGTGGCCGTGCCTGCTTTCGGAGCCCCGGGCTCAGAGCGGCTGTTCGCACATCACTATAATCCTTTTTACGACAAGCCACTTCTCCTCCCGTGCTCAGGTCTGCTGCAGGCAGGGAGGGACCAGAGGCTGGTGTCTGGAAACCGAAGCTAATTCAAGTGAATTGACCAAAAAGAAGATACATTTTTAATTATGGAGTAAGCAACCTCCAGAGCCCTTAAGTAAGAGCTACAGCGCTATTCCCTCCTGGTATCCAAGTCCAGTGCTTCTCGTTATTGTGCAGCATTCCCAGAGTTATTAAAACTCCAAGAGCGATACATTCGCTGAATTAATCTATAAATTCCCATATGACAGTAAATCAAAGATTTATCATTCGCAAACTACTTTGCTGCATAACTGTACGTGCACAACACATAATTTCTCCAGCTTTTGCTAGGCTTAACTTTTTTTCTTCCCCAGTATCCAGGATATTTCCTACTGAATAATCATCCCCCTAACACAGGGGATACTGATTTTGGAGTAAGCACCGCCAGAACCCATTCTTCAGTTGAAGGCTGAATATGACACACAGGGGAGGTCTTTAAAGATTATGCAAATGCTCTTAAAACTACACAACATATGCTAATGTGCATCATTTAAATTAGGTATCATCTCCTACCAGGCTACCCAAGATGAAGGCCCATTACAGCTTTGCATTCTTAATACCCAGCCTTATATACACAGATAAGGATGCCGACGCACGAAACGTCTGTCTCGACACGCCGCGCGTAGCGACGATGATGGATACACTCAGAAGTTGCCTTAACTCTGCCCCGCACAGAGACAACGGTCTCGTGCAACAGTCGAGGCAGCACCGCAGGCTCCCCCCCCCAAAAAAAAAAAACCCCCAGGAGAGCATTTTCATTTGGCACTGGAAAGGCCTGGCTGCCACAGGAGCCCCGGCTGTGACCATCGCACACGCCGGCTCCCGGGCCAGCATCACCTCGCACACATCGGTTTTAAAAACCAGGAGGATTCTCCCGCTGGTCCCGCTGGTTTGCGGGCAGCGGGGAGCCCGGTCCGGCGGTACAGTACCTCCAGCCCTTCTTCTTCAGGATGTTCCCCAGGATGACTTCGGCCCTGCGTAAGGGCGGACAGGAGCATGCTCAGTGCCAGGTACACGCGGGCCCCCAGTCCCCCCCCCGGCTTCCCCGGACAGGGCCAGCCACACGCCAGCCTGCAGCAGCCCTCTCGGCCACCCAGCTCTCCCCTCCACAGGTGACGGTGACCCAGCACTGGCTGCGGCGGGGTGGGGGGACATCCCTGCCACAGGGCATGGCCCCCCCCCCAAAGAATCTTGTCCACCCGTTCCTGCGGGGACAGCCCTCCAGACCCGTGCCCTATATCTGCTTGAACCCGCTCTGGGAAGGCAGAGCCGCTTGGTCCCCCCACACCAGGGGTGTGATGGCCCTGGCCACCTTTTACACTAAATACAAGGCTGTATAAATCAGCCCAAGCCAAATATATTATGGACGAATATATATTTTTTTTTTCCCCCCAATTCCGCAGTGACGCTAAGAGCATTAGCTCTGCTGCAGCCAGAGCGGTTCCCTGTGCCGGGATCTGCGCCTGGGAGCTGTCACTAGCACAGGCCATTCATCACCATTATGATGACTTTTCATTTATTCAGGAATGACTTTTCATTTATTCAGGACACTTCTCTCCCTGTGCCAACAGCAAGCAGCACGAGTGATACATTTCAGTCTTCAGCTAGGTACGAGATTTTTTTTTTTTTTTTTTAAATGCTCCAAATATAAAGCTTTTTCTGTCCCCCCCTCGGGGAGCAAGGGGCTTCCCAAGCACCAGCAGAGTGACTGTGACCCAGGGAGGAGCAAAGCCAGGTGGAAGGACCCCAGGGAAGCGGAGCGGGATGCCGGGCACTCACTTGCCGGCCGCATACACCTCGGCTGTGTCGAACAGGTTGACGCCGCTCTCGTAGGCGATGGTCATCAGCTGCTCGGCCACCTTGGGGAAGCGGAGACAGAGAGGTGAGGGGTGGCAGGTCGCATCCCGAGCAGCCGGCGGCTCATCCCGCGCAGGGAAAAGCCCTTGAAGGCTCAGCAAAGGGGGTCCGGCGGGGCCGGGAGGGGTGTTAGCATCCCCTGCCCAGGGGGGAGACCCTTCGACAGGGCACCCGGGGGTTCGTGCACTGGCCAGAGAAGCACCAAAACACAGATTTACATCAGTTTCCCTTTGACTCATCCTGGGAGGAATTAATCTCTTCTCCTAGGAACTTTCTAATAGGAAAGCAGCCAAGAATTTATATAGGGTTACAGAAGATAGTCTGCGAATCTGTGGGGTTTAATACTGAAAGGGTATCTCCATGGCAAGAGTGTAATTTTTTTGGGCTACCCGACAGGCCGTCCTGCAGTTCTCCAGACAACTTCATGGGGTATTTCAACAGCTGAAGGTTATTTCATGCGATCCCCATCAAAGTCCCGCTGCTCCCTGGGGGGATTCTGTGCCCCGAGGGGGCTGCCAGCTACCCACACACAGCCAACGTCCTTAGGGTGGGCATCCCTCAAGGACGGGGCTGCGTTTCAGTCCTTTTTTTCCATGCATGAACACTTTGCATTGACTTATCCTAAGCAAGGAGGGCCAGGGAGCAAATTTATAACCGAACCAAGTCATCTTGCTCCAGCCTGCAATGCCGAGAACCAGGAAGGAACTCAGCGATCCACCGTCAGCAGAAGAAATACCACCAAAGATCAAGTGACTTAAAGAGCAAAAAAAACCCTTTGAGTTCAGACTCCTGAGCTGTTTTCCTTCTGCCAAAGTTATTTTGGGCTTTCTCTCATGTACTAGAGGGAAGGCAGCTGGGAGGTTGCATCTCCTTTTGATGGATCTGCAGCGTACCTGAGACAAACGCACTTGCTGCCCAGCACTAGGGAGGATTATTAACTGAGATTAAAAGGCATCTGGTACAGGCAAAAGTGCGTAGGAAACCCAAGCTCATTTTCATTTGTTTCATCTTATTATGTAAAAAATAAATCGTCAGGCAGCTCCTTGTAAGCTGAGCCCCTGCCTGTATTTATGACTGTTGCTGGTTACATACACGATGCAAAAATAGTTTCCAGTTTCTGCTCCAGGAACAGTGCCACTACCAATGATGAGGAGGAAATATTGCTCCAAACAGCATGGAAAAGAAGACTGCTTTAAGGGATAGGTGGGGGTTTTATTAAAGTTGATATCTGGAAATGTCAGATCCATTAAGGTTTTTTTTTGTAGAAGCAGTGCAAGCTTTGTATTGCTTTGCATAGTAACTCTCTGCCATTGCCTCAAACAGACTTGGGCTCCTCTGATTTCGGTAGCCATGGTTTCATTTAAAAATATCTCATATTGGTTTTTACTTCATTGCATTACACTTACACCAAGCATTACTTACCTCATCTGAGATTTGACCTCCAAAAGTGACCCATGTCCCTAGAAAGAACAAAATAAGCTGTTACTACGAGAGGTTTTTGCCAACAAGAATTTCGTGCTACCAAAATTCAGGCTCCTTGGGATTAAACAGGTTTAAAATGGGGTTAACTGGCTCAGAGGCTGCTGTGTCCTTGAGCGAGAGCTCCTGCAGCTGGGCAGGCACTGGGGCCCCCTGCTCCTGGGGGGGTGACAGCAGGGATGGGCGTGCGCCCCAGGGCTGGCACACGAACCCACTCAGGGAAGCACCAGTAAGACGCTGAGTTGCCAGAATACGCAGTTTTATTGAAATGCGAAGCTCTTTGCAAAACTGATTTCATTTTCCAAAGCTTCAATTTGACAAATTGGAAAAAATTTACGATGCTGCTGAAACATGTCATTTGGGGAATGAAACTCTTCCTAAATTTGTGCTTCAGCGTTTAGCATCATACAAGTCAAAATTAGAAAAAAAAAAAAAAAGAAAAAAAAAAGATAAGTATTTCTATTGACATGAAGTATTTAAAACCCAAAGTGACTTTTCTCCAGGACCTTTTCCATAAAGCCAAGGTCTGACACCAGCACAGCTGATGAGCAGCGCTTTCACGAGCTGGCTCAAAAAGTAGCTGCAGTTTAGACTCGGTTATAGACTCTGGTCTACTATTAGGAAAAACTTAGGGCATTAGTTCTCTATGACAACTGCTTAAAAAAAAAAAAAGAATATCCTGTGGTGGAAACAGCATGTGGATTTAATTGGATATTCTTAAGCTATAGGAAAATTATTTTCTATCGGTATTTTATATGTGTGTGTGTATATATATATATATCTATCTATCAGGAATATGTATTTCCTAAGCCACTGGAAGCAGGAGAGTGCAGCGAGCTGGGGAAGCACCCAGCCTGGTGCGGGACACTGCTCAGACAGCACCTACAAACCCCAGCAGACACGGCTCCTGCCCCACCTCTCCGACCCTCCAAAACACCCCAGGGAAAGCGGTGCCGAGGCACAGGAGGGGAGGCTGCGACATCACCCGCGCCTTCTGCCAGCTTGTCACCACCTCACTTCGGTCCACGGCACAACTTCTCCCCACCTGCACGCCAGCTACCTGCGAAACTACGTGTTGCTCATGGAATGGATGGGTCAAAGCTCACGTGGCTCACCCAAAAAACTCTCCAGAATTTAAAATTCTGCCCTGTACCGTCCCTCCATAAGGAGGGCAGAGGGGTTCAGGCCCTGAGCCGCAAAATTCAGTGCAATTTGGGCAAGACGGAGGAGAGACTGCGCTGCTGGGGAGGGGTTGCTGCTGAGGGGGGAAAAAATCAAACCCTCCCTGCCTGCTGGCACTTGCAAAGGGCCTGGTGCAATAGATACGTAAGCGCTCCCACACCTTCATTAAAAATGTATTGGTTAGCTCATTGCTCACAGCCAGCAGGGAAGATGAACCTGGAGCAGGAGTCGGAAAGCACGGAGCGCGCCTGCTGCTAACACTCCAGCTGCTTTGATCAGTCCCCGGTTAGAAACTAAACACGGAGAGTCAGCTCCGTTAGGAGGATCTTGCTCTCTTTCTCCCAGAAAAGGTCAATCCGAATTTGTTTTATGCATAGGTTTCTCCAAGTAAAAAAAAAAATTATTTTTAAAGTTTTATGGTGTATTTAAACTGAAACTCTTGATTTCCCGCAGAACCAAGTTTTCACAGATCAGAAAGGCATAACAGGGATAGTGCTACCAAAATAAAAAAGAATGAGCAAAGAGCACGTATATTTCTGACTAGTTTTGCATTTACTTCTGCTCTCTCGGAGGGCAATAATTGGGCAACAGCAGCACCCAGGGAGCCCAGAGCTGCACCTGCTACGCCTTACTGGTTACAGACCTTGGGAAAGGTATTTGCTCTTACTGTTGAAGTAAAACACTCGGGTCCTGCACAATTAAGATAAAAAGGGAAAATACGGTTCAGTTTATCATTAAGCTTCCTCATGCGGATGAAAAAAAAAATCCAAATGAAGCCTGATTTCCATGTTAAAGCTTCAGAAGTGTTATTTTTATAGGAATACATTAAAATGCATTTCTACTGAAAAATGGGTTGAGACTGTTTATCCCAAAGTGATTTTTTTTTTTTTTTGCGTGAGTATGCATACAGGTCCCCAGCACAGGTAAGAAGAAAAGGAATTACTTATACACCCTGCAGATCACCCATCCTCTCCCAAATTTACGTGACTGCCACCTGACAACACAAACCCTGCCCCGCCGAGCATAACGGAGAGGCAAAATGCTCAAGTGTTTGGGCACATGGAGAGCAGCCCGCAAGCTGGCAGTGGCTCACGTAAGAATACCGAGCACTTTATCTCTTTTGATATCAGTAGTAAATATATGGAATACTGGGAACACCTGCCCCAGGTCTCCCTGCCGTGGTCCCAGAACCCAGGGGGGGATGCGAGGGGCCTGGGACCCTGAAGAGCGAGCATCATCAGGACCACTTTGGTGGGGAATCCTTGGGGTATTTTTTTTTTCCCCTTGATAACTGCAAAAAGCAAGCAGGGAGCTGAGTTTTTGCTTGGCAAGGTGACCTCTAAGGCATCAGAGGCGCTCGGGAAAGCGAGATGCTCTGTTACGGTCCCAGCCAGAGCCGGGAAGGCAGCACAGGAATCCCCCTGCCACGACCCCCCCCAGGCAGTCGGGGGCGGTGGGCACCTGCACCCAAGGCAGCCGGGGGCTGTGGCACAGCACGGCACCTGCTGCTCAACTCCAATAAAAATAAAAATAGTAAAAAAAAAAAAATCACTCCAGAAAGCACAAGGTGCACTTGGCATTTCAAACAACGACTGAGGATGATTCACAGCCTCAGCCAACAGGAGTATTTTGGAAGAAAAATATACTAGAGAAAGATATTTTTTTTTAAATCATTACTTTTTCCCCTTACCAAGTCACTCTCTTTCGCTTGTCTATCCCAATTCAATGCTCAGAAATGCATCCCCCCCACCACCCACCACTCAGCGTGGCAGTGGCAGATAGACCTCCCTCTCCTGCCCCTTGCCCATTGCATTGTTCCCTTGCATTTCCCAGCTGGATATCCTCACCTTCAACAGAGGAATTATTGTATTAAAACTGGATTTGGCTCCATTTCCATCGCACACCAGAGCCTAGCAAAGTGTGATTATTAGTGGGTTATTCGCTGATGCAAAATTCACCACTTGATAATGTCATTGCCAGCAGATGTGTCACCTCTGCAGGGAAAAAAGAAAAAAGACATTCCTGGCTGGAAGCCAAAGCTTCGCCTCCTGCCAGTACAATTTTATCCCTGGCTTGCTGCTGGCGAGCACGATGCCACACGGAGATCTGGCACGTGGGTCTGGTCTGGCACTCGAGCAACCGGCAAACGCTCAGCCCTGCAGGCTGCTGGCGCCTGGGTGCAACCCGGAGCCCTTCGCTGCCCTCCTGGGCCAGATGAAAATGTGGGGCTGGGTTTGCAAAAGCTTTGCCCCAGAGCGAAGCACCAAGGGGCGATGGCAGCGGCCGACCCCTTTCCGCTCACAAAACGTCTGGTTTCGTACCCGCTGGCGAGCACAGGGTTATCCCGCCGGCGGCTGCGGGAACCCCTCGTTTGGGAAGGTTTCTTGTACATGGAATTGGATTTGGGGTGGCTGGTTTCATCCTGCTGCTCGTTTCCTTGGAGTCAGGGCTAATCGCCTTGTTGGAGGCTGCCTCAACATTTTCTAAAAATCAACAGGCTGCCTCCACAGGCAGCATTCGCTCTGAATTAACTGCAAGGAAAATGCGACCTTATTTTTTCCCCCCTGCACCGCAACCGCGTTTCCGAGCCAGCCTCTCAGAAAGGACCTCACGCCCGTGCGCCTGCCCAGGGTTAGACTATTAAGATTCCTTGACTAAATCATTGCCGGGCTTTAACTTGCTGAAAGGAGGAGGCGAAAGACCAGCGCAGCCGGGAGTGGGGCTCGGCACCGGGATGCTGCAGGAGCCGTGTCCGGCGGGAGCTTGGGGTGGTCCCAGCCACCCGGGAGCGATGCTCAGCCACCACTGCTCCAACCCTTCCCAAACTTTGGTCGCTGCTCGTGGAATGTGCTGCTAACACATCCGACCTCGGGGGCTCGCTCAACGCTTCTCCCACTGCAGGCAGCGCCCAGCAAATGAATTAATTGGAGAGCGCGAGCTGGGAGAAGTGGGACGTAATTAAAGGGTGCGCATTGCCTCGGCGCTGCCTGCCTTTCATTTCTGTCCCGCTTCACGTTTTTTCTCCACTTACTTTTTCGTACTACAGGATGAAGCACACTTCCACCTTGCTGAGATTTTGGAAGGCTTTTAAGAAAGATTGCTGAGCCTTCAAAAACTTCGGTGAACCTTAGATTAGATTTTCATGCTGCAGAGAGTTTAAGGAAACACATTTATCTCTTCGGGACCTGTGAAAGAAAGGCTTTCTAGAAAAGCGATGCAAGCCAGCGCGTGAAGCGGACACCCGACGGACCTGCGCTGGGGAGGGAGGACGAGCTGCGCTGCAGAAGAAATACCTGTACATTCAAGAGAAGGTGGCAAGTGAATTTTGGACTTTCCAGTTCTCCTCTCCCCGATGCCTCCAGACATGGCAAGGGCTGCAGGGCTCACTGCTCCTGGAACAGGCTGATGTCAGGCTCTAAACTGGTGCCCGGCAGCTCTCCCACAGCCCTGCCCTTGCCCCCTCCTCAGCCGCCACTTATCCCGTGCAGCTGCACTCACAAAGGCTCAATATATTTAGATGTTGCTGCAGTTCTACATGCTTGAAATGAAAGAAAAGCACCGCAAGACGTTTCTTCCTGCTGCTATTTCCTTCCACTCGCTTTTCTCCACCACAACATTAGCTCTTGGTGGAACTGTGAGGACGATAAATAAAAATCTCTGCACGGATAAGAAGACAACTCCTTTCAAAGCCTGGATCTATTTTAACCAGAAGAGCTCTTCTTGGCGGAATAGGCCTTATTTATATGACTTGTGATAGAGGGTGACTTTCACATTTCACTCTATTTTAAAATTAAATCTCAAAGCATGTTGGAAAAAAATGAGCTAACCCCACGGGCACCCGCCCTGTGAACACAACGGACACCAGCTGGGGACGGAACGGGGAGCTGGAAGGGGATGCCCGCAGCCACAGCAGGCACCGAATGCCGGCAGTGTCCAGGTCTTCGCCCGCTCCTGCCTTCACGCCCTCGCCCCTGAGGTGGCAGCAGGGGAGCCCAGCACACCCGACCGCTTTCCTAAAGACCTGCCGGCACCTCTGACCCCAGGGCAAAAAGAAACCCCCTTCGATGTGGGGCTGGAGGGGCCCTGGCAGAGCTGAGCATCCATCCCTGGGGGGTCTCTGAGCATCCCTGGAGCCTTCACGCTCCTGGTGCCCCAGCCTTGCACCACGGGAAGGTGCTCGTGGTGAGAAAAGCAGCCTCCTCCTTCTTGCAGCATTTGGGTGTTTGGTTGGGTTTTTGGTTTTGTTTTGTTTTTGTTTTTTTTTATATATATATATATATATACACACACACATATATATGTACTTTTAAGCATTCTTCACATGAGCGGTTCAACAGCCAAAGAAATTACTCACATGAGTAAAGCCATCAAGAGACGTCCAGTCCATCACACACTCTCTTACCCGGCAGCACCATGCTAAAGCCTGCAGGGCCAGCACGTATGTGCTGCAGTGCTTATAGATGCTCTTTTTGATAAAATATTGATAAGGTAAAACACTGATAAGATATTATTTAGTTTTCAAATCAGCATGGAACAGAAATAACAAGGTACACACACCGGATAAAAGAAAAATCTGCCCACAGCCCAGGCAGACTGCCATTCCCCAAGACGGGAGCTCCAACACTTAACGCTCTCGGGGACCTCGCAGACATCTCGGGTGTGGTCTCTGGGGGTGTCCCTCCCAGGGATCGGGTCCTATCAGAAGGATTTTATGCCATAAACCCTCGTACAGCTCCACTCGAGCACTAAGGGTGGAAAAGCATCAACTCACGCTGTTAACACCGATAACAGCAGTTATTAACACAGGTAAGGGCTTCTGCCATGAGCCAGCTGCAAGACTGAGCACCGGCTGGGGCTCCGAGAACACACTTTTTTAACCGAAATACCAGGGCAGCTACCACTACCCAGGGCTACGGGCAGCTGCAGGAACTGCGGCAGCCGCAGAGTTTACTCACCCAGCCCGAGGCACGAGACTCTCAATCCGGATTTTCCAAGGTTTCTAGAAGGAAAAGAAAATAATTAGAAAAATATTGTTAAGCCCTCAAGGGACACACAACTTAAGCCCACGGAAAACCAGCAGCTGGAGAAGACGAGTCCCTGCTTTTGTCCAAATCATCTGTTTTCCTTCGAAAAGGGGCAGACTCTCCCTCAGCTGGGATGCCAGCTGCCCGGTTTGGAAAAGGGTGGATGCCCTGCCATCATCCTTTGCCTCACCAGGTTGCGGGAGAAGCTCTAAGCACTTATGGGGCTGGGAATAGACCCAGATACATCTGAATGTATCTCACATCTGATGTCGCTTGGGGTCCCACAAATAAGGCACGCACGTTCCCTTCACTTTCATCGTTGTTTGGCACTCGTTGTATTAACACCCATTAAAATATTTGCCTTATTCAGCTTTACTTTTTTGTTGTTGTTGTTCTTTAATTCACCCTCATCCTTGACTAAACGGTGACATCCACCACAGCAGACCCCCCGTCTGGTTACCACTGATACTCCCAAGCTCATGGATTCCCCCCTGAATGAAACACCCCGTGATTTCCCAGCCCGAGGGGAGGCAGCGCCTCCATCCCTCACACCGGCTGCTTTTCAACATCAGCCAGATAAAACTATTACCCTTCTCCCCACCTCCCAGAGCCAGGCTGGAGACAAGATAATTAGCCCTGAGGCCATGAAATGTGCCATACATTAAACCCCTACCCTAACTTAAACCTATCGCTGCAGTACAAAATATCCTTTTAATTATACCCTCCTGCTTTAACCTTTATGTTACAGCTGAATCCGTGCAATTTGCCAAATCAAGGTATAATTTGGGGACCATCTATCTACCTTCCACAGCAGAGTGCTGCAAACAATCTGCACTTTTTGCTGCTCCTGATGAATTATTTAACAAAGAAAAAAAAAAACCCCACCCTGCTCACTCATGGTGGAAGGGGTTGGACAAAACACCTGACACTAACGCAGGTCATGCCCTGCTTTTTCAGCTCTTTCTCTTTTTACACGCTTGATTTTGTGGCCATTTCAGGTATTCACTCGTATGGCATGATTTCCCATGTGGGAGAGCAGGAGGTCAGGAGAGCCAGCCTCACTCCAGCAGGCAGCCCTCCCATCCCTCCCCAGGGTCCCCCAACACCACTGCTCCACCCCAAATTTAGAGCTGCCAAAAGGGATTTAAAACTTGGGGAGAGATAGGAATTTGTCCTCAAGTAGCTAAATGAAAAGCTGGATCTGCATTTCCAGGACCACAGGCCCCCCGGGCTCACAGCACGGTCAGGGCAGGCACTGACCTGATTTTTTTTTTTTTTCTTTTTTTTTTTTTGAGTGAAAGCACAGCTGGATCCCTGCATAACGAAACCCATCAATGCACAGAATAGCACAAACGATGTCAGTTCTCCCCTGCTCACCAGCACAAAGCATAACCCTTAAAAAGTTCAAAGGCAAATCTCCAGCAGCTGCCTGCGTGCTCCAGAGAGAGCTGCAACACTTCTGGCAGGGAAGAGGAGCCCGGGCTCACGGGATTGGGATTTCCATGTTACTTCTGGAGACAGCCCGCCCGCTGCATACTGCTCTTCAGAGAAGTCAAGTGCTACCCTGCATTTCCAAACAGTTTATGCTTATTTTGTAGAAGAGGTTTTTTTAAGTCCTACTTCTCACTGAGCTGTTCTTTGCCTTTCACATCGTGGTTCTGTCTTTGCACAGGCACACGGCTGCGAGGGCACAGCTTGGCCATGGAGCTGTACCCCTCTCTCTGCATAGATATAAATATATATGCATATACATACCCTTTTTTAATATATATATGCATATACATACCCTTTATATATATGCATATACAAACGTCTATGTATATACACATCAACACACAGTGTGAGTGAAACCCTGTGGTGTTTGTACGCATTTCTAGGGTACACCACTCCCGCCAGCAGCAGGGTCCGCCGCAGGGTCTCAGCCCAGGTACGGCCTGGCTGTCCCGTCCTCCTTCCCCGTGGGTCCCCCGTGTCCTCCCCCCTGTCCCCCAGAGCCACGTCAGGGCTTGTCCACCCACACACTGAGGACCTGGGCAGTAAAACACATACACACACAGGAACCAGGCTTTGCTCTGGAAAGTGATAACCAGCTCTTTGCAGAGTCCAGTCCGCTAATGAATCTGGATGGAAATATTGTGTTTGAATTTCCAAAGCTGTCTTTGCCATTTACTTAGCGTACACGTGACCTGGGTACTTGGAAAATTTTATGTCTATAGTCAAGAGCCGACACTGAAAAGGCCAAGCCTTTGGAGCGCAAGATCCCTCCTGCAAAATGAGCCCAGAAGCTGCTTGGGAGATTACCTGGACCCACGGTCCAGCCTGAAAGCACAACAGTTCTTGAGATCTGGTTCTCTTCTACCCCCCTAAAAAACAAAACAACAACAACAAAATGCCAAAACTGCCAAGCAGAAATATATATATGTATACATTTACATCTGTTTTGCAGCTTCTAGGTATGTGTAGATACATTATACACACACACACACGTATACATATATGGACACACATGCCCAGAAGCCACAAAATTGCCAAGCAAAATCAATGCCCAGTTTCTAAGTAACCAGCCAGTAAAAGCCCTTTGTGCTTCCCTCGCACAGATTCCCAAGTCGGAGACAATTCACCAGCTCACTCCCCAGAGCTGAACTGGAGCAGCCCCCGCAAACCGCCCAGGAGGGCTGCACTGGGAGCGGTGGCTGGGATAGTGATTGGGATGGCAAGGCGAACAAAGGGGAGTAAAGGGACAGCACGGGGCGGGGGAGATCCGCTAGGAAAGCGGGGGAAGTTTCGGCCGTTGCCCTCCTGAGTGGCAATGGACAGCTTGGGTTTTTCTGGGCCAGTAGCAGAAGCTCTCAGCAATGTTTTTGAGCCCAGAAACAGTCTTTTTATACAAAATACTTGCATGAATTGTCACTCGGCTATTGCCAAGCTGACTTTCACACACTTTCCCTGGGGGATGCCGAAGCACCCGGCCGGTGCCAGTACAGAGGCCATTGCCCCCCCAGCCCAAAACCTGTGCCACCCACTGCCCCGCTCAGGCTGGACCCCGCCAGGGTCCCTGCACAGAACACGGTGGCCAGGCAAACCCACGTCCCACTGGCAGCGCTCGGCTCCGGGAAGAAAGGGGAAGATGGTGCCTTCACGCGTGGTTTTGTCAGGAATTGTCACTCAGCGCATCAGCGCTTGCTGCTGCCAGGCGGGGAGGAGACGGGGGTCATCCCCCCTCGGACAGCCACCGGCATCCGCGGCGGGACGGCAGTGCCCTTCACTGCCGTTAAACAACGTCCTGAGCGTGCTGTTCCATCTGCGAGCCCCGACCCTGCCTGCCTCCCAGATACCTGGCACCACTACCGCTCCTGGGGGTTTATGCTGATGCTGTTTAATCACTCCTTCAGGAGGAGAGGAGAAAAAAAAACAAAACAAAACAAAACCTCTCTTTTCAAATTGGAAGGCAGCACTGCTGAGCGATGAAGTAGCCATTTAAAAGGATGTTGCAGGAGCCTCAGGTCTCTCAGGATTGCTTTGCCTAACCTAGAAGCAGATGATTAAAAATGAGCTGTCTTATACATACCTTTTTTTTTTCATTAGCACAGGTATCTGGCTTCTCCTCTTGCTGACATTCAGCTTCCCTTGCACTTTGCAGAACCGGAGCAATTGTACCGCTCCCCACAAATCGCTGCCCAACCCCACTGCGCTCAGAGAAGCACCAAGAATTTTATCCAAAAGCAGCTTCATTTCCTTTATCCCAAACTTGCACCACAATCAAGACCTGAAGCTATTCAACACTGCGCCTGGAATTCTTTTAAAACCAAAGCCTGAAGCCCAACGCTCCCATGCCAAAGTGCTGCCCAAGCCCCTGCTACGGCAGAGCAGAGCCAAAGGCAGGCGAGCCCGGGAGCTGGAGAAGCCTCCCGAGGGGATGGGATGGGGAAAGGTGCACGGGAGTGGGGACAGCCCCCACTGCATGAAGGGCATGGTTTTGTGGTGGGGGCATCGGGCAGAAGCCACACAAACCTCACTGAAAGCACCTGGGTCGCCAAATCCTTTAATAAAGGACATTTATAGCCACACTCAACCCATAGAAAAGCATAGGGTGCTAGCTGACTTTGTGAAGGGAAAGGACACACCACACAGTTTCTGCTGTTTGTAACTCGAAGATGTGTTTTAAGTTTAATTTCAAATCTTCCCTCTTTCCTTCTCCAGGGAGCAGGCGGGCATACCATGGCATTATTCCCCATCCCGGTGCCAGGGACCAAACGGGGCAGGGGACAGCGAAAGATGTGGGGACGCAAAGCCCCTGGGAGCCCAGCCTTGCAGGCTGGTTTAACGCAGCTCTTCTTTCCCAGCACAAACCAAAGGTGACATTTTCCCTGTGGAGCCGGGAGCTGGAGCCAACGCAACCATCCCCGCAGCACCGGCAGCTTCGCCAGATTGCGCTGGGTTAACGAGCGCGGGAGATGAATGCCTGATTCATTGAAAACACAGCTTGCAACTCGGGGTTGTTGTTAAAAATACACCGAGATACCAAAACAGCGCGGGGAGGGACGACATTTCCCTTGACTAGGCTTTTCCAAGCAGAGGGCATATCCGTCTCCCGAGGAAGCGCCGGTTCTTGGCGGCATTTGGCCGCTCTGAGATGCCGGCAGGATCCAGGTACCGTCAGCCTCCAGGAGCGGTGGCTGCTGCTAAACGCCAGCCAACACAACATGAACAAGAGGACAGCATGTGCTAATGGCCCCGGCAGGAAAAAGGCTGGGAAGGAGGCATTCGGCCAGCACCCGCCGGGGCCGGGAGCCCACAGCCAGCAGGGAATGGCACCTTCTCACTGGGAAGGAGCAACTGGAGCAGCGAGATCCAAACAGGCAGCCCAGCTACAGGGAACATTACCAATCCCTCTGCCATTTAGCAAGTCTTCACCAAGAAAAATTAAGTTCTCATTTTTTCATGCTGGTGGAGAGAGTTGCATGTACACTGCATCTGTGCCTGCTCCTTCCTCATCCTCAGAGCCACAGTCCCCAGTGTTGTAGGGATTTTGCCCAGGATGAGCTTGGGGGTTTTGCCTGGTGGTGCAGCAGGCAGCACCGCGGGCATCAGGTCCCCAGGCAAAGGATTATTTCAGCAGCATAGAGACCTGGAAAAACTTTCCTCAATTGCTTGTGCCTCCTCCCAGCCTGCAGCAAACAGCAGAGCCTCTGCCTGGGCAGCAGTTGTTGGGTCCCTGTGACTCGAGGGCACAAAACCACTCTCAGATTCACTTTGGTGACTAATTCCCATCCATCTCCCTTGTTTCCAGCAGACGCACCACTCCTTATCAGCCCCTCCAGCCCTGGATGGAGACCAAGCGTGGCTCCCTGTGTCCCAGCACAGCTGCTCATTTATAAATGGAGAGAAAAACACAACCAAAACCCCACCACAAAGCTTAGTTTTTAAACGTAGAAGAAATTCTACTCAGAAAAGATACTTTGGTTCTGGACCTGCTGTGATGCTGAATAAGCCCAAGTTAATTATTTTGCTAGAACAAGCAGCTAAATGAGACGGGTGCTCAGGGGCTGCCACCAGTCCATGCAGGGACACAGAGACCAGCCAACACGAGCACAGGCGGGATCCAGCCCTGTGTACACACTCAGGGCTGAAAAAGCCTTCAGTTCCCCAAAGCTGGGAGGAAAAAAAAAAAAAAAAAAAAGCATTTTTCTGGTTACCCACCCTTCTGTGAGCAAAGTTACAGGCAAAACCAAGGAAAACGTTAGATAGAGAGATGTATCGGATTTGAAAGATGGGTAAGAAGAGCTTGTTATGTGTCTGAGGAACCAGGACCTGACATGCACAAGAAAGGCCAAGGTGACAACTTTTAACTTCAAGAGCTCTTTGGTTCAGCATCAGGAAGTCAAAAAGCGACACAAAGGGAAAAGAGGGGACTTGCGTGTTCTGCAGAAACACAGAGGGGTGATGAGAGCAGTGAGAGGCATCTGTGATAAAGCCTGACAGTAAAAAGGCAGGGGAAAAAATTTACAGTTTTTCAAGTGTCTCAGGAGCAGAGGAGGGTGAAATCCATTCCCAGAGGATTTTTCCTTGTAATGTGGCCATGTAGGAAGATTAGATTGTGTCTGAAACACTAATTTTGGTTAAAAAGACAAGAGCCAAAGGTTTAAAATTGAGATGAATATTTGGCAATGAAAAGTGAGAATAGTTTGACTGTGCAACAATTCTAAACCCATTTAACACCTTCTCAGGAAGGATATTTGATGGAAATAACATCCTAGAGCATTGCTGGCTACCTGCAAGTCTGAAATCATTCCTGTAATGACAAAGAAAGACGACTTTCAAGTCAGCTGAAAAGTTTTCCCCTACTTGCCAGTTTTGCTCTTAAAAGCCTTATTCAAGCTACCCTGCAATCTTCCTAACGACCCCATACAGCAGCAGTGCCCCAGGGCATGCATGGATATCACTAGAAATTACTTTAAAACTCATTTTTCATCAATATAAATCTGCATATAGACAGTTTCTGCAGTATTTAACCAAAGCTTTTTATTCCCTCAATTCCATTCCATTGTGCCACTAGGAAAGCCTTTTCACTGGAAGAGCTATTTGCAGGCCTCTTCCAGACCCCCTCTGCTTAAGCCAGCTTTTCAAGTAATACTAAGCGATTTTTTGCTGGAAAAAAACCCCTGTCTTTCCCTATGATGCTGCTGTCCCAAATAACTCACAGGGTATGTGGGGGGTGGCCAATTATAATCCCATGGCCATTAAGGGCTCTCCTCACCACACTGAGGAAAACCTTTTCAAGTGAAATTGCATGTAGATGAGAAGCACACAGTCCTTGCCTTAAACCAGCGGTGCCCAGCCTAGCCCCCGCCTAAACCTCATTTAACATGGTACAGCAGCAAGGATTGCAAAAGACCTAAAGAACTCCTTGGGCCTCGTTTTGCCTCTTGCATTCACCCATCTTTAATGGCTTTTATGGTAACTTTTCATCGAATTATTGCCTCGGAAGGGTAAGTGCTGGCAGTGCAGTCTGAGCTGAACAAGACCAAAAGGAATATATCATTCATGTATACATATTTCGCAGGCGGCGAGACCTGCGCAGCCCTGCCCCGTGCCCTCCTGCCTGCTTTTCTGAGCCGGGTTAGGGGCAGCGTCGCAAAGCTGAGCCGGCCGTCCTCGCAGAAAAATCTCGCTGTCAGGCCCAGGGAAGAGGCCAGTTTTAGGAGGGCCGTGAACAGGGAGAGGGTGGGATGAGCCTGGAGCCATGAGAAACGAGAGGAAAGCCGGAGAGCAGCAGGGCCAACGAGGCTTGGCTCTGCCAGAAGGTATCCAGAGAGAGGATTTGGTAAAAAAAAACCCCACCGCAGTGGTGTTTTTATGACTGGGCACTGATAAGACAACACATACCCTGCAGCCCTTACGACACCCCCAGACCTCGCACCCTTCCAGCAGGGTGCCTGGGTGCCAGCAGAGGGGATGGTCCCCATTTCACGGCCAAGCACCTCGGTCTCCATCCATCCAGGCAGCTGCAGGAGGGGCTTTAATTAAGTGCCTAACTCATCTCCTACCTTTGAAGCCCCGTATTTGCACAGGTGCCAGGTAGCTGCCACAGGCACTGGGGTAGAAGGGGCACCCCAAACCCACCCACACCACCAGCAGGGTCCCATCCCCAGCAGCAAAGCATCAACTGAGAGCCACGGCCAGGTCTGCCGCCAGTTGGGGCTGGAGAACTTTCAGAGCTGGCAGTCTCTATAATTAAAAGAAAAGGGGGAGAAGACAGGGGAGAAAACATGTCCACAAAGCAGCCTGTGCCATATGGCAGGAGTGGTATTTGTCTCCTGTGGCACAGGGCAGAAAGTGATTGTAGTTATTCACTTTTAATTAATTCTGGCATAGGGGAGTCAGTAAGAGAGCCCATCAACAGCAGCAAACACTGCAGCGCTGAAGGCAGCCCTAACGCTGGGCTGCAGGGAACCTCAAGCAGCCACCAAGCTTGGTCCCTGTGCCCAGGCAGCACTGAGCACCCCATCAGGTGCTTTCCCCATCCCTCCAAAACCACATCCAGCAAGGGGGGGACCAAAACCACACAGCCCCAGCTCCCCAGGTACCCCAACAGCAGAGAGCACCTACCCCAGCACCCAGCCCTGGTTTGCAGGGAGCAAACCCATTTCCCCTTGCACTTGACCAAGCAGCAGGGAAGAGTAATTCCCTTCTTTAAAACAACCTTCACCATTAATCTTCCAGCCTCACCACAGCACAGCATCACCCAGAGACAAGATGTTTCCCACTGCACACAGCTGGAAGAGGCAGAGCAGCAGCTTGAGACCCCCTCACAAGCCCCCTGCATAGGGACACAGCCAGCTGAGCCAGCACCCGCCTGGCAGGGATTTATGGTCTGAGCCACCTGCGCTGCTTAATCAGCTCATTAACCTACAAGTGGTTCCTCCTGTCCTTAAGGGACAAAGCAATTATAAGAAAATACATCCTGGTGGTCCAGGTGGGAGATTTGTTTTGCTGCTGCCCTTCCATTGCTTGGAGGGGGAAGAGTTTGGGTTTCATCATTTCCCTTAACACACACTCAAATCATCCCAAATCTTCCCTTCCCGGTGCTGGGCAGGGATGCTGCACCATCGGGTATCTGAACCTGTATTGGCCTCTGCCTCCATGACCCCACTGGGACCCCAGTTTGCAGAAGGGGATGTGCCTCCTGTTCAACCCAAAACCATCTGCCTCCACATACAGGGTAAACTTCAGCCGGTGTCCGACACCAGGCTGAGCTTACCTGCTGCATCGTGTTTTAGCGAAGCTAAAGCTGATCCCAGCTGGGATTCCAGTCTGGACCAGCTCTGGGTGCTGACAGTCCCCCCAGCCCTGTGTCTGGCCATCCTGGAAATATCTCCAAAACAGCCTCGTGTTTGGTGGAGGCTAAAACCAAAGAGTTTAAAATTTTAAAGCAGTAAGTGATGGTCGGGCTGCTTGGAAGCCAAAGGTGCTGAGCAGCTTTGCTTCAGCCTGAGGTGTGCTGAGCAAACCCCGCTTTAAGCTTATCTACGTCCAATAGTCTCATCTGTACAATGGGATTGGGTTAACCATCCTATCTGCCTGTCTGTCCATCTGTCTATATATCCATCTATCTGTCTGTCTATCCATCCTTTATCTGTCTATCAGAAATGAGAGAGAGAGCGAGAGGTTTTCCTAAGGAAAGACATAAGTTTGAAATAAAATCTCTGCCATAACACATACAATGACTAAAACATTTTCGACTCCACACCCACAGAAGAATCATCAGGCTTAGAAGAGCTCTACAAAAACCAGCTAATGCTGGTTTTAGCTTGTTCCAACCCCACTTTAATTGCCCTGTGTTGGTGGGGTTGCCCACAGAAGCCAACCTCTGCGAGAAATGCAAAACCAAGGGGACAGAACCTGCGCGGGCCCGTCCTCCCAAAGCACCCCCGGCGACCCCCAGGACCCCCTTTGACAAGCCCCCGGGGGCTGCCAGGGAGAGAGGGTTGGGGTCCAGCGTTGGCGGGGGCATCGCTCGCCCCCCCCGTGCGAGGCACCTCTGGCTCCCGGTGCCCACGGCCACGCCGACGGCCTCGGCACGAGGGAGGCGCACGGGGGAGGCAAAATCCAGCGCTCCCCAGGCATTTCTAAGTATTCCGGCATGCAAAAAGCCATGCAGAGAGCAGTAGATTGGGGGGGGGGAGGAGGTGGGAGGGGAGAGAGGGGCTTCGAAAGGAGCAGAGGGAAGTGGGAAAGGCATCAGCATCTTCAGGTGCTGAGACCTGCACACAGGTGTACTGATGAGTGTTCTCCACCTCAGCTACACAAAGGGGGGGCCGGGGCACCCCGGGCACCCTCCTCGCACCAGTGCATGCACCCTGGTGGGTGTGGGGAGAGACCCAAGGCAGTGATACAGCCCCCCACCCATCCCATTAAGCAAAACTGGGGAAACCGTGACACGGTTTTGCTGCATATAAGCTGCAGATAGTTTGGCTTGTTGCTACAAAAACGTAAAAAAAAAAAAAAAGTCACTGTTCCTGAAGCTGGCGGTGGGAAAACAACGTTGCTTAGAAACATCCCTATTAGTGCTCCAGACCCGTTCTGTTCTGCACAGAAAATGAACAAAATATGTAATTTGTTCCCTGAAAAAAAAGAGGCTGTTTCAAGTAACAACAAAAACACGATGAAAGTAGAGACCCTTTCCAATTGCCCTCTCCTGCTGCAGCACATCCAACGTCCTTCGCCCGTGACCCGCAGAGCGGGGAAAAGCAAAGTGTAATCCCCATCTTCGGAGCTGTGCTTGTCCTTAGTCCTGCTTGCTTCGTACCGTACAAAACCCTTCCCAGTTTGGCCGCTTCCCACATTAGGGAACCCTGCTTATTACACCCCGCTTCTCCCCCCGTCCAACGCCAGAGAGAGCCGCCCTGCACCCCCGAGCAAAGGGAGCTGGTGGTGACTGCAGACCCAGAGCCCAGCCCCTGCATTAAAATGGGCGACAAGGGGCAGTTGTGGCTCCCCGAATTTCCCCGCTTGTACCCAGCCAGGTGGGGTGGGACGATGGCTGCGGGGTCCCCAGGACACAGGGTGCCCTGTGCAAACCGGCAGGATGGGGCAGGGAGGGAGAGGGGCCACCCCCCTCCTGCCCAGTCGAGCTCTCCTCTCCACCACCACCGAGCCTTTCCTGAGCCTTCCTGGTGCAAAACCATCCAAGTCTGGGGTGACGTTTCTCCCGGAGCCGTGACGTTGGCGAGACCTGCCCCTCCAGCGTCGACCCCATCTGCAGGGCTTTTGCTGCTCTGAACTTCTCCCAAGACGCGCGCGGGGACGTCGCCTCTGCCCAGCGATGCTGAACCGGAGGGTGGCGTGGATACCTGGCAGCTCGGGCTGAGCAAAGAGGCTCCGTATTCCTGAGTGCTCTGGGAAAAGATACCATCTCCGCACCTCGTCACAAGTTTTTAGGGTGACCTGTCAGCATCTGCTCAGACTGCCCAGCTCCCAGCAGCCCCAGGGGAAGATGCTCAGCTCTTCCTGACATCTCAGAGCCATGTAAATGTTATTTGTCACGATTCATCGGGCTGCGACAGCCCCCGGTGCGGCTCAGTCTTGACGTGAGCCGAGGGTGAGGCAACATGGAGATGTTAATTCTCTTCTTTAATTAACTTGGGTGGTTTCCTGCTTTCCAAGTTGGATTTCCTTTTACTTCATCAGCTCAAAAAGACCTGCAGATTTTAGACAGTCAGGAGCTGCCCCTCTAGCAAGTTCCGATGGCAGGAGGTTGTCTCTAAGTGGTGTGGGTGGGAAGAGAGAAAAATAATGGTTTCTGTCTCCCATTTTGCGAACAAAACACTTCACAACACGCACAGCAGTTTCCACTAAATTACTGCCCGTATTAGCAGTAATTGCAGTGATGCAGAATCGCAGCTTTCCGCTGTTTTATGCATTTTAAACCCGTTTACGTGTGCAGAGATAACGAAGTGAGGGAGGTCTGTGTGCCGCCGGAGCACCTGCACATCCTGGGCAAGCTTTGGTTACGGGCAGATAGAAATCACTGCACCCACTTCATTTTGGGTAATGCTACAAAAATCAGTGCAGTGACTCATCAGCCACTTTTGCTGCTTTCTGTTGATGTTTTCAACCACCTGTCAGGTCAACATCACATTTTACCTAGAAAATGGTTTATTACAGGATGGGCTTTAAAACCTTAGTCCTTGGAAAGCAAGAATGGTGATTTTTAACCAAAGTCCTACCGAGTATCTTTCCTTATTCTAACATAAACTACCTTCCTGCTTGTCCCTCAGAAGTATTCCCCATTTCTAAAGGGAACTTTTTCACCTTAACACAAGTGGAAAGACCACTCTGCCCTGTGGTCCCGCCCGCAGTAAAACAGGTTTTGGGGCAGCTGGTGACTGTCCCCACTGCTGCAGCACTGATGTTAAGCGTTAGGTCAACGATGCAAAATAGGAAAAAAAACCCCTGCTACGAGTAGAATAGCTGTAGAGGCAAAACAGGAGAGTATTGATCGGCCAAAAAACAACAGCAGTGAAGCCAGGAGGAGGGTTCTGGGCTATGGGAACCCCGGCTCGGCGGCAGGAGGGGCAGCCGGCCCAGGCACGGACAGCACCAGTGGACAAGCAGGTGCCTAAATGGCATCTGGCCCCCGTTTCTTGGCTGTCTTCACACTTTCCAACTTATCTCCCGTACTCGTAGGGCCACCGGGTGCGTAGGTGGTAGCTTCAGCTGAAATTCCCCAGATTTTTTTTTTTTTTTCTTTTGGCTGCATCCTCCGAAAAGTTGCAGATGACGCATTAAAATGTAGATAAGGCAAAATAGATGGGCCGCAGCCAAGTGCAGGGGCTGCCGCGCGTGGCTCTGGCAGACGTGCCGGCATGCTCGGCCTCCTTGCATGGGATCCGTGCCATGAAGGAGGCTCCCGCCTGCCATGCTCTTTCCCACCCCCTCACTCCCAGCGAGCCCGGACGAGAGCCGGCGTGCCGGCCGGCTGGGTGCCGGCACCGGAGCGGAGCCGACGGGCACAGGCTGCCCGGCTGGTCTCTAGCCCGCAGCCGGGACAGAAATGGCTGGGGAGAGTTTGCAGGGATGGCATCTCTATTCCCAGAGCTGCCCCAGTGGGGAGTGCTGGGTGGGGATGTTGGAGCTGGGGCAGCGCTGGTACTGGTGTTCCCAGGGGAATAACTGCGCCAGGGTGGTCTGATTCCAGCAATCACGTCTTGGAACTGTGCGCAGCCCACGGCTCTCCTGCCCCCACCGTGTTTCGGCAGCCGTTGGACATGAGGGTGAAAGAGAGGAAAAGAAGAAGTATTTGTCATTCTGCGGTGGTGCTTTTAAAGTGCATCCTTGTAAAAAAAAAAAAAAAAAAAAAAAAATCTTGCAGTTCCTAAGGGATTTGAATTAATTGAGTTATTTCCAGAAATAAGAGAGGACCGGGGAGCTTTCCATCACACCTGTGCACGGGCTAATCCACAGCTTCCCCATCACCCTTCAGCAGTACCCAACCCTGGGCGCTACAGATCTCAGAGGGCTGGACACAGACCCGCAGACCTGGAACACGTGCCTAACCCTGCTACACCGACCACATCGATTCCACTTTCTGCATGTAGGGAATCAGTAAGCAAATCATACGCGTGCGTAGGGTGCTGACTATACTGCCACTAGTCAACACGTCCCATAGGGTTGTAAATAATAGATGTCATTTTCTCTCATTTCAGTACTACTTCAGACTGAAAGAGGCAAAATAAAAAATTTAAAAGCCCATCGCTGGTTTTTCCTTCCCCATCCCTTGACCCACCTTGGAAAGTATTAGTCATTAAGTTGAAGTGATTGAATAACCTGAAACCGGAAAACAAGCATTTTCTCCACAGGCAGGAGAGGCCAATTCTGACAAAATCACAAGACTAATGAAGGGGAAGGAATCTGGGCAGCCCTGGACAAATGCTGGGTGCATCCCAGAGGGGTTGGCCCAGGAAGGGGAGCCTTTCAATTTGGAGGGGCAATTCTTGCATAAATATTTAGGTAAAAGCTATTTGCACTAACTATTCTAAAAATAAGCAGGCTGAGGCAGGGAGACCACTGTGAAAAATAACTAGATTTTTGTTTTAATTACTGTGCGGGACTTTTACCCTTTCAGAGAGAAAGGACATTTTTGACAGATTTTAAGTACTTCTGAAATTGCTTGCAGCACAGTTTCACAGCCAGTGCACCTGGAGATGTGACCAGCCAGTTTTTCTGGCAAATGTAATGCCAACAGGAAAATACAGGTATGCCATAAAAGTTTTATAGCTTCATACCCAAAATATTTCTAAAGCAGCTTGCTTACGTACAGGGCACGTCTTTTATGATGACTTGTGCGACCCCTTCACGAGCTGGGTGCCAGCTGGGGGTACGCACAGGCAATCCTAACAGCTATCGCCTCTCCTGTGCCCTTTCTGTGCAAGGAGGCCATCTCATCTCATTTCCATCCCTGGAAGTATTCAAAAAGCACATAGACGAGGTACTCTGTGCCATGGTCTAGTGGGCATGGATGACGGTTGGACTCGATGATCTTGTAGGTCCTTTCCAA
>JAVJGG010000085.1:41902627-41922497 GCA_035590195.1 Aviceda cuculoides
CATGGTCTAGTGGGCATGGATGACGGTTGGACTCGATGATCTTGTAGGTCCTTTCCAACCTAAATGATTCTATGATTTTATGATTCTATTCTATGATTCTCCTTTATGGAGTCTGAGGTTCTCTGGATGCGCTGCACCCAGCCGAACCGAAGCTGCGGGCAGGCCCTGCCGCAGACTCTCACACCCCCCTTGCACACTATAAGCAAAAACCAGGCACCCAACATGCAGCAGCTTTCCTCTCTGGGGGCTGCTAGCGGCGAGGCACCAGGACCTTGTTGGGCTGCTGTGTACAAAGGGCCTCCAGGAGCTCCGGCACCTTATTTTTCAACAAGCTTACTGCTCCTCAAGCCCTGTGTCCCATTGATTATTTCTGTTTGTTCTCCAAGCAGAGCTTAGCCGGAAAATAGCTCCCAAAACTCTTTAGCGCGGTGCCTGTAGACCGAGCACCCCACCACCCCGGGCACAGCACCTCGGGCACCAGGCACCCCTCCCCACTCCCACCCGCCTGCCAGGAGGTTCTATAGGGCTACAAAAGTAATTTGAGAAACACTTCTAATACATTCGGGTACCATGAGGAGCAAGCCTGGGTTTGCCAAAGGGAGGATGGATGCTGCATCCTCCGCAGGAGATGCTGCTGCAGCAGCGACCAGCTGGGGAGCAGCAGGAGGGCATGGCCGCGGGACAGGGGTGCTGGGCATCCCACCAGCCACCCAGAGCAACCCCAGCAGCTGGCAGGCAGGGCACAGCCTGCCCCAAAAAGCTGCGATCTCTCCCACACGCCCAGGGCTGCCACGCTCCCACGGGGACTGCTGCATTCCTTCTTCCACTCTGCCACCTCCGGAGGGGTGTCCGGTGGACACAACAGCAGAGGACACGGGTGGAGGGCAGCTTCGGATTGACTTCTAAAATGGGTTTATTCAGGAGTGAATGTCTTCAAACCCCGCCAGAGGGTCCCACCAAACACTGCTCTCACTCCTGCAGAGCGATGGGAAGCATCGCCTGGACCACCCAGAAGAGTGGGGCTGTGATAAGGGACACGGTAGCCAAATCCCTCTTTGCATTAGGAAGATCCATCCACCGACTTTACATCGGGTGTCTGCCCACCACCACGTGCCGCCAGACCTTGGTTCATTGGCTATTTCCCAGCTACTGAGATGCGTGGAAGTTTTGCTCCCTGGGCAAAGGGGAGACGTCTGCTGATTTGCAGCAGGGAAATCGTCACCCCAGCTTTAACCTCTGGGCTCGCACCGCGTCTCCTGCAGAGCGTTTTCTTTTCCTTTCTGAGAATTACTTTCTTAACAAACACGTTCTACAGATGGCAGTTTTTAATGCTAGCCGAAAATAAAAATAAGCATGCTCAAAATTCAAATTGGATTTTGCCAAAGCAGCCATGCTAAAATAATACATTTTAAATATCTTAAACTGTGCACTTCACAAGTAATTAAATTAGCAGTGTTTCTGCATTACATCCTTTCTTCCATCCATTTAAGCATTAGATTAACGTCGTCATGCAGATTTTAAATGGAAGATATCACGCTGCAGGGAATGGTTGGGGACGAGCAGAGCAGAGCAGGGTGGGTGTTTCAGCAGCCAGTCGGTCGGGAACCTGCTCCAGCCACCGCCATGGGCCGGGGAGCTGCCCCACGCTGCCTCGTGCCTCGTGGGACACACACAGCCCTCAGCCACCACTGCCCCGGCGGAGCGGACCCCCGGCCCAGGTGGCATGGGGAGCAGCAGCAGTGCCGTGACAGCCGCCCACGGGGGACGGGGACGGCCGCCCGGGCTGCTCCCATGCCCTCGCACCCCTGCCCTGTGCCCGGCACAGCTCGGCCAGCGAGCTCCAAGAGGCTGTGGGGCTCGTCGCCGGGATACGGCTGCATTATTTAAAAGCTTCCTTAAAATACCATCGTTTTGCTTCTGCTTAACAAACCCGACAGGAAAAGTGTGCTCTTTAAAACACCGTTTGTCCTTGAATTCAATCTTGTTCTCTTTTGCTCATTGCTCCCTCGGGATTAAAATGGGGGGTGGGAATTGACGGCAGACCAAGCCCTGGCTTGCTGCTGTGCCCCCCCAGTGCCACCAGCACCCCAGGACAGCATTCCTGTCCCCAGTGGGACACAGACACTGGGACAGGCAATCCGGCATCCCCAGACCTTGCTCCGCGGGCTCCAGGACACCACGCTGGGGGACGAGGAAAAACCTGCATGCCAGGCTCGCCAGAGAAGTGGGAACGATCACGGCATAGCTGGGCAGAGACGACATCAAATGTGACACCCGTCCTCTGGGTGACAGTCATCCCTCTGTGCCGGCGCGCAAGCCAGCACCGCTCCGGCCGGTTGCCTGGTTCTCCTTGAGCTAGACCTCACTGGAGGATATATACTTCAGCCGGTGAATAGATGTTTCCGAAGTCCCTGATAAATGAGGAACATTTTTACAAAGACTGTTAGAACCCTTGGAAAAAAACATTTTTCAACTAACTGAAGTTGATATAGGAGGTTCTTGGCCTGGTTGGGTCTCTGGGGGAGGGAGAGGAGAAACCCCCAGCGGAAGAAATCCCTTCGCTGCACCAAGGGGAGCGGAGAGCGGGGCAGAGCCTGCAGCCACCGCCACGCCGGGCATCGCTCCTCCGGCCGCAAAGCCAGGCACGGAGAGCTGGGCAGCAGCCATGCTGGCCTCTGCTCAGCTGGGCTGGCATTGCCCTTCTGGTCTACTTCACAAAAAAAAAAAAAAAAAGATGACTTTTCTCTATCTGAAACCTGGAAGAGGAGATATGTTTTCAGTGCTTACACTCAGCCCAGCCATCTGCAAAGCCTTCGTTTACTGACGACAGGAAAGCCGGGCAGTGAGCGTACCTTTGACAAACTCCGTGCACTACCGTATTTTTAGAGTTTGCATAGCAAACTGTTGGTTTTAGCATTGCAATGTTAAACACGGCTTTTGCATCAATGTAATGAGATGAGAAAAATCCAGACCACGCTGAACCCGCAGCCTTACTTAGCAGCTACAAACTGCTGGAGAGCCAGTGGGAATCTGAAAGCAGCACAAATCACCACAGTTTTTGTTTACTCAACTGGTTCCTTTTTCTCCTTCTTTGAGTTATTCCTGCCTTCTTTGTAGCCATTATAAGCTACAGTCCTGGGGGAAAAAGCATTGTGAATTCAGTGTAAATCCATTCTGTTCACTGGATTAGTCTTAATTTACACAATAAAATGAAGACCAGATGATGAGCCATAAAAATCAACCTGACGTGGAGAGCTACTGAAATAATATGTAATTTTATATAAAAATAATTGTGCCATTTGCACATGAGTGCTTAAAACTACTTGTAATTGCAGCAAGACTTAAGTAAACCCTTGATTCCTAAATATATGACGTAGTTGTTATGGTTAATGCCTGTAGTATGTTGCAAGGAAAAAGAAGACACAAGTCCTGAAATACTCCAAAGAAATATCTGCTTTCACTTACACCTCTTAAAAAGCACAAGAGCTTTATCCTCTGTTCCCAAACCAATTTTGCAGCTCAAACTGACCCATGTGCTCTTCCAAACCTGGCAGGTTGGAAGTTTGCCTTTGAATCCTGTAAGCCCAGTTACACCGCCTGTACAGCCAGGGACATTGCACGGGACCTGCATACAAAACGTGCTTTACAAAGCAATTCTAGCGTTACTAATACTGCATTTCTACATAAGAGATTTGCACTTAAATTAAAGCATTGCAATTTTTGCTTCTAGCCCACAGGTCACCCGGGGTACATTCAAAGGAGTGGAAGAAACCGCCGGCGATCACGGAGGCAAAAGTCATTTTCCTGATGGTAATCACATGTCACAGACTGGCTCTGGGGCTTTGCCGGGCTCCATCCCCCCCAGGCAGCGGTTCCTCCTCCTCTGCAAGTGCTCAGCAGCTGTGCTGGGAACCTCTCCAGGGAGGGGGAACGGCTGCGGGACGTTTTCCAGGAGCAGGTTTGCTCTTCTTCCCTGCCGGATGA
Source organism: Aviceda cuculoides (assembly GCA_035590195.1). Taxonomy (NCBI): domain Eukaryota; kingdom Metazoa; phylum Chordata; class Aves; order Accipitriformes; family Accipitridae; genus Aviceda; species Aviceda cuculoides. The sequence continues at coordinate 41,906,612 of JAVJGG010000085.1, forward strand.
CCCAGGGAGGGAAGGTGCTCTAGAGCATCGCTCCCCTCCGGGCTGGGACCTGCCAGCCCACGACACTGGGAAGGTTTGAGTTAACCATAGGATTGAGAGTTTTATGCTTGTTATAGACCTTAATTATGTTTGCCAGCGGATATTTATTTAGGTAGAAAAGTGGGATGAGGAATTCTTTGTGCCATAGCATTTTTATTGTGCTTTTTCATGTCTGTAATTGGTGTGCAGAGCCAATGGAGCACTGCTCTGACCCTGGCTAAGGCAAGCCCGCGGCCGCCTTTCCTGGGGGGGGGGAAGAGAGACATCCCACTGAAGCCACTGGAAGAACACACCCACCGCTGCGATGCAATGCATTAGCAGCTCTCTATTAATGTGCTTCGACAAAAAGCCACTATTTCAGGCATGCAGTGAAGAAAAATGCCTTCAAACTGCTGATGAATTTTTAGCTGGCAGGATGTGATGACCTGTACTGGAATGCGACCAGGGCACTGTCTCAGTGTCACTGGGGACACTGGAAGGTCCCACAGCCTGCAGCCTGGTGAGCAGCAGCACCCAGGCAGAGAGCCAAAAAAAATGCCCAGTAAGAAAAGGATTGATGAGACCACCCCGCACTGGGCTTGCTGTAAGCGCAGGCACCCATGATTTCGAGACGTACCCATTGCTCCGGGAGAAGGGAGCGAACAGGCAGCAGCACCACGCGTCCGGCCAATTTGGTCTCCTCCAGACCCTTCGTATGCATTCGGGTCCGTGCTGGTGCTTTGCCCTCCAGAGCAGCCACCGGTGCTGAGTGGGGAGCCGAGCACTGCGGCACCGGCAAGAGCTCGGCACCTCCCGGGTGGCCAGGGAAGGTCTTTGGTTGCTAAAGCTGCTCTAGACCTTGGAAAACGCCACACGCAATCCTTGCACGTCCATTGCCCAGCCACTGCAAGCAGCAGAGCTGACCCAGCAGGGACGAGGTCCCCAAGCCGGGCTCCCCGCACGGGCTGTGATTACGGCCGCATCCTTACAGCTCTGCTAGCCCTTACTAACGCCCGTCCTCAGAGACCTCCGTTGCGGTGGCGTGGGCATGGTGGCCGTGGGTGGCTCGCGAGACGGGGCTGGGCATCCCACAGCAGGTTTCCCCACAGGGGGATGGTGCCCAGCCTCTCCATACCTTGCCTGCCCAGGCTCTGCACCGGCCACGGGGTGAGCACGGACTATTAACTCCACCAGCTTGCCTTTGCAGTTACATTTTTTTTTTGTTTAGGCTCGCAGCGGAGTTAATGGTCAAAGCTGCCGCAATCAGTTATTTATGAACACAAATAGATAGATGAGCTTCGTAAATTGGGTCCCTCGTGCCCACACACGGGCAGAGCTCTCACAAAGAGCTATTTTTGAACTGCTGACGGCCCCGAATCGGCGACGCGGCGGCTGGAGCCGGAGCTGAGCCCCGAGCCCCACACCGCTCGGCTCCCTGCCACGTCCTGGGCAGGGACCAGGCTGGCGGGGAGCTGGGATGCTCTGGGGGTAGCTTTTCCCTGCTGCAGATGTGATGGCAAGGCTGCCAGTATGAGTGTGGGAAGGCCGGTAGAAGTCTCAGTTTGAGAAGTTGTTCTCTGTGGCATCTGTGGCACATCCCAAATAGCCCTAGGCACCAGGATCAGGGCTGGATCCACTTTACTGACAGCTTGAATTGTGCCGACAATGAATTTGAAAAAAGCGTGGCGAATTAGGAGGGAGAAGAGCCCAGGCTTTGACCTTCTGATGGTCCAAAGCAGGTGAAGACCCAGCTTGCCAGCCCTCCTCCCATGCTGCGCATCGGAGGGATGCAAAAATACCTCCTTTGTTTCCAGCAGCAGTGCGGCAGATTGCAATTTTCCAAGCCCAGCACTGCAACTACATCATTTTCAAGGAGAGACTTGAAGTCATCCCAAACATTCTCCCCAAGCCTCTGGGCAGGCTCACCAGTGGGACTGAACTGGAGCATTAAAAAGGATAAAAGGGAACGGCCCCTCTCCCCGTTTGCCTTCTGCAGGCAGGAGGCAGCTGAGGCCGTCCCCGGCGGTGACAGCAGAGGTGATGTCTGGGGAGGGAGGTCCCGTCCAGCCGATGCCACAGCCTGACAGGGAGGATGCAGAACAAGATTTAGGAAACGCAAAGCAGAGGTTTGCTCACACGAACGCCACAGGGATGCACTTCAGTCCTAATATTTGCAGATGTTCTCCCATGAACATATTTATTCCTGTAAACTTTGTCTTTTATATTCCAATACGGTCTCCGAGCTGGAACGGGTCCAGGAACATGTCATCTGACGAAAAGCCCCCGAGCTGGCTCCTCTCCCGCCCCCATCCCTGTCACAGGCGTAGTCGCCGTCTCTCCCTTTTACATAATCCCACTGGCATCAGGAGTGCCTGGCAGCTGGGGGAGGCAGCCCCCGGGGTCGGGAAGCATCTCGGGAGCTGTGCGGAGCCGCAGGGCAGCACTGCCAGCGGGACGGCAGCATCCCTTGGGGTCTGAGGGGGGAGCGGGTATCGGTATTTTTAACGTAAAACGAGGGGCGGCTTAGCTAGCACATAGTTTTAAGCAGCACACATTGTATAGCTTAGCATCAGGGACGCAATTCAAGCAGAAAATGGATCGGGAAGGACTTCAGCTTCAAATGTAAGGGAGCTGAGGGCTTTACAGGATTATTCTTGCAGCCGTTGGGAAAAGCCTTTGGCTTCTCCACATTTCCCTGGGACTGAGGAGCCAACCCCAGAGATGAACACGAAATATCAGCTCCATCGCCGTTGGTAGGCGTCTTCCCTGACTAAAGGTTATCTCCATTCAGCAGCATCGCAGCTGAGCCTGGAGGTTTAGTCAGCTCTTCCTCCAAATTCCCCTTTTCTTCTCCTCTTGGGGAAGAAATCAGCTCTAGATATGGAGAGATTTGGGAGCAGAAACAGGGATTAGTCATAAAGATAAAACATCAGCCTTGTCACCAACGAGATGCTATTCCTGATGTAATTCCCCAGGTCTCGGGCAGCCAAAGCTGGGGGAGCCGTCAGGGCTGTGCAGAACACCAGCGGGAGAATTCAGCCCTCGTACTGAAACCTTATCTAGAAATAAGCCAGAGAGGATTTAAAGGCCCAACTTTAGAGGCTGCAGGAGCGTTGGTGTCATGTGGGCAGCAAAGAATTGCAATTACCCGGCGTGTCGGTACACTGATAGCGCCGGGAGCCCGCGGGAAATCAGCAGAGATAACTGCTGACAATTAGTACACGGTGTCCGTAAACCTAATGAGCAGAAGCCATGACTTGGTAACAGATCATGTCTCGGAACGACATGATCAAAGACACATGTCCCACAGATGTGCTTACGGGGGAAACTGAGGCAGGGAGGTGCAAAGGCTGGGACGGGGCTGCGGGAGGGGAGAGGGCTCACAGGGACCTCCTGGCTGGCATCGCTCCAGTCTGTGGGCATCGGCTGAAAGGACGAGTTATACTGATTTTGAGAGTTGCCTCTCTTGGGGCAGGACCCGCTGCCATCCCACAAATACCCCCCTGCCCGCAGGACGTGGGAGCCCGGACTGCCGCCCTCCCAGAACACCCCCCCCGCAGCGCTGACCCTGCCCCGCCAGCCCCCAGCACCTCGTCCGGCTGGGAGCTGGCTCTGGGAGATATTAATTGGTATTTCTGCCCTCACCGCAGGCTCGCCACGGGAGCATCGCCCAGACCTCTTCTGCTGCTGACACCAGAGTGTGCAACACTCCTGCTAAAAGTTGGTCACAGCTGAAGGGCAGGAACAAGCAGCCGGCAAGGCCGGGCTTCCACCTGGGCAAAGCCTCCGTGTGATTTATCCACTGCTTGAGCAACTCACAGCAAATTACATCTGAGCATCCCATTCACTCTGCTCCCGTACGTCCCACCTATGCGGTTCCTGGAGAGTTAATATCGAAATTTTCAGAACTACAGGACTGCCCAAACCAAGCCCTGTGCTGAGCTGCACGCATGCTTGAATTTTGGGTAACGGTGCTAAAGCCAGCCTGGCTTTGCACCAGTCCCAGGGACTGTAAAACCATGCAAAACTGCGTCCTCACCCCACACCGCTCCCCACGGCTGGCTACGCAGGAGCATCAGCCATTATCCGACGGGCTGGGAACAGACACGGCTGAAGTGGTCCGCAGCCCGGTGCCCCTCACCGTGCCCTCCCCGTGGAGAGCCCTCATGCCCGGCCGCTCTGCATGGGGGCTGCTCGTGGAGGCAGCAGCTCTGCCTCGGGCGAGGGGTGCGGAGCACCCCCGGGCTGTTCCCTTCTGCCTGTCCCAGTAACATCACCCATTAGCTGCCAAAAGGGACATCCCGAACAGGCAAAAGCCAACTGCCAAAGTCATAGCAATCCTCCTCGGTTTCCCTGGAAGGCACAACAGAGAAGCTTATCAGCTGCCCAAACCAAGTACTTCAGCCTGAAGTCACAGTCGTTCATTATTTTTCCTGCCTGGGTTAGGAGGAATAAAAATCATGTCAGGTGCATGAGGCAGTTTGTAAGCATGCCCGCGATTTTTTTTTTCTGCATTTCACCCAGAATTGACTTTGATCTCATCTTCACTAAGTGAACCAGGTGAAAAGTCAGTAAGCGATCACCATGATGACATGGTACCCAAGGCAGACGCTTCTATTTCGCTCCATACGACACGCTGCAAATGAACTTTTCCTGTCCAGCCTCGAGCATGCTTTGCTAATTGATTTTTCTGCTCATTAGTACCAATATAAGTTATATTGAGCACTTAATAGAAACCATCTTAACACCACTGTCGTAAATTCACAACGTTGCATATAATCTACCCAAGCAAGCGTTTTTTTGTATAAAATCACAAACACATATGCCTGCATAAGCATTAACACCCAAATGCTATTCAGTTATGCACAAGTTTAAAAATCTATTAATAACCTTAGTCAAGAGCTCCTCTGCAAAATCAGATGCATCCAGGCAGGCAATTCTTTAGAGGCAAAGTAAAGAGCTATTACACTGCAACGGAACAAAGAACGATACCGTGACCATACCTATATTTCATGCCCGTTTGCTTTGCGGTGGATTCTTTTAACGAAATATGGTGCTGAGGGGTAAATGTCCCCAAACTGCGAGCAATAATAGCCACTGTCCGAAATTTCGCCCGGGCTGCATTCACTACGTTCGGGGTAGCAGTGCTCTGCTTGCTGATGAGCCTGTCTTCACCATTTCGACTCTTCAAGTTGTGCTCTGTGCAGGCAATGGACACTTGCATCGCGCCCTCGGAACCGCTCCAGCCACCGTCCAGCTCGTGGCCAGAGCCCCCGGCCGCCCCGACGCGGGCTGCGGGCTGCCCAGCGGAGCGGGGCTCAGTCCCGCCGACCTCGAACTCGGGGAGCAGCCGAGGCAGCGGGGGTCTCCGGGAGAGCCGGGCTGCGTCCCTGCGATGCTGGGAGGAGAGCAGCCCCGAACTCGACCGAGCGATGGCAAGAGCAGCTTTCAGGTCTCCCCTGGCAATCTCTGCTGCCGCTTAGACAAAAGCATCCATGCAGTCAGGTGCTTTCAGAGGCATCAAGCCGGTCCTTCATGATGAACCGTCAGCAGCAGCCGCCGCTCGGTCTTGATGCAGGCTTGCTTCTGCTTGCCGGTTTTAAATCAATGCAGGCATGCTGCAAGGCTGGCTCCAGCACCCGCTGGACCACGAACTGCTGAGCAGGCAGCCTCGCCGGCCGAAGGACCGTCCGCTCGCCAGCCAGCCTCCAAGGACCACCGGCATCCACCGGTTCTCCTTTGCCCAGTCGCAGCAGCCCGCTACATCCCACCCATCGCAGCCCATCCGAGGGCAGCGAGCGTGGGGGGCGGCGCGGCCACGGCTCCGCAGAGGTTCCCGGGATCGGGATCGGGGTCGGGATCGCCCCGCCGGGAGCCTGCGGGAAGCAGGGGAATGGGCCTCCTTTGTGCTCAGAGGGAAGGCAGGCGCTTCAGGCAGATGCCTCTCATAAAAATAGCTGCCGGCATCGCTGAGCGTGGAGAGGATCTCTTATAGCGGGGAACAATTCGATGCTAAAATGGGCTAATTATGGGAAAAAAAAAAAAAAAGGGGAGGGGGGAGGGGGAGAAAAAAACGCTCTGCTACAGTATGCCAGTGAGTTAACACGTTAATCCCATGTTTCTGGCACCCAGAGCCGCTGCCCGCAGACCCACGCTCGCAGCAGTGCCAGGGTTAATCCCTTCTCCCCCCCCCCCCCAGCATCACCAGCCGAGTAAGCCGCAGCGTAAAGTCTTTGAAGCAAACCATCCCCATCCCTTGCTGCAGTCGAAGCAGGGAGCCCAGCTCCGGGCTGGCAGCTCACCGGTGCCCACCGCCGTGTGCCCACCGCCGTGTGCCCACCTCCGTGTGCTGCCTCTGGCTCCAGGTGCCGAGGGTAGGGGCAGCCCGGGGACCCCACGGCTGGTGAGGTGCTCCCCGGAGCGGTGGGAGGGCGAGGCAGGGACAGGGGTGGTTTGGAGTCACCCCCAGGACCCCTGCCCGTCACTGCCACCCAGCCGGGGGAGGACGGGGGCAGACCCACGAGAGAGGGTGCCCAAGGGGTACGCGTGGGTGGCAGCGCAGAGCGGGCGGGTGGGCGAGGGCTGGGACTGCGGTCACCCGCTGTCCCTTCCCCAGCCCTGCACGGGCTGGTGGGAAATGGTCCACAGGGGTTCCCCGCACCCCACTCCGAAATCTGCCCTCGGAGTCCCAGGAGGACTGGGGTGAGGGTGGGGGGTGACTCCAGAGGTCCTCTCGCCCACCTCCTGCTCGTTGCCCAGGCTGCCCAGGACCCCGTCCCATTGCCCAGGCTGCCCAGGACCCCGTCCCATTGCCCAGGCTGCCCAGGACCCCATCCCGTTGGGATGTGAGCAGCTCCAAGGCCGGAGACCCCTCCCAGGCTCTCCGGTGACCTGCCAGGCTCTCTCCTGCTCAAGGCACCCAAAGGTGGAGTGGAAGCGGTGGCGAGAAGAAAGAAGCCGGAGGTGCTGGTGTGGCAATGAGGACCCGTTCTGAACTCGGGATGACAACCCTTTGATTTCCTCCCCCGCAGCGGGGCCACGCCACCGTTTTCTCCCAGCCCCCATCCTGCTGGGGAGGGGAAGGTGAGAGCGGCTGGGTGGGCAGCTGGCAGCCAGCCAAGGCCGCCCACCAGCCCAGGCGACACGGGGAACAGCTTCTGACGGTGCCTTTGCAGTTCGTTTATCTAATGGCTCGTTAACGCTTGTACGGCACGTTTCCTCAAGGGTGGAAAGCAATATATCAAGGTAAAGAAAGTTGGTGGTGGTACCCGCAGGGCTCTGCCTCGACAGCGCAGCCGGCCCAACGCAGACTAAGGGCCCGCTTGGCTTTTGGAGCCCAGCTTCGCATTTCAGAGCCCAAAGCAAGGCTGACACGCAGCATCCTCTTGCTGGGCACAGATATTTCAAGAAGATGTATTTTTACATCTTGTTCTATCCGCATCTGGAGAGTTCCCGTTGCAGGCAGCAGCTGGCTCTGCCGGCACTGCCGAATGGCGAGACTCGGTCCTGGGGACGTGCCCAGGTCACTGTCACACAGGTCCTGGTCACGGTCCCCACTGGCCACGGCTGCCCATGCCCTCGGGTGCCAGGGGAGGGCCAGGGAGAGGACAGAAAGGGACAGTCACGTTCTGCGCTGGCACATCCCGCAGAGCATATTAACTCAAGCTGCTTAGCTTCGGAGGTTACAGCCTCTGCCAAAGAAATGTGTATTTAAATATGGGATTTATTTCATTTGCTGAACGAGATAATCACTTCTGGACTAAAACGTTAGAATAACATAATTTTGTGTCATGAAAATCCTGAGCTCATGAAACAAGAGGTACGTGACAGCGTCGGCAGAGGAGGGTGCTGGGGTCCGGTGGCAGCTCAGGCTCAGCCACGAGCCTCTGGCCAGCTCTCCGTGCCGCTTCAGCGCCACCAAACCGCCACAGATGCAGCTATTTGCCAAGACATACATATGCATTTCCCCCCCCGAGGAAGAGGACAATCGCTCATTAAACAACTTGCTCAAAATGGTTCATCAAGCAAATCTGTTTTAACACAGATGCTCACGACTAATGCTGGCTTTGCCTTTCCTCTGATCCCCGGTAGCCCTTGCCCCGGGAGCCGCTGCGTCCGTCCTGGGGTCAAACTAAAGACAAGAGCCAAGCACAGACGAGCAGGATGCTCTAGGCGAGCGCAGAAGCCAGGAGATATTTCACTCCTACATAAATACACATTTCAATGCCCTGAGCAGTCTGTTTCTTTGCCCAGGACCTTCCAGGGGTGGAATGACGAGCATTGCTGCGGTGAGCAGAATGGAAACCTCCAAAACAGAAAAAAATGCTTTATTCGGAGCAGGTCTGGTCCCTGCAGAGGCAGGGAGGGGAGCTGGGGCCGTGGAGCTGAGCGGGTGACAGCCAAGTCCTGCCGCGGTGCTCCCTGCGAGGCGGGGGCATGGGGGCTCTCCGCTCCCGGGGTCCAGGCAGCAGCACAGCTCTTGCTGGAACAAGCAGCAAAATGATGCTTCTGCGGCCCAAAATATAAAATTAAAAATGAGGTCCTTTCATCTGGGTTGGGTGAAACACTTCAAACTGATGCAGACCCAGTCCCCTGGCATGGCTCGAGCTGAACACACCGCTTGCTTCTTTCTTTTATTTTTTTTTAAATTTCACCTTTTAGTGAAACAACTTTGGAATGTTATGCCAAGTCTGGCTTGAGACTTTGCTTCTTGATGGCTGCAGTCATAGGCTATTTACACTAATTACTCTGCTGTGCCGTTCTACCAAAGCAGAGCATTCCACTGGCCAAATATCAATTAGCATCTTACTCATTTCATTACATTTAAGCTGATTGCCAGCTAAACCTGTATTTTTGGTAATACCAATATGCTGCATATAAATTCTGGCAGGCTCTGTCAATCTTTTAAGATGGCAGGTCTTAATTTCATGCCTTTCTTGTGCTCAGACCTCAGCAGCAGGCTGTATTGCGATAGCCACACATGTTAATTAAACAATACGCACCGCATGGGCAAATGAGGATACGTCGGCTGGTGAGCATGGGGTAAAAGGTAGAGCAGATCGCCCCTCCTCCATCCCTGCACCGTTCATGCTTTAGCAAGTAAAACCTTTCAGTGTTTTTTAGAAAAGAAAAGGCACAGGGATTGGCACATCTGCAGGGACACGTGGGAGCCATGAGCAGGGCAGCGAGCCTGGGATATTCTCAGTGAATCACACCATAATTAGGGTACGTTTTCACCTTATTTCAGCTGGGGGTTTACGTACCATGGAAGACACGCTGTGGTGTTTGGCTGCAGGCTGTGATACCGAGGAGGGCTGGACACCAACCCCGTGCAGTTAGTTACATAAACCCGCATCCCTGCACGCTAACCAGCAATCCAGGTCACCAGTAATGATGCCACCTCAGCCGGTTTAAGCTCTTTAACTGAAATTCTTCAACAGCAAGAGAAGCCAGCACTTTAATACAGCAGTGTATTACCCGTAGCACCCGTCAGCACCAATGTCAGACGAGCCCCTCTGCAAAGTTTCTTTGCTAGAAGCCTTCCTTTTTAGCAATGCATACAATTATTTTCAGCTTAGCCATTTTTTAAGTTGTGTCTGCATATACATGGAATAGCGGAGGGGGGAATGGTTGACGATGCTTTCCAGCACACTTGAGAGCGCCGGTTGCTCACACCAGGTTACACTCATGCAGCCGCGAGCCTCTCTGAGGGCTGGTGGGTGGGACTTGGCCAAGCCCCGTGGGTGGCCCCGTGTCCCTGCCGGGCGTTGGGGACCTCCTGGGAGCTAGGAACAGCAGGTGCCACGCACCAAGGTGCCTGGGATGCCAATCTGGAGGAGCCCTGGGGTCCCAGGCAGCCCCACGCCTGCCTGCCGGGGGCTGCCTGCCCGTGCCCCTCGGCTGAGGCTTGCACTGACCCCAGGGCAGAGTTACAGGTGAAGGCTAAAGGGCATTTACTCCACTGCACGAAGACACCGTGTGCTCTTCCTGCTGGGCTTTCCTGGTTCTCTGAGCCCCGTCTCTTCCAGGACACCCCTTAGGCCAGTGCATTTCAACGTCCCCACCAGCCCCTCAGATGCTCCCCGAGGCTCAAACAGCTTTTGCTCCCGATACCGCTGCAACGCCATGCAGAAGCAGAAGTTTGTGGTTATCATTGCTCGCTACGGCAGTGCAAATCGCGTCACACCGCCACTGCACAGTTACATGCGATATTAAATGCAAAGTCTGAACCCTTTTCCCCGGTGCTGCAGACACAATCTCTCCCTGCCAGCAGCTCCCTGGGCTGCCTTACGGGACCTCAGCCGGGTGTCTGCAGGAGACCCCACCAGTACTCTGCACACCAGCAAAACCAGCACCTAACCTGACTCTTAGGTGTAAAACGCAGCACAGCCCTTAAGTACCAGGCACTGCATCACCCTGCAGCTTTCCCTCTGCTCCCTCCGGGGAGAGGACCTGCCCTCCACAGCCGCAGCCGGAGCAGCACTGGGAACTGGCGAGATGCAGCAGGATGGCAAACGGCACTGCTTCCAGGCTAGAGGCACATTAAAAAGGTGATTTCAGTGTTCCTGATCGAGTTTCCACCACGTGGGACGTTTTGACAGGTGCTCCGTGGGACTTTGCATGCAATGTGACTGGATCAGCCAAACTTCCGAAAGCTGCATGGAAGCACTAAAACTGCAGCCGGCAGCGCTGCGATGGCAGGATCCCGCTCCCGAAGCAGGACCTGGGGAATGTTGAGTTCTGCCCTTGGAGCTTTTCCACCTAAAAAACACCCTTTGTTTTGTCGAACAGACCAGACCTCGCTACTGCAACCAGAGTCTGTCCACAGCTGCCTTTCCAAAATCCAGTGCAGATGTTTGAGGCAGTAGTCTCCAAGACTGGCCTTCATGAGAACTATCTTAATATACTGTCACAAATCCTTGATTTTCAGACTTCCACACGACAATTCTTACGCAGCACAGCAGGATAGACTCAGGGAAATTCTATGTTATGTCCCAATGAAAGTTTCGCTGGGCCATAAGAGCTCTGTTTATAAATACAGCCCATGCGCATCGCTCAGCCATTTCACTCCATCTCAATAGCTGTTTGAAAACAGGTTTCCTGCTGGGCTAATTACTTATGATTGCCGCAGTTCCGTTACATCTCCGTAAATTGGGCTGATATGGACACTGGCAAGATAACGAGCGCTGCCACCCAGGCGAGCGGGGAGAAGAGCCCGGGAGCGAGTTGGCGTTAGGATGCATCTCCCAAAAGGGCTTCCGCGGTATTAATTTCAATTAACAGCCGAGGCCCTTCCGCAGCGGGATGCTCACAAGCTCAGCTGAGGAGTTGTCCTGTCTGAAACAGCAGTGACGAACCCCGCAGCTATTTGTAGCTCTTTTGGGTATATCTAAACCCACAAGGAATGTTTCTTTTTGATAACGATGCTGGAAGCTTGGCAAGGAAATGAGCTGCAGAACAAAAGCACCGCACTTATCTAGCAAACAGTCATCCTATTTTCACTGGTTTCACACGAAATCCTTAATTTGCATTGGTAATTGCACTTGAGGAAGACTGATCAAAATTCCCATTAAATGTTTTTTAGTTAAAACACATCTTTCTGGTGGGTTTTCAGCCAAGCTGGCTGCAGCACCCAACCCCGGGCTGCCTCTGATAGCACATGAGATCTGTTATCAGCTCCGGCCCCACACTCTCCGGCCGGGCTCCGAGGGCTCCAACCTCCCGAAGGGACCAAAACCAGTAGCGTAACAGCGTGGGCAAACGGAGCCAAGGCTGCCAGCTCCGCTAACACCTGCAGCATGTTAAGGCCGGGGTATAAATAAGGCAGCATCGTCCCAGCCCCGGGGAGGCACGCTGTACCGAACTGTAAACGCTGCCCTGTTCTTCTGCAGGGATGGTCCTCGTGTGCGTGTTACAGATCCTTCAGGATGTGACGAAACAATAAACGAATCAAAACCGGCATGAAAAATACACCAGTTTTGCTTAAGTCTAATTAGAACTGAGCCAGACGTGAGCAGGGTAGCGAACGTGTGGGATGGCTTCCCTGTGGGCAGCGCTGCCGAGGGTTTCGGCTCTGCCCGAGCGGGAGCTGAACCCCCAGAGCAGAGCCCCCTGGCTACGGCCTCGCCACGGCTGCACCAGGTCACCCTGCAGAAAAGGAGGGTTGAAAATAAGCAGCACCAAAGGAGAAAATTCCCCTGTTCCAACTTCCTAAACCGACCCGGTTTCAGAGCCCTCTTTTTTTTTTTTTTTTTTTTTCCCTTTGCATGCATTTCTACATGATGCATGCAATGTGTACATCATATAGAGATCCACACTCATGAACAAACTCCCGTCTAACTTCCAGTCCCCCCAGGTGTCCAAGGTGCCCGCTCGCCAGCCCCGTGGGTGCTCACCGAGAGCCGACAGACCCCGCACGCTGAGGCAGCCGCCCACTACCAAAGAGCTTCACAATAGTTAGCCAGCTCTATGTAATATTAAATAAACTGTTGCTTAATATAATGTGAAAGAATCAATACTGAAGCTGAGCCCCAGAGCTTTCCGTGTCTTACAAAGAGGATGTAACTTACCGGGCGCCCAATTCAATTAATCACTCACTTATCCTGGTGCATAGAAAACATCCACCAGCATATTGCCTATCGCCCTATTAGCTGCGCTACCCCCGCTCCAAACCAGGTAAGTTAATTTTTCCATGTCATCTATTTCATTTCTCAGCTGACTGAAAGCCAGTGGCTTACAAGACAGGCTCCAGAAATGACCATTATTTTAATATATTGCAATACATTGAACAGGATTGAACATGATTAAAACACTTAGAAGTGCCTGAAGCTCTAATGCACAGCACAAGAGGTTTTCTTGGGTTTTTTTTCCCCCCACCAGGCAAGCCTGGAGCCCCTGACATGGGTATCCCAGTTACAGAGCAATCCATCCCAGCCCCAGAGGAGAAGAGCATCCGCGGCGGCAGCAGCAGGGTCCTGGGGAGCCCTGTGATACCCCCGGGGGGGTCGGGGTTGCCGTGCCAGGCTCAGGGACAGCAGACGGCATGCGGCCGCAGGTTGCCGAACGCTTTTCTCGCTTCTGTTGTATTTCGGGGGTTTTTGAGGGAAGCGGCACCCGGCCCCGCGCAGCCGGGGCAGAGCCTGGTCCAGGGGCTCCGGGGGGGGGAGCGATGTCGGCCCCAACGCCTGCCCCGAGCACAGCCCGCGGCTGCCACCCACCTACCAGCCTCCCTGAGGAAAGGGTTAAATAACAGCTAAGCAGTTCCAACTACAACCGGGTTTTCCACCGTAAAAATATAAAATAGTTAAAGGAAGGTGAGGAGCCAGAGAAGCGCACTGAGGGTGGGAGCTCACAGCAAACAAGTGGGTTTCTGTTTTGCCATACTCGTATTCTAGACTGTGCATACAGAAAATTGAGATTTTTCCCAGGTGTTTTGCGTAACCTGATTGATAAACATATTCCATATAAAGCTCGGCCCAAGCTATGTACTTCCAACTTGGCAGTGCTTGTTGAATAGTAGATTTTAGGCAACTTTGTATATTACCGTTATCCATACACATCAAATATCACCCAAGCATTACTTTTAACAGCTTAAAACTCTAAATTAACTTATATGAAGAAATATGTTGCTAAGGTCTCGGTCTTGAATGCTGAATAATACACCACTTCATTCTGCCCTTTTCCAGGACCTGCTATAGCAGATGGATGACTAATTATTGTGCAATAACTTCTGATTCTTTGAGATGAGCTGGCAGAGGGACAGAATAAAGATGAGCTACAGCAGACTGTCTTGTTTGCAAAACTTTCTTCCAACGGATACCCCTTCGGCAAACGTCCCACTCACCCAGGAACCCTCAGCTTTCACTTGAGCTGCATCTTTCTCCGGCCAGCAAGGGGACCTGCACTCTTTTGTGAGCAAACTAAGTGAAAGCCAAATATCTCCATCAGCAATTACCGTATTGTTCAGCATTGGTTTATATAAGTACTATTAAAATACCACCTTGCCAAACAGCATTTTTTTTTTAAATATTTTTAATTCTTCTCCTGAGATTCTCTCTTTCAGCTGCAACATTTCTCATTAATAAAGCGAGTGGCACAGGATGAGAATCCCATCAGCTACATCCAACAAAACTGGCACAAGACCTCGCTCCCTGCATTGGAGAGAAAACTGTTCACGTTGACCAGCACTCCCAAAACACTGGGAGGCATGTGCTGGAATTCGTCACCAAGGAGAATTATCACATCACCTAGAACAATGCCATTTGCTGAAATGCAGCAGATTACTAAGAAACAATCTTCAGTCCAATTAATTTTATCATTGCCTTTTCACACTGCCGGGCTCCTCTTTGGGGAAAGCGATACAGCAAAAACCGTCGCATCAGCACTTCCTCCACGACTTAGTTACTAACCTACACCACTAGTTAAAAAAATCATCATTTCAGGACTTCTGGAATATGCTTTTTATCTGAGCAGGGTGACTTCTCCCACCAGGAGGTCTTGCCGGAGCAGGCTTTGGGACTGTTTTGTGTTTGCCCAGGGTTGCAGGTAGAGGACACTGCTGCTGGGGAAAAGCCAGGGACTGCGGGAACTCTTTAGCTCCCTAATTTCCCCCCCACAGCCTTTGGATTAAGGGGAAAAACATTGCTCTTTTCACTTCCAGAGCACTCTGCAAAGACTTTTTTTTTTTTTTTTTTTTGCACGTGAGGCAGGAGCACGAAGTACCTCAGAAGAGCATAATGTCATATTAGTAAATTGAACACAAGGCACCATCAAGTCTTCAGGTGATCTCCAAGCACTGCCAAGAACTTCCAAGACAAGGATTCGCTGTGCTGCCCAGGGCCAGTGCTAGCCAGGCAAGTAGTCCCTGGTCTCGGAGCACATCCCAAATAGTATTGAACAAGCACTTTCATATTGGAATGGTGCCCATTTAATTAACAAAAGGATTTGCAAGAAGATCGTTACTTACAGCCAAATGTATAACCACTCATTAGGTCCTCAGGGGAAAAGAATAATTATTCTTGCAATCTACGGGGTGTCTTCTTCTGCAGTGAAAAATGTGCATTTCCCCCACCCCAGCTGGGATGGGCGCCCGAGGGCTGGCAGGGGAATCTGCTAACCTGGCCTGGGGCTGGACGACAGCCTCATCGTGCCTATTGGGACACACTAAGGACCCCCGTGTACTTCACAAACATCCCAGCAAAAAATAGCAACCCTGCTACTGGAATTACAGAAACACTGGGCTGCCTTCTAGAGTCTTTCTGGCACAGGGATGAAGCCAAGCAACTATGAAAATACACACTGAAAACAAGAAAAAAAAAAAAAAAGAAAAAAGCTTATCAGGCAGTAGCAGGTCTGCGGCAGGCAGTTCAGCCGTGGAAAAAGCCACCTTTCAAGCCAGCCTCCCCGGGCAGCGGCCCGGAGCAGAGCCGGGGGGTGCCCGGCCGCCTGCCGTCCCACCTGCGCATCCACGGCGGCCTCTGCTTGACGGCAAGACGTGGGTATAGAAGGGGGGTCACCTTGGCGTGGGGGGAAAATGCAGAATAAGGAGAAAAATACGTTTCAGTGGATCGTTTTGTCTTGCTTGGACTGTAAATAAAAGCAACTTCTGATTCGAAGACTCGCCTTGCTGACCTCCATGGCTCGCTGAGCAGTGCCTAACCCATCGTACTTGCACCAGCACGATGCGCTGCCCAGAGGAAGGGACAGTCGTCAACTGAGGCACCATCCTCAAATCCTGCAGCTACACCGAGCTGCTTAGGCTGGAGAAGAAGAGGCTGAGGGGAGATTAACTCTCCTCCTCATAACTCTCTACAACTACCTGAAGGGGGGTTGCAGTGAGGTGGGTGCTGGTCTCTTCTGTTGGGTGGCT
>JAVJGG010000085.1:41922597-41976025 GCA_035590195.1 Aviceda cuculoides
GGCTGAGGGGAGACCTCATAACTCTCTACAACTACCTGAAGGGGGGTTGCAGTGAGGTGGGTGCTGGTCTCTTCTGTTGGGTGGCTGGAGATAGAACAAGAGGAAATGGCCTCAAGTTGTGGCAAGGGAGATTTAGGTTAGATATTAGGAAAAATTTCTTTACTGAGAGAGTTGTCAGATATTGGAACGGGCTGCCCAGGGAAGTGGTTGAGTCACCATCCCTGGAGGTCTTAAAAAAGCATATAGACAAGGTACTCTGTAACATGGTCTAGGGGGCATGAATGATGGTTGGACTCGATGATCTTGTAGGTCTTTTCCAACCTAAATGATTCTATTCTATTCTATTTCATAGCAGACAGCACTAGAAAGCGTATCTAGAAGTACCGAGAGCAGAATTCCCGGGAGATCCCCCGTCCCACGCTCCAGCTCTGCCCCGTGTTGGATTTGTTGCTCCCATGTTATTTAGTGCCACCAGTGCCGAGAACCGTGCCGTGGGGCAGCCCCACAGCGGTATTGCCTCCTCCAGGGCTGGCATCCATTGTAACCTGAATCTCCATCCGCTTCCCTGACCTGGCAACTGTTGCCTGATGTTGGAGTAATTCTGAGGAAGAGGAGGAAACCGCAACCCCATGGTGAGGGGTCCTCTGCACCCGACAGCTCTCTTAAAATCAAGCTTGATTGGAATCGTGTTGCAGCTTTGCCTCCTCTCAGACACTCACTCTTTGTTTCTGCCAAATTCTTCCTGATGTCCCCAGGTCTCAAAAGGGCACTTTTTATCCTAAATGTTTTGCCTTTGGAATCTGCTAGACTGGGCAAAGTACCCCATTTCCAGGAAAGTTTCTTCTTTGCATTACCCCAAGCTTGCAAGCCCTGCAAACTCTAAATGCAATGAAAACTCACTGTTAATAATCAGTAGTGTACAAACTAGGATTTATAACCAAGAGAGAAAACCAAGAGAATTCTCTCAGCACAGACTGGGCCCTAGGCCTGTGCTGCTGGGGCTGAAAAGGAGCATTTTCTGCTCATACTGGGAGACACACAGTGGGAGAGATGGGGTGTGGGGCAGGAGGGGTAAATGCAGGGAGGGAGAAAGATGTTGGAAGAGCAGCTGCCATCACGTTTGGTTATTTATTTCAATTAAGCAAGGCAAAAGAGTTGCTATTGCATCAATATTGGATTTGTATTGAAGATCAAAATCCGTTTTTATTCCACCTGAACTGTGGCCATCTGCGACGCCAAGCGCTAAGTCAGCATTGCCAGAGCACACCCCGCGGTCGGCGATACTGAGACCCGCTCTTAGCCTGGCATTGAAGCTAGCCCCTGCAAAGCCTTGCCAGAGCCTGGTTTTATGGTCATTTCCTCAGGGATGGAGCTCTGAAACAAACCAGCAACGCTGACAGTTGCTAGAGGAGGTTTAGCTGAGATTTTCCTAAACTCAACCCCCTCCTCGATCCACCGTTCAGCAGTTGGTGTCAGCGCAACGTACGGTGAGGTCCCAGTCTCGGCAGATCCCAAAGTCAGCCCGAAGACTCTCAGACAAAATCTCTTTTAATCGAGACCGCACAGACCGAGTTTCATCCCTGGGCAGGCACACAGAGTGCAGACTTCAAACCTGTATATAAATATACCCATAAATATCCCAAACTTTCCAGTCAGCTCCCTGGAGAGATGCTGGATCCACTGCCCCGCCGATGCCGCAGCAGGGAGCGGGGAGCAGGCTCAGCAGGCAGCCCCCTGCCCGCGGAGCTGGCGATTTATTCAGCATCTGCCAGGGCAGGCTTTCAAGCTGGAGTTTGGCAGGAGCAGAAGGTGCACGAAAAGCAGGAGCAAGTGTGCAAATTCCTGCCGGGCCCCAGCGGGAGCTGCTGCTCTGCAGGAGGCTAAGGGTTAGCTGGGATTTATTGCTGGGGCAGTGAACTGGGAGGACAAAATCCGCTTTGTCTTCCACCTATGGCATGGGGAGCTTCCTACCCAAAGGTGTGAGTAACCCCGGACATACCGGCGGGGTGGATCTGAGCTTTTACACTGCTTTGTCACTGGTGTCGAGGAGCTTATCCCACAAAAGGAAGCGCGTGTGCACATGTGTGTGGGTACACGTGTGTGCAGGCATGCACACGTGTGTGTTTATCGCTGGCCATGATGGCAACCAGAACGCAGCGGGATCGGGGAGCAGCATCGTAGGAGCAGCTAAAGAGCTCCTCCTGCTGAAATCCAGCCGGGGAGATAGGGCTCATGCTGCATGTACCGTTCTTCTGAAGGAGAAACATGGGATTTCTTCCTTCAGGGAGGAAATATCACGCTACAAACACTGTACACACATGAGGGTACCCTGTCCACATCCTCACCCCCACACATCCCATTTCCATCCTGTCCTCCCCCGTTCGTGTATGGTACGGGCAAGAACCCTATAAAAATAACAGAAAAAACAAGGAGCAAGTGGAAACTAAAATCTTTCAGAAAAAGGGTAGACATGGGAGTATCTTCCACCATCCTTGCCCTAGATAGAAGGCCATATAGTTTGAACAGACTAAAAAAGAAAAAACAAAAAGCCTCACAAAAAATTACGCTGGCTATTAAAAAACGGGCACAGCTGGATGCAGCTCTATAGATCAATCTGCACAGGAAATAGGGAAGACATTAATGCTGTAAGCTATATCCCAATAAATATAATGCAACTGTGCTCTGAATTGAGCAGATTAGGACAGGATTACAGTGCAGGATTATAGGACCACATCAAGTGCTCTTATATATTTTGCCATCTAAAGCTTAGATATTTTAAAGCTTCGATGCATGAAATGAGCCTGACCAAGGGAGCCTGGGAAAGCAGCTATGGCAAAGCGATCATTCACAAATTCCCCTCTTCGGTGGTAGGCCTGTAGGGGTATAGAGGTGACCCCAGAAGAAGGGATAAGGGCCGAAGAGTGCGATCTGTCTGCTCACCCCTGCACATCGACCTGTCTCTTACCGCACGGTGTAAGCGCAGCCATACCCACACAGAGCAAAGCGTCCCTGCGGACCAGCCACGCAGCCCAGGTAATGCCCAGGAGCGGGTCCTGGGAAAAGATTAAAAAGGAACTGAACAAAAATGCAGTAATGCCTTTCCTGGTATATCATCTCAGCTTTCTACCATTTAAAAATTCACTGTGCTAGAGGTGAAATCCACCCCTTGGTATTCAGTAGCCTTTGATGGCCTTGCCTGACACCTAGTAACATTTTGAACATGCTCATACTTTCAGCATCCAAAACATCCCATGACAGTGAGTTCCCCAACTTCATTACAAGATGCAGGGAAAACATTTCCTCTGTTTTAAACCTGCTGTCCAGAAATTCCATTTGCATTCCCCCCAGTTCCTGCGTTATGTGAGACAGTGAGTTACTTGCCTCAGGCTGTTCCTGATTTTAAACACATCTGCTGTAATCCTTGTCAATCATCTTTTTCCTAAGCTAAAAGCCTGTTTAATCACCTGGTGCAGGGACAATCCCATCACTCAGAGCCCTCTGCCTTCTATAGCCCAGCTTACTTTATCCGTTTGAAATGGGATGGCCAGCACTGACTGCAGGATTTGAAATGTCAGCTCCCAGAAATTTAGTAAAACCCCAGTATTTTACTGTTAGGTATGTTACTTTTTCTAAAATGATGTTTGTCTTTTTGTCTACATAACTCAGGGAGGCGGGGGGGAGAGACTTTTCAGCAATAGTTCTTCTGCAGAGTATTTTATCTTTTTGCCCATGCTGGTCAGTGCCTCCAGTGGTCACCACAAAATCCTGGTACTCACCAAAAGCCTTTTGCTATTTCAGGGTTTGATCCTGTTACCCAAGTGCCATTATTGTCTTGGCGAGGTTACCAAACTGGAGAGCCTTCCCAGTAAATTTAGCGTGTTTGATCTCTAGTAATACTTACAAAGTAAGTAATGATGTAGTTGAAGAACGACATCTGTTCTGGCGCTGCAGGCTGCATACTTCACTCCCTTATTGCTTTTCCTGACACTGACTTGTACCAACGCAAGACACATACCAAATCAGCCATACAAATCACAGCCCTTTTGCCATCAGTTTGTCCCTAGAGCTCTCTGGTATTTCCCCTTGCTGTATTTAGCCACAGTAAGTACTTTTATTTTTCAGAATCAAGAGATATTGGCCATCTGGTCACAGCACTGTTTTTATCACCAGCACCTCTGCCCACCGTGCAGCAGCACAAGCCACCTCCTCCTCCTCACGCATCAAACAAGACCACAAGTGACTCAGGGTAAAACAAAAATGGAGTGAGAGCAAGTTTCACCATCGATTTGTCTCTGACGATGCGCAGGCTCCCTCTCCTCCCCGCAGTCACTGTGCCCAGCTCCTCGCTGCACCGCCTGAGCGCTCGCTCTGCGATAGTGGCATTTCCCATTGCAACCAGAAGAGAAAAGAAAAAGCAGCGCATCCTGCAAAGGTCTACCTGCTGGCCAGTCTGTACCAGAGCTTCAGCATGACAGTCCTAAATTTCAAGTTTTAATTAGCTTAACCAACAAAAGCAACATAAACTGGGCAGAGCACCCCAGCGCTTTCTTAGGATGCAGGAACTCCTGAAAGTTTCCTGCAGGACAGCCTGGGGGTGGGGGTGCGGGGGGCTCGCTCCAAATGAAGCGAGTTTGCCAGGGGCTTGTGTGCTGCAGGAAGAATTCGCCCTCCCCCAACAAAACCTCAACTAAATATAAAATAGGTAAAAGACGAATAGAAAACTATAGCCCCAGCTGCAAAGGCTGCTGCACAGGTTAATCCAGCAGTGCCTCGGAAGACCACGACCTCTATAAATACTTTCCACATACAACATTTGCCAACAGCATATTTTGCAAAAGTTGCCTGGGTGCTTTTGCAGGCATATACATATAACATTTCACCTCTGGGCTCTCAAACTGCAGCTGCTGGAGCACAGAGATGCTATTTTAACCATGCATGAACAGAACATTGAGAAGTTTTACAGTCACAGCGTCCCAGCCGTGAGGACAGACCCAGCCCATGTAGATTGGTCTTTAGGAGCTCCAACCCCAGCCAAGTGTGTATGGTAGGAAGCCATGCAATGGCTGTTGGATGCAAGGAATCCGTTGGATAATAAGACACCAAATTGGCTTTGCAAATGATGTTTCATCTGAGAGAAATACTATTGTCATCAGAAACAAACTAAGCTCATGCGCTGCTGCACTTTCAGTTATTCGGTAATAGGCTGAGCTAAGCTGTATTTGCTAAAGCAATGAAAGGAAAAAGAACTAATCACCCTATAAATAAACCAGCTTATGAGTATTTAGTAAGTGTTTCTTGTTAACAATTCATTACTTTCCACACGTAATTAAATAGTTCTTAATAAAAAAGGCTTCTTTATTGTGCTGTCTTTAGACTGGACCTATGGACATCTGTAGAAATTTCCAGGATGGCTGGTTTTGCCTTCCAGACAAGAAAACATTCAAGCTCAGCAAGACTAGAAGGGCCCCTGTACTTCTAAAGCTAGAAGAATAAAAAACCTATGGAAAGCAGCAAGTGATGGCTGCTGGAAAATGCCTCCCACCGCGCAGCACAGCCCTCTCTCCTGCAGAACTCTTCTTTCTCCTGGACACATGTGAAACTCAAGATGTTCTAGCTGTGTCTGTCAACTATGAAAAATGCACATACTTAAAATTAAGCATATGCTTGAATCCATCAGCTTCAACAGAAATTAAGCGTATGCTTTATTTTACCATGACTAAAGGCTCTGATGAATGAAGACACTCCATTTTACAAGCCGAGAAACAGAGAGGTGTACAGAGCTGTTTGCACAGAGTCCGCGCCAAAGCTGAGAGGGCAACCACAGCCCTTGGACTGGGTAAAGCCTCAGAGCCAACCCCAGCTACCCCTGGAGCACAAGACAGTCCCAGACTATCTCATTAACCACATTTTTCTGCGGCTTCAAAAGTCAGTCTCCGGCGGGTTTAGGGATTGCGTACCCATCCCCACAGCAGTTTTCTCCCCAACCTCTTTGCAGGTTTTCTCCTCTGGGCTGGGCACATTTTCCATGCGGCAGCAGGTAGAGATGAACATTGCCGCTGAGATTTGACCAACGCATTTTTGACTCGGCAGCACCCAGGTTCAGTGCCAGGCAGGTGTCTGTACATCGGGGTGGTCTGCAGGATAATCTCCTGTGGGGGAAACTTAAGGCACCGGATCATAACTGTTTTATGGGAACACTGTGTGACTATGACATTACTTGTACTTCTCAGCGAGGGCACAGTAAGTGTTAAACTATTTCTGGAGTGGACCAGCACCACAGAAAGTGCAGAATTAGCAGAGAAATAAGATAAATTAGTATTTTCGTGTGTGTACTAACACCAATCGTTTCTAACACAACTGCCGCATGGGATTAGGATCATCAGAGGGGGAGCAAAAGAATTTCTCATTAGAAAGGAGGCAAGCTTCCAGATCCGAAAAAACCCAGTTAATCAGAGTATCTCACTCGGGGACAGCATCGCTCCTGCTAACCCAGAGTGACACCAGGGATTACTTCTATCCTAACTCCGCTCGGAGCATGGCATCCCTGGGATGCCGTTCCATTGCCTTTGGACGATTTCCCTTTTCATCACTCAAACACCATGGGCTCGGTTCTCTACTTATTTACATCAGCTCCCCATCGGTAACCCCAACTTGCTCCAAGGATTCCCAGCCGGTGCCGGCAGAGCAGAGGTATGAAGCCCTTTGCCCTTTCTTCTGATGCTGGCTCCAAAGCATTTCTTTCACACACTTGGTCCTCCCTGGACAGTGTCTCCAAACAACAACAAATTTCCCCAGCCAGCAGCAAAAGCCGTGACACAACTGTGCTGTTTCCATAAAAACAGTAAACATGTCTTATTTCAATTTTAAGTTCAGACAGGCCATGGGCAAAAGTCAGTCTCTTGGGAAAGCAAACATTCTGAAGAAATTTTTTTTTCTAGTAGAATCACAGAGAATATATCTACTTTCCATACGGGATGTCAGCCTGTTAAAATGAACCTCTTTTGAAACAAAACTAAATGACAACCGATAGACTAAGTACACCGATGCCTTTTTCACCCATCATCCCCCAGCCTACACCTTCTTTCCCCAGGCTGTCCCAGCTCCCAGTGTGGATGAGGTCTTCTCCCTTGGACGTTCTTTCTGACACACAAGCCACGTATTTCGCAGCCTGAACCCAGCCAGACTCTGGTTCTCAGGCTTTCAGTCCATTTGCTCCAGTTTTATAGCAGAGCAGGGACAGACATCACATTACACCTCTATTCTCCATGTCTTCTCTTTCGCTGTTCAGCCATTATCCTTTTAATGCACATAAATAAATGAGTTTTCATTAAAATATTGGAAAGAGTAAATACTTCTACCCAAATTTGAAAGACAGCAGTTCGGTACGTGGACACAACCAACTAACGTTAGAAGAGAAAAATCAGAGTTTTCAGAGACAGGTCACACGCGTTCACCATTGCTCAAAGTCATGCTAATTCTTACAGTGCTGGGAATGCTTAGAGGAGAAAAGCTGCTAAACCAGCCAACGCCTTCAGATTTTGTCAGCCTGCCCGAAGGTGCACGGGGTTGCTCAGTCACCTTTCCCGTCGTCCTAGCTGTTGGCCGCCGAGCGGGCAGCCGCCGAGCACCCCAGCCCGGGACACGCAGCAGTACCTGTACTTCATTCCCGTCTTGGCTTGGACGCTCTCCTGCAGCGACAGCCCGTGCAGGTGCAGGAACTTCTCCAGCTGCTTCAGCTCGGCGGCGGGGCTCAGCTTGCCCGGCCAGCCCGCGGCGGGAGGGCAGGCTCTGGGAACCGCGCTTCGCTTTTTGCCTTTCAGGAGGGCTTCGCTCGGCTTCTGCGAGCTCGGCTTGTGGGGTGGGATGTCCGCGCAGGCGGGCTTGTACAAGTGCATGGTCCGAAGGGAGACCCTCGACGCCCAGCAGCTGCCCGAGTGCGGGGTCCTCGGGAGCTTCCACCCCACGGTCTGCGGAGAGGAGAGCCCAGTGCCGCCACACTCCCACCAGTACAAGACGGTGCGAGCTGGGTTGTGCTGCCCGAGAGGACCACGGGACTACAGAGCAGTATTTTTCTCCCAGCCGTTCTTTATATTATTGCAATTGGCTCATTTTAATTGATGCCCAGGATGGATTCTGGCCAAGATCAGCAGTCTTGTTCATCTGCTGAAACCTATAATGGTCAAGTACTGCAAGGGATAAGGACTGCCAGTGGGAATAGAGCGCTGACCCTGTTTCCCAGGTCTTATATTTAGATAATGAGAAATATTTGTTTGGGACTCAATCCAAGGCCAATAAACGTAAAACAAATATTCTCACAGGGTTTATTTCAGGCCTTGGGCTGGAGAGATGAATACTGCAAGCATCTCTTATGCAAGTCATTAAAATATTTTCTTTTCTCATAGGCCATCGTGAACTCTCACAGCTTGGGTTACCTGGTCTGTAAACTTCCCCGGTACCTGCAGCCTCCTGGGACTTTGACAGTTAATAAGAAAACAAAGGCTTCGGAGTAGTCAAACATCAAGAAGAAAAAAATAACCTAAAACCAAAGAGAGAAGGGAAATGCTTGAGAAAGGAACGAGCTATGGGCATCGGAACCAGGGCAGGGAACAAGCACCAGCTTTCGGGAGGCTGCGTGCTCCCACAGGAGCCTGTGCATGGATGGAGAGGGGCTGGAGGTGGGGAGCTGGCAAAGCCCCTGAGATGCCACCAGCTGCTACAAGACCTTCAGCTCCACAGAACCGGCTGCCTCTCGGCACGGGGCAGCAGGCAAGGACACAGGTACACCTCTGAAGACTATGCCTAGAAATAAATGTACCGAGCCAACAACCAGTTATTTCACCACTGCTAAATAGCAAACAAAAAGTTTCTGGTTCTCGGGGTCTCCATCCCTGAGGGGTGTTAGGACAAACAGCACAGGTTTTGCTGCACCACCAAAGCCAGTGACAAGGGCGTCCAGTGCCCTCCGGTCAAGATAACACCCAGGAGGACCACAGTAACCTTTTCTGGCCAACACCAGCCCGCAGCAAACAAATCGTGACAATGTATGATACACAGCAGGGAGGCAGGTTTCTGAGGCTCTTCTATTGTAAAAACTCAGCCCATTTTCCAACTGTCATTTCAATCCCCAGTACATCGGAAAAATAAGTTAAATAATCAAGTGATGGATGTATCATGAACTCAACTAATCCTTAAATCTTTCAAAACAGATAAACAAAGACTGATCCCAAACCCAGAACATGTTTTGAAAGATCACAATTCAATGTCACAGGGACGAGTTTGGCACGGACATTCGGATTACCCGGTTATTCTTTCTCTGCAACTGTTGTATCAGAGTACGGTAATGGAGGGCACTAATGCACCTCAGCATCCCCGATCTCCGGGGCTGGGGCGGTGGGAAGGGTCCTGCCCTGTGGCCCCAGGGCCCCCCCAGCCCCGTGGTACCCAGACACCCGGCTGCCCGACGGCAGGGGATCCCATTCCCACGGTGCTGATGGAGCCCAGCTGCCAGTGGTGGGGTGCAGGCAGTGCTTTGGGGCTCCTTCTGCAACAGGAGTACGCCCAACGGAGGGCTGCGTGCCCTGGGGCTGCAGCCATAGCTCCCTCGTAGGAACCGTATTTTTTCCTCCCAGAGGTGTAACACTGAAGGCTGTAGCTGCCACCTCTGGTGCGGCTGCCTTTTGTTTTACCTCCTGCCAGATCCAGCTCTTTCCTCATCTATAATGCAAGGTGAACTAACGGCAAAGAAGTATTTCCACAAGCTCTCCTGAAGTTTTTAGGCATAAGAGTTTCACGGGTTTGGAGCTTTCGAGGCTTGTGTGGGTCAGCATCATTAGAAACTTGGTTCTCCCAAAAGTTATTCCTCAGTGCTCCGCTTTTATAGCATTGTTTAAGACCACAGGTACCTGACGGTGGGCTGGTGCGGCCGAAGAGCACTGTGCCTGAGAAATTGTTGTCTTAGTCTGCAGCCCCACTCATTTCTGCACTTAATCCCTACTTGCTCCATCTCTCCTAGTTTTATCTTGTTTTCCTTTTAGTTATCCGGTTTCTGATTTTTATTCTAATGACATGTTTATTCATTCCTAATCTCAGCATGTCTGCAAGATCTCGGTTTGTGCCTGGCACTTCAGGCATCCCCCTTCTGTCCGGGATTAGGGAAGATTTCACCCGGCTTCTGGGCTGAAATCCCAGTTGTTACTGATGCTTTTGTGTATTGCTGGGCAAAACGCTGAAACCCCCTTTGGCAGCAGCCCTGTCCCTCGAGGTGAATGAAACCTGCATCGTTCCTCTGCCAGTCCCCAAAACAGCCCTGAGCGTGCACGGCCGCCCCGTCCCCACGGTGCTGCTGTCTGGGGACAGCGGGACTGAGACAGCAACACCAGGCGATTCATCTTTCGGTTCCTATTTCATTAAGGGTCTTACTCAGTGCAGGAGATTAGAGTGTCGCACGTCTAATTTCCACTAATACCAAGATCCCCTTATATTCTTTTTTAAAGGAGTAAGATCAGATTCTGGAGGCTGCGACATTTAAGATCGATGGAATTAGAAGTTCAGCAGCTGCTGTTTTCCCCTCCCGAGTGGTTTGTTCGCTGCTGCTGCTGCCCCGGTCCGGGGAGGGAAGGGGGAGACGGGGACCTGGGGCCAGCAGCGCCCGGCAAAGGCTGTCCTGCCATTTTCTGCTGTCACCCACGCAATCCCTGTTCAACAGCAGCAACTTTTCAACTAAATTACAGCCACTTGGACAAAACGGCTCATGAGAAATAAGGCTGAATAACCACAGGCAGTTTGTGCCGAAGAAGTCAAGGAAACTAAGAAACGAGTTTGCAGAATTTCCAGCTCTGTAACATACATCCATCACAGTAGAGGAAAAAAAACCAAACCCCTAAATAATCAGAAAAGCCAGACTCGTAAAGCCCCAAAGCTTTCTATTATCATTATTCCCATCACCACCACCACTGTTTCCTAGACTGCGAACTGCCGCCGTGCGCGCGGCCAGCGAGGCACGTACCTGTGGGGCATGCCGGTGGTGTAGGCGATGGTGTACTCATGGGAGAGCTCGCAGACCCGCAGGTACCAGTTCATCTCCAGCTCCCGCAGCAGAGCCAGCCGCCGGGCACGCTGCTGTGGCTGGCTGGCCCGGGCTCGGCCCTCCTTCCCGCTTTCCAAGGAGCTCTTCGGGGCTCTCTCCCTGCTCCCCATGGAAAGCACCGACTGCTTCCTCAGCTTCAGGGTTTCCTCGGCATTTTTATTCCCCACGCTCCCTGTGCGTGCCGCCAGCATTTTGCCTCCTGTCTCAGTGGGGAGCAGGGTACCTGGGCACTAAGTCACTGCCCTCGAATCATTTAAACTGATTTTCAGCAGGCACTTTCCTCCCTCTATAACCTCATGCCGGCCACAAAGCTGTAACTAGATACGTGTCTGTGGAGCTTAACCAGAAAGAAGAGCCGCAACCTTCTCATGGAAACATCTGTAGCAGCTTCCTGCTTGCCAGCGGGCTTCGCTTTGCAATGAATAAGGAGGACAGGTCATAAAAAACAACATATAAACGCATGCAAAGCAGCGCACCTGAGCTGGACTTGTGACAAAACAAGGTATTTAGATGGAGAGCAGCAGGGAAAAAAAGGTCCGGCTCACTAAAGCTGTAAATGCTGGAGGGCTCCAGCCAGCCCAGGTGAAGTCACGCGTGCGCTCCCCTCAACGGCAAACCCACAGCCACGTGGGCTCGCCCGAGCAGACTGCAGCCGTTCCTGCTGGATGCGGCCTCGGAGCATCATCAACGCGGCCGAGTTCGAGCTGAGCCGGCCGGTCCATGCCTCCTCCCCCTCCTCCTCCCAAACGCAGTGCTCCAGCTCCTTGGGTCGCCCCATCTGGCAGGAGCTTCCATTCTCCATGGGATTTGTAGAAATTCGGGGATTTGATCACCCTTAAGATGAGAACAAAGTTATGACTTTTCCCGATTCATTCGCTTGCTGAGCAAATGGTGTTTGGAGGAAATGTATGAAAGGAGCAGAAAGTAGAACTGAATTAATTTCCCTCTCTGGTTTGAAACGTAAAAGCTGATATGGAGATTACAGCACTAATCACAGCAGCCACTTTAGCAGCACAAACAATCCTTGTTTGGAGAGAGAGGCAGGCAAAGCGATAAAAAGCCCTCTAAAGACAAGCAGGATTTTAAAGCCATTGCATTGAAAACATTGAAAAGGAGAGTAATCGCCCACCCGTGCCCTGCGCAGAAGGACGTGCATCTCTCTCAGGGAAAGGCAACCCGCCAGCAGCTGCAGGGGGATCAGGGGGCTGGATAAAGAGCTTCATGGAATCAGGGAAAAGGAGCTCGGGGGGTCCCTGGCCCAACCTCCCCCTCGGAGCAGGTCTGTCGCCAGCCCTCCCCGAGTTTTCCCACCCGAGCCTTGCCGACCCCCAAGGCTGGAGTCTCCCCCAGCCCTTTGGGCAGCCCCTTCCCATGCTGCACCACCCTCTGCTGAAAGACCTGTTCCCAAGGTCCATCCCGAAGCTCCCAAGCTGTGGCCGGTGTCCCCCTGCCTTACTACCACCCGCCGCTTCCCAGGCCAGTTGGGATCCCCACCTTCCCACCTCCCCTCCAGGCTGCTGCTGGGTCCCCTCTGGGCCAGCCGGGACCAGCCCGGCTCTCGCCGTCCCTCCTGGACCCGGGTCCCTCCAGCCCCTGCTGGGTCCCCCTCACCAGCCTTCGGGGGCTTCCCGAGCCAGACACGGTCCCTGGTAAGGTCTGTTGGCCACGTTCACCCTGGGGAGCGCGGCGTGGGGATCGTCCCACTCACAGCGACAGCACTCTGCTGGCTCGCTGTGTTTCAGGATGGGCCGCAGTAAAAAAAAAAAAAAAAAAAGCCCCTTTTAGGTGCTTTGTAAGAAAGCGGTTCCTTCCTTTTGGGAAGAAGTCCTGTAAAATTTACCTTCCACAGAAACTAGTGTGATCCAACTTGTTTAGTGGAGATGGCACTAAAATGTTCTCTGGAAATTTTACAGAACTCTAGAAAAAAATGACTCAAAACTTGAGCTATTAACAAATCCTAGTTCAGTGCCTGTTCTAAAATGTTACCTCATTTGTCATTAAGCTTTCTAGCACTTCCCAAAAAGGAAAAGCTTTCCAGCAACTCCAGAAGCTTTTAAATCAACCCTGAGCAGCTGAAGTAATACATACTTATTTTACAGATAGGTAGTCTCAAGCCTTATACGATTCTTCAAGTTCTTTCACTTGGAAGTTGGCTAACAAAAGCAAAACAAAGTTCTTAAACAGTTGTATAAAAGGCATATTGTGCTTATTCAGTCTTCCATGTTTATAATTTCCTTAACCACAGAAACACCCTATTGTTCCCAAAGACTTTAAAAGGTATCAGCCACCTTAAAAGTAAATTACATTAAAAGCAGACGCTGACAACTTGTTCCTCTCTAAATGGAGCACTGTTGGTCATACAGCAGGCTATTGTGAGGGGACATGTTCCCGTCATGTCCCATTTAGGTAGGTAACACTATCGGATATTGTCTCTTGGATGATTATATATTCTGGCAGGTAAGGAGACCCCAGCTCACCTTATAAAAAATGCAGAAAGATTGCTTTCCTGAAAGCAAAGCCAGCCAGCTGGCTTTAAACACTGATACTGCATTTCTGTGGCTGGATCGAGGTACTGGGGTTCCTCGCCGGGGGAGGGGGCCCACGCCGTGCTGGGGGGGCTGCGGGCAGCCCTGGGGCATCTCCTGCAAGGGATGAGCCCTCTGCCCCCCCAGCATCTCACCTACCCCCCGGAGCACCAGAAATCCTCTCCCACTGGGGTACTAACAGACCAACATCCCACTGGCGAACACCGTCAGACCAAGACCAGTCTCATTTCCCAGATAAGGGCTGGTGATTGATCACTCACCAGTTTTCCATGAGCCGCTGCCCTCCCTCCCGGGCAGAGGAGGAGAGGAGGGGAGAAGAGAGGGAGAAGGCAGAGCCCGGGGATGCCTCACCCTGTGACCCCCCGTGGAGTGTGGGACCGGGGTGTAGTGCCCCGGCGAGCGAAGCTTCAGAGTGGTCCTGGCTTAGGGCTCCGGGCACCGCCTTCCTCTTACATTGCTTTTTTCCAGGCACTCATCGGTTAAATAAGCTGTCATGACGATAACTACGTATTTCTAACTTATTTATGCACTGTATAAACGTGTAAAAACACGTTTACGAGCTCTGTACTCGCAACTTACTGTAAGTTCTAGCTTACTATTAATCCCCTTATTCCAGGCTCTGAAAATTTCTGCGTCTCTTCTTAAATTGCTTCATAAAATTTGATTTTTATTCCAGCTACTCTCCCCAGAGTTAGACACACGATATGGAAGCCATCTCCGTGCCTCTCCCTGCACAAGGACCCCCACTCGCCAGCCGGGTCCCCCCATGCCCACCCCAGGCACATCGCAGCCCCCATCGCGTCCCTCCTCGCCCCAGCAGCCACCCAGCTTAATCTCTCCGCTGCCGAGCGTAATGCCCTGCACTTATCTGTATTAAATGCACAATCCCGAGCCGTCTGGAACAAAGGGAGGTTACAGCAATAACAAGCCATGCAGAGGTACGGAAGAGCCTTTACAAAAACTGAACAATATTGTTGGTGTCGCCAATTTTGAAGCAGAACATTCCCTGTAATACCCAGCCTCACCACCTCCAGCATCAGAACAGGGGTTTAATACATTTTGCACTGGCTCAGACACCAGTTTAGCCAAACCTCCTCATTTTCAGATGTAAATAAGAGAACCGTTTCTAAAAAGCTCCAGTAGATGTTTTCTGCTCATTCGGTTCCCACGATGAATTAGTACATTTCACACAGTTTGCATTTTTAAAGGGATTTTTTTTTTAAATTTTGTAACCAGTTTTTTTTCAGGATGTGCGTTTCAGTTAAATCTGCATGCTGGTCAACAAGTGCCTCACAACATTATGCAAGGAAAGTCTGTCCTGATTTTCTTCACAACAAATTTATTTTGCCTCATTCCAAACTGAAGGAATGCAGGATGCAAACTCCGACCCAGCAATTCTCCAGTAATTCTACTAAAACTCATTTAAAATTCATCCTCTCTTAAAATGATCTTAAAACCCACGTTAGCTTTTCAGATTCCACTCTAGCCTCTCAATAGGTGTTCCCCAAATTTTTCTCAGCTATGTACACACACATCTAAAATCGATTTGAATACACAGATATAGCTCATCTCAAGCAGGATAAATTAGCAGCAGTTAATAACCCAGAAGGCCCTATTTAGAGGCTTTTAAGCAGAAAAATTCAAGTCTTCTGCAAGTACAGACTGAGTTGGAAAATATCTGTAAATGATACCTAAGTAAACATATAGATTTCGTCCCATAGGAGCGCAGCAATTTTCAAATGCATGATCCAATTAGCAAGAGTCTAAATGATAGCCTTTAGGCTAACTGCACTCCTGCTCCGTACTGTCTTCTACTCAAGATAATTGAAACCCCATCAGGGAAAGATTCATTAAGGTACTTAATTGGTTTTAAGTGGTTCGACAGTATTGCAACGTAGTGACTTATGGACAGCACGACCAGGCAGAGCCTCGACTCCTTCCCACGCTGCTCAGCCAGCAGCTACTGGGCTTGTGCCCGGGACCACCGCTTTCCGCCCAGGACCACCGCTTTGCGCCCTGCTCCGGGCAGGAGACAGGGCAGCGTGGGCAAGAGCTGGGCAGGAGATGCACAGGCATCCTCAGCAAACGTGCTTCCCCGCGGAGCCTGCGAAGAAAGCCCAGAGGATGCCTCCGAGCTCCTCTCCTGATCCACCTTCACATTTCCTAACTTCGGGAAGCATGCTGGAGCGACTGACCCCTGAGCCGCGGGCAATACTCGCAACCCTGAACGCAGCAGGAAGGATCCCAAAATCAGCCACTTCAGTGTGCTTCCAAATATAGGCAAGTTCTCCGAAAAATTCAGTGTGGCAGGTCGGGCATTCCTTGCTGTTTTCATTTTCTTGGAATAAGCTGGAAAGGGATCCAGCATCTCACCAGCCCTCATGGGATGGAGGAGCAGCCCACCCTCCGTTCATTCCTCTATTCACAGAAAGCAGGCACGACCTGGAAAACAAAGAACAGGTTCAAAATGATGTTTTAAAAAATGCTACGTATCTGCATCAGTTTTCATTTAGTTTTTAAAACTATTCCTTGGCTCCCCCCTCAGTGCTCTGCTTCCCCAGGTGTGCCAGCTCTGCAGGTCAATCCCCCCCCCAAACCCAAAATAAGCAGCACAGGGGGGCCAAGACCTGGGGGAGGAGAGCCCAGCAGTAACGTGACATACATTGATAAGGCAGCAGCGCTGCCTCCCCAGCAGCGCACACTCCCCCTCCAGCCCTTTGCCCAGAGGAGCCTTGGACGGGCACCGCGCTGCCCCGACACGGCCCCCACAGGGCGAGGAGCCCGGGTGCGGTGATAGGAACGGCGTTTGGGACAGAAATGGGTGAAAACACCTGCATCTCGGGCACTGCTGGATAACCAGGAGTTAGATATATCTATATACTTCAGGTTTTAAAGAGAAATCTCATTATCCAATACACCAGAAATTGGCGTTAGCGTTATTTCCACGTATCCAGCCTTCTCCTGGCAGGGAGCACAAAAGCATTTCACCTCCTGGCTCGCGGGAGAGCCCCGAGTTTTGACACCCTGCTCCCATCCCAGGAGCAAGGAGCGGACCATCACAGATGTTTCTCCTGGGAAAGGAGCGTCTGGTTTCTCTGTGCTCCTCAGCCCTGCTGGTAAAACTCCGCTGGCGTGCGGGGGAACCGGAGGTGAACTGCGTCCCCTTGGGTTTACCACACTGGAGAGGGACCCGGTGCCGTCAGCAGAACAGGGGACAGGCACTCTCCCACGCGGTCTGAGCAATGAACTACGTGACGGTCGGGCACTGGCTGCCCACGGATTCCCTACAGATGTGCCGGGAGAGCAAATCCAGCCCCTGCAGACAAGCAGATCTCAGATCATACCCAAAACCAGGTGTGTTACCTATTTTTGACCCATTTGCTGGCCAGGACAGGAGGGAGAGCAGGACTGCCCACTCCGGCTATCACCGTACCCGCTTTCACCCGGGGATGGTGTCTCAGCCAGCCCGCGGGCAATTACAGCCACTTGCAATTTGCTGCTGTATTGCTACATTGCTGTTCCGTCCAGATTTATTACATCTGACTGAAAGAGCTCTGCAATTAAAAGTGGCAGAGGATAAAAAGCACTGTATTTCTTCATGAAATGGAGGTGGAGCAGTTGCATGTTGCTGCATACTCCATAAATCCCAAAGGCAGCCCCTTGGAAAGCTCCCAGTTGCCTCCTTGAAGGGCATAAGGGAGCTGGGCAGCTCGGAGAGCACAGGATCACATTTAACTTGGAGTGAGTCAATCTGCTGAAATTAAAACACTGAAGTGGAAGTAGGCGCTCTTCAGCCTTTTAACTTCTCAAATAATTTTTAGCTACAATCTTGGAGCCTAACGCCAGTCGTATCACACTCAAGGAAAAAGAAAAAATCCTGGGTATGTTAATTAACGTCTTTTTTTCTCCTTGCCGAGTCTTCAGTGAGATCACTGACGAGCAGCTTTTCTGGGTTTGCTCTGGATTGCACCGAGAGCAACTACTGATCAAGCAATCCGTGATTAGAAAGGGGAAGGTTTTCCAAGGTCAAGGGGAACTCAGATGTTCGGACCTTTCTGGAGGTGAGCGGCTGCCCGGGGCAGGCAGGTGACGGCGGTCATGCCTGGCTCTGCTTTTGGGCACATGTACCAGCCTTTGAAGCCTGACAATCCCCCGATCGCTCAGCATCTGCTTTCAAACAGTACAAGAAGGTGCAGAACCACCCACGTTGTTCTTTTCTGCATAAATTTCAGACAAAAAGGCTGATCTGCTTTAGTCGACAGGATTTTGAGTGGTTAATTCCCTGCTGAGCAGCTTTAACGCTCCGAGGATGCATTTAAAATTCTTCCTGGACAGGTTTGTGTGCTTAGAGGATTGCATTTGGTTGCCAGAGGTGGAAAGCCCCGGTCAGGGGTGGCGGCGAGCCCCAGCTCCGACTGTAAGCCGAATCCATGGGATGGACCAGACATGGGACACTGAGCTGCCACCTGCCCCCCCCAAATCATGGCCAGGAGCCCCATCCCCATGCCTGCTCCTCCTGCTCCGGTGCCACCGGAGCAGCGCAACCAGCACACCCACCAGAGAAGCTGCACGATGCCGTTGGGTTACCATGGCAATCAGCACTACAGAAGTGACTAAAAATAAACGTCGGCTCTGCAAAGCACAGAAGATCTTCCTGAATCCAAACCCTGACTCAGCCACCTCCAAACCCGGGGGTGCATGGCGCCGGGTCCCCGCTCAGCGCAGCGGGGACGTTCCCCCGCTCCCCTGTAAAACTCCGGGCAGAGCAGCAAGCTCCCTGTTGCACAGGTTCAGCATTTGCTTCAGTGCCGGTCCGCCACCGAGCTCTGCAACCAAGATGGTCTGGAGCTCCACGGGAGCAGGTGGACATCTCTCCAGAGCCCTCATGGGGCTGCAGTCATCAAGGAAACCTCTTTTTTTTCTTTTTTTTTTTCCTTTTCTTCTCTAAAACCCTGCTGATTCCTGCTGCATTCCCAACATCCTGAGCAGCATCCCACCTCCACGCCAAGAAACCTGGACAGCTAGGCAAGCCCCAGGCAGATGGGACATGAAAAGATAAGCTGGACACTTCTAAGTGACTTGTTGCATGTCACCTTGCCCAAACAATAACAAAATGAACCCACGGAGCAAACCGCAATAACAGCACCGAATCACCAGGGTACACCTTAAAGCGGACCCAAAGGATAAAAACTGCACAAGAACATAATCCCGGGCATAAAACCCGACCGTGCGAGCGCTGCATGAACAAGAGCCAAGCATTGCCTCAGGTAAAGCTGCAGGACCGGGAGGCCGCGGTGGAGGAAGGTGCTGAGCTTCTCTTTCCCCCATGGCACCACAGGTTTCTGCTGGGGAAATAACAGCACAGGGACTCCGGTGTCCGTGGCCGGGTCACGGTCCCTGCAAGCCCTTGGTCAGATGGCAGCCCACGTCAAAGCGTGCTAAATTATGCATGGCAGCTTTGAATTATTTCTTCTTCGTTAAGGAAAGTGTGCGCACAAATAGGTTGGCAAATGCCCTTTTCTGCAGGAAGGGTGAACCTGGCCCCCCTCCTCAGGATCTTGGCCCATGGCAGCCAGCAGGACACGCACATGAGAGACGGTCCCAACCCCACCCCAGGCACAGCCCCTCAGCTTTGCCCCTGTAAGGAGCAGAAACTATTTCTCTTTAATTAACACTTCTCTTAATTGACACACGATTCAAACTCAGGCTGTCCATGAAGCCACTTACCCCACAACATTTTTCCATGTTTTTTTCACCCTAAAAACATTAAAAAAGAAAGAAATCCTGCAAGCAGCTTTATATTGGCCTTTGCATCCCAAACCACTCTGGGGAATGATCGACAAGAAAAATATCCCAGCTCTAATGGGGCTCTGGAATGCACATTTAAATCAA
Organism: Aviceda cuculoides; assembly: GCA_035590195.1. Classification (NCBI taxonomy): domain Eukaryota; kingdom Metazoa; phylum Chordata; class Aves; order Accipitriformes; family Accipitridae; genus Aviceda; species Aviceda cuculoides. The sequence goes on from JAVJGG010000085.1 coordinate 41,942,122, forward strand.
TTACATCCATAAAAAAGGAACCTGTGGGAGTAACAGGGCGCAACGTGCAGCTAACAAGCCCGAAGCAAGGACGCTTACAGAGTCCCACGTAGTCGCAGCTTGCGATGGTGATGGGGGAAGCACCTGAAGCGTGCCCTGCCTCCCCACAGCGAAACCAGCCGCTGGGAACGGAATTCCCTGCATCGTTCCCACTCCCTGGTACTGAAAACCCACCTTCCCCTGAAGGCACCAGCAGCGAGGCTGAAGATGCGGGAAGCGCAGCCCTGGTAAGGACCCCCGTTCCAGCCCCCTGTCACCCCCCACCACCGGGATTTGCTTCTCTAGAGACAGGCAGTGACAGCATTAGGGCAAGAGAAATATCCCACCCAGCTGCTTCATGTCTGGCTCCCCCACGTACCCACAATGGCTCAGCTGGCACTGCAGCTCCCCGAAGAACAGGGCAGCGTGCCCCCATGTTCACAGCCCGCTCCCCACATGCCCCAGAGTTGGGGGGGGACGGTCCCTGGGAGCCGTGTGGCAGGGAGGGGGTTGTAGCTGGGGTTTATGCCCTCACTAATAAAGCATTTAATGAGCCTGGAAGTATTTCCTAGCAGAATGCCCACTGGAAGGCTGGTTCCTCCATGATGGTTACGGAAACAAAACCAACGCTTCTTCATGCGGTTACGCACCCCGCTTTGGGGTGGGTTCGTCTGGGGTTTTTCATCTGCCCGACCTTTACGAGTTTAGGATGTCATCTTTAAGGGCTGCCTTTGCTATCTTCAAAACCAGTGCAAGCAAACCCATAAAGGAATCAACAGTACAGAAGCCAGCCGACTTATTCAAATGTTAAAACTATACCCTTTTATAATGAAGTAATTAAGTGGCACCGGTTCAGTTTTCTGCAGTTCGTGCTCAGGCAATTAAGGAACAGAAATAATCTGCTCCCCTTGATGAGATGCAATTCACCTCCCGGCACTGCACTTCCACAGAAGCGGTTGTCCTTGGGACAGTAAGAGCACTTTGTCTCAAGTTCTTGTCTGTGAAGAGACACAAGGAATTCAATGGGAAATCCAATTTCAGAAGGAAGAGTCTTGATCTGGCCTTTAGGTAGAGACATGGAAATGCTCTAGCTGGGACACGGTGCTTCACAGTCCCGCTTTGCTCCTTTACACATGGCTTTCTTCACATTTACATGTTAGCCAAGTAGGTTAATGGCCTGAACCTCATTAAAGTCAGTTGCAAGCAGCTATTACATCACTGCACAACAGCCTCTTTGCAATCTGCTTCTAATTCAGCAAGCAAATAAGCCAGAAAAGAGAGCGGCCCCACAACGAGCACTGGGGAACCGCAGCAGCACATCGGAGCAGCGGGAACCCTGGGCCCGGCCATGACCGAGGGCCGAGCGGCAGCCGGCACCGCGCAGCGACTGAGCCAGCCTCAAATTCAGCCTTATAAACCTCACTTTGGAGCTGTGTTCACTGCAAAATGCAGTAGAAGCTTTTTAAGATTGAAGCTTTTTGTTCTATTAGAAAGATCGTTACTGAACTAAGGTGAAGTAAGAGAGAGAGAATAAGGATTCCTTTAAATAAAGCCAGCACAGGGCAAGAACGGCAGCCCCAGAAATAGGTGTCCTGCTATTTAACTAATGCAACATCACTAGAAAACTAATTTAAGTATTTTCAACTGAGGAAGTGAAACCAGGTGGAACTCCATGACAAAGAGGGTACCATGCTGCAGTGTGCAGGAGCGCAGGAGCAGCCTGTGCTGAAAATGTTAACAAACCTCTTCCAAAACTATGACAAAAAAACCCAGCAATCCAAATTCTTTTTCGTTTCGTGAAGTTTCTGAAAAAGCTTTTGTGGAAAAATCATAGTTTTGTGAAAAACATCATGGCTTCACTTCTGCAACCGTTCTTTCTCCAGCTGCTTTCACGCTGCACAGTGTTGCTCCCCCTAACTTGTTTGCTCCCGTAACACGGACCCCAAGCACCTCCACGCTCCCTGGGCTGCACCCAGAGCTGGCTGGACACACCAGTGGCCCCACTGCCAGGAACTGGGAGGAGAGAGACGAGGAGCATCCCCGCTCCCTGCCACCCGGAGGCCCAGGCTCCCCAACGAGCCCGACTGCGCAGCCATCGCCTTGCTCAAAACTGCCCCCACGGCACCCCTAGCTCCCAAAGCGCTTTGGGGTGCTGCTCGGTCAAGACGTGCAGGCCCCCCTTACCTTGGGTCCCGCTGCTCTGCGAAATCCCTTCACGCTCTCCTGAAAGGCTGGAAACTGCAACAGAGTGGTTTGCACCGGATTCTCCATCACTACCAAGCTACGGAAGAAAAACATGCAAAATGAGATATTTTTGTTTTGAAGAACTCCCTACGGGAAGAGAATCCCCCCCCCAAAAGCAAAGCCCTGCAGTCTCTGCGAGGTACCTGGGTCCCAGGCTCCAGCTGCCGAGGCACCACAGGAGATGGAGCAGAGAGCGGCCGCTCAGAAATACCGCCCGGGGAGCTGGACCAGAACAACTTGCTATGGCCCTCTTTGGGGGACCAGGGTGTATTTACACCACAGATCGGGAAGCGGATCGCAAGCAGCGGCTCCATCAAACCCCACTCCCACGGTGCCCTCGAGCCCCCAGCACAGCCCCTGCTCACAGGGCCCGGGACCACTGCGGCGCTCGAGGCCAAATCATTTATACCAAAATCACGGCTGTCAGGTTTACTTGGATTACGGAGTGTAGCTGGTGCCCTGCAGGAAAGGATCTTTAAGCAAGATAAATGACCGGTGCCCACTCACGCTCTCTGCTGCAGACGACAGCACAGGAAGGTTTTGTTCTTAACTATCATTGCAGCTGCCTTTTTCTTTTCAGAGGGGAAATGGCCTCGAAATTGTGACCTACCGCTAAAAACAATTAAACACCAGCACCAGAGGTCTGCCACCAAACCAGCGGCAACCCCAGTGCCAGGAGGTGCTGGAGGTGCGTCCCAGTAGGACGCTGCAGAGCCACCACCCCGAGGGGACAGCCGTGCCCTGGCAGGGACATCTCCTTACCCCAGGACAGGGCGCAGCCAGAGAGCACGACTGCCACGGAACAGCTTTTTCGACCCAAAATGGACAGTCCGTTTAGAATGCAGTTTCTAGATGTAAGCCCTGAAAAAAATGTGTCACACCGATGTTCAAACATATTTTTATTTGTGGATAAAAATTAAGGCTCACAGTACTTTATCATTTCACAAGCAGAAAAATGTTAAAAATTGAGAATGATGGGGAATGCCCCCAATACAAATTCCTCTAACTGCTGACATGTTTTACTGAAGACCCAAGGTGAACAATCGTACAGGGCAGCTACAGTTATTAGTTTGTAAACTAGGTGCTAAGTATACTTTTTTAAGAAATGTGAACAGAGTACTATGTTTCTCTCCACTTCTGGCTGTCCGATACACATCGATTCCATAAAAACACTCAAGAACCGCTGGGATGATAACACCGACCTTCCTAAGAACAACCCACCACATCTACAATGCATGGCACAGGTGTCAAACAGGGGGAAGAGCACTAAAGATCACAAATTCAATTTCCATAAGACATTTTGATTATAGTGCAATAGTTTATGCCTAAAATTTTTAATATTCTGGCTTAAAAAAAAACCAAAACAAAACCAAAGCATGTGCCTAAAGAGCACAGGAATTGCTGTCAAGCTCCATTTCATTACAGACATGAAAGCAACCCAGGTAATTAAAAGATGGTAAAAGTGTATGTCAAACTTCAGTATACACATAGTATACAGGTACACATCATGCCGTCTATAGTTAAGACGCAACTCCAAGAAGGACTTCCAAGCGCGCAGCATGCAGTGAATAAAAACTTTTTGTCCAGGTATGCTGCAAGTTTGTGGTCCAGAAGTACAGCAGTTACTGTCACCCCCAACCCAAGGTGCACCACCATCGCCACATGAGTTTTCTTGTGAGTTACATCCTAACTATGGGACTATACACTGCAGATTTATTTACACGGAGACCATCTAAGTGTCTCGGTCAAAACTGAGAAAGGGTTGGGTTTAAGAGGTGCTTTGTATTCTTTGCATTACTTTTTAGTAACTCCTCCTCTTTTGCCTATTTGCTGTCAAGGCAACACAAACCCGTGGCAGCAGCAGCAAGAGCAAGCCTACTTACAATAAGCAACAACTGCTATAGCATGAGAAGGCTGAAGGATTTCTGCATCACACCAAAAAGATTCATTTCTTGTCATTGCACCCTTTACATCTGAGACATCGACACAGTAATGAAAACAACTATCCTCAACTTTTTCTGACAAAAAGTTAAAATGTACTCTAAGGCCAAAACTTCATTATGGAGGTTTCTTTTGAGATAAGCTACAAAGAACATTTGTTTTCAGCAGAACCCATGCTTGTAACAGATTCTGCCACAGCAAACACCAATTTACAGTATTTTTGACCAATAGCTCTTACAGATCGCAATCCAGTAATAAAAGTACATTTGTATTGGTAATACTTCACTTACATCACAAAAAGCTCATCCAAAGGGCTCAAAGAGGTTACGACAGATGTGGGTGACAATTACAACCCCCATTTGATAAAGGAAGCAACTGAGATATCGATTAAGATGAATGTGCCCAAGCTACAAAACCCTGCCAGGAGCAGGGCTGCGAGGGGGAGGCAGTGGTCCTGACTCCAAATCCCCTGGTCCGCTGCTCTCCTGCACGCCCATGGCCCCAAGGGCTTCACAGAGCAGAGGGCTGTAACGTGCCATCTCCTCTCCCAAGCGAAAGCCCACTCAACAACACAGGCAAAAGAATACATTTACACAAGTTAGCCGTTTCCTGTAAGCAAGAAATTAAACTAAATTTCCATAATGGGTAGGCAGTAAATGTAAGAACAAGAAAAAGCGTGCAATCAAAAGAATACAGAACAAACACTTTCAACCATTATTCCAGTTCACAAATCTATGCAAGTGGAAATATAAGTAGCTACAGCCATGAAATACTCCATGTTACTGAACAGTTTAAAACAAGTATTTTACTCTGCAATACTATGGTAATCTTGCAGCTGAATAAAATGCAGCTGCGTAAATTAAAACAAAAGGATAATAGGGATGAGCCTGGATACATGGTTACGGTTCCACAAGTGGAGGTACCCAGCAGGCACCCAGCAAGCTGGTCAGGTCAGAATTCAACTGTTACTTTCACAGACAGCAATCACAGGACGTGCTCAAAATTCTCAGGTGGATGGAAATAGCTTTGCCTCAATACATCAGAAAAGCACAGGTGTCCAAAGTAACCATCTCTCAAATTATTGCTTACTTAACTACATGAACAGCAGAATATGAATGACAGAAGGGATCTATACAGATGGGGCAAGTCACCTCCAATACCATGACTCCACACTAACGACTATAATGATCTTAAAGATCAAGCTAAATACAATACATACAAAAAAAAAAATTCCTGTAAAAGCAAATGCGTAGAAAGTAAACTGTCATCAAGTATAAGGAAAGCACATCGGCAGCAGGCTGTGAGGGGACTGTTGCACAAGCGTCGGAGGACAGACACAGGATTCGCAGATCCAGTAGCTCTGGTGCAACAGCTTTCCAAACTGCACTCCCATTTTTACGCTTCTATCAGAGTCCTCAGAAGCACACAAAGATATTTCACTGTCTGGAATTTGACATATGCATACACGTAGTAAGTGTATACTAAAGATCAGCCGGTGTGTACACATCTGTTACCAACACGCACACCTGCCGAGCAACGCAAGAGGGAGCAAGTACAGAAAGACAGACAGAGGTAATTTCATAATATTTTAGCATTGCTCTTTTGGAGCTCAATGTTATTGCCATGGGCTAATATGTCAAACAATATAGAACAGGCTAAACAGTATACAACAGATACACAGTAATTCCACAACTCAACAGTACCCACTACTCCATTTGGCAAAATATTTATTTATAATAAATCCATTCAAAAGCAGTTGGTCACAAAGAATTCATTTTACTTTTTTAGGCTGTAACAATGCTTTTGGTAGAAGTAAATAAACTGTCTCTTTTTACACAGTGTACAAAAACAAAGAGACATTGAAATGACAGTTAACAATAAAACACATGAAAACGGGAAGAATTGGTAAGACAAAGGCAAAAGCAATAGGAATCTGTCTGCGCACCGGCAATGCTGCCATGATTATTTACCCGTACAAATCCTCAGCCCCACTTAGTTATTATCCCCAGCACAGCTCTTAACTGCAGGTCTATGCTCCAGGAGAGGAATCTGATGCGATGTAGCAGCTCCAGTCACTCTTTCACAGTACTGCATGTCAACACTGGGAATGGTTTCTGATATGATTTAGACTGCACACAGTACTTTAATAGAAAAAAGTTATTTACTCCCACTCCGTAGTTCCTGGTGGCTTTGATGTCAAGTCATACATCACCCGAGAAATGCCAGGAATCTTCTTAATCTCTGCCACCATTTTTAACACAACCTATTGTGAAGAGGTCAAAAAAAAAAAAAAAAAAAAAATCAGAAGAAAGCACGTAAAACAGATCTGATGAAAACTATTGGAGAAAAGCTTAGAAAAGGAAAACTTTGTTCACACTAATTCTGTTATACAAAAGAGAGAAAGAGCCTACAGTTGTTAGCACATTACCACCAGTTAAGAAATAAATTAACTTAAACACAACCTCTAGCTTCATGACATCCGCAGTTACATTTGGAACTTGCTGACTTTTGGCACTGATAATAAACCAGGGTGTTGATCACAATACACCTCCCTCAAGGCAGCAGCTCTTCAAGCTTCAAAACTATTTCTTGAAAGTTCAGCAGGAACATATGCTGTTACGTGTTACTATCAATCATTTTCAGACTTTTCTCAGACCATCTCCAGCTGAACCACCACAAAACACAAAGCAACAACCTAAGTGAAACTCCTTTCAAAATAAAAAAGGGAGTTCTAAAGGTAAACCCCCCCCCAACCAACCCCTCCCCCCAAAAAAACCCCCAAACCAAAAAAAAAAAAACCCAAACAAACAGAAAGAGGCATCCAAAGGAAAGAGTTTCCATTTAGAGTTATTCTCCAGAGTTCACAATCAATTCATGTTAGCAAAAGTACTCTAGATGAGAATTTGCTAATCCTTAGAAGTGCAGCTTCCTTAAAAATCCCACAGCTCACAACAATGCCACTTATGACATGCTGTTTTATAGTGCAAGCATAAATTAAACAATGCATTGCTTCCCATGGAAAAACACAGAAAATTTTTAATCAAATAGGATTATGTTCCCCATAAATACAGATATTTTTCCACAACATCTACTATTTTGTTACCCCATTATTACCCAGTCTTAAAGTGACCATTTTAGGTTTTGAAGAAGGGGGGGTGGGGGTGGTTTTTGTGGTTGTTTTATTTATCTTTAAACGCAAACTTCAGGGTCAAATGAACCCTAATTTTATATAATGGAACAGTTTACATGGTAACTTAACCTTGAATTGTTTCTTTTTAAATGGATAATAGGCTGCCTTAAAGTAGACGACTTCAGTTACGTACAATTACTAAACAATGCCTATATGCTTTTAAAGTATGTGGAAAAAAAAAAGTCAATCCTGTTCTTCATCTACACTGCATTCCCAGAGACAAAGTACTTGAAACTGCACATGGATAGTTTCCCAGAAAAATATGCCTGAACTTGACTCCTAAATCCTTTTCGTGACCTAAATAGAAAACAGCACACTTTGAGATGTTAAACAGCAGGTACCAGTAAAATCAGAAGCGGCAATCAAGGGCAATTCTGTTAAGTCAGGACATTTCCCATCCCTAATGCAAAAAATTAACTTCAAAATCCCAGGAATGGTCGGGGTATTCTTTCTTTTTTAATTTATAGTATTTTGCCTCAAGTCTGCTCAGAAACCTTTGTCATACCCATCTGCCAGCTTCTCATTTTGTTAGTTTTCTCCCAAAACACCACTATATTCTTCCTAATGAATACTACGAAAGAGACAAAAAATTGCAACAAAAATCGAAGTCAAGGCAAGCAATCAAGACAGGGAAGAAAGTTAAAATGAGTCATCTACAATACTAGCTCATGTTGAAAAGAAACTCGAAAACCTGTATTACCTCTTCTGGAACCTCATTACCAGGAGTTGCTGCAATACCAGTCATAAAATCACTTGTAATAAAAGTTCGGATAACCACAGATCTTTGACAGGAAGGTTGTTTCTGTAGGGGATCCCGGTCAAAATGCAACGGTGTCAGTATTATTGGCATCTGGCTAATTTTTCCAGCATAACCTTCAGAAAATAGTAGTATAAAGTGCATTAATTTGGTTTAAAGAGACAAACGTGATAGAAGTTTCACACAATTTCCCACATGTACTTCAAACTATACACTAGGAGCTACGTTTACATCTTCTGGGATCTTTTTGCTACTGCTACCACATCCCAGAAGATCACACACAGTGGTGCATACACTAAAACCACTCAAATTGCCACTTGAAATGATCTTCAGCATTTGCAGGCATGCAGAACAAAACCAGGTAGTCTCTGTTATCCCTGTAATTTGCCATGAATGCAATTTAAGATCTGCCTTCCCTCCCACATAATATAACCACGGGGTTTTATCTATCCCTGAATCAAGCCCAATAAAGAGCCATTCACAAGTATCTCTGCGTCTTTGACATATTTAAGAGAAAGCTCTTTAGTATCCCTGTTGCTGGTGGTTGATAGGTAACTCCAGACAATCATCTCTCACTTTTTTTTTTTTTTTTAAATATCTTCTTCTGAAAGCCAATACACAGACCCCCTAATTTCACTGTTTAAATGATGTAGAAGTTTGAGATTCAGGTGTGTGGCAGCAAAGCCAGTCTAACACAGATGCAGCTCTCACCCTCTGCTAGCACCAGCCTGAACTGTTGGTACAAAGAGAGTTATCACTTAGTGAAAAAGACAAGTCTTATTTTTGGGAACGATTCATTCACACAAAGCCAAGTGTCACCAAAAGTTAACAAGACACATCTACAGTTTTACAAACACAATGGATAGTGTTATCCTCAGCCTTTTGAGGCTATTTTTGTACAAATTATGCTAAGACAGCTTTGCAAAAAGAGTATGTATTTTCAAAAGAAGATATCCCTTGTAACTTGATTTATACAAAATATAGGCAAGTTCGATGAACTGCTTCCCACACATACTGCATCTTCAAACATAATTAAGTAAAAAAACAGAACAAAACACTGAACTTCAAAACTACTAAACTACTATATTCCCAGACTCTGCTTGTGTACTGTATCACAGAGTATTAAATGCTCCCTGCATGTTAAGGGCTCGAAGTATTACCAGCTACTAGCCTGAAGTGGTTGGGTTTACAAATGCAGCTTTTACTTTAAGAAATATGAAACTACCACAAGTAGTGAGCATCATCACCATTAGAAACTTAGTATTTAGGCTCCTTTCTTTCCACAAAAAAGCCATTATTTAGAAACTATGTCATATTTCTTTACACAGTGTATTTACTTCAGGTAACTACTGATGACTGAGATCATCAAAGAGAAGTAATTTGGCTAACCTTCACTGGGCTAACAGTACTTTTTGTAGAAGTTTGCACTGCAGTGAAGCACCACACCTCTGAGCTTCGAGACATGTTAGAGGCAAGGCTCAATCCCCCAAAATCCCTTAGAATTAATCCTGCTAGCAGAAAGGCTAGCAATACCTGTCCTTTAGCTATCAGCTTCTGCAGCTTTCAGAAAAGGCTCTTGCCTGTCATCCCATTAATTTATCGCTTTTTTGGAGATAATTCAAGAACCTTGTAGATTTTGACAGTACCGCTATAACTATACCCAGTTAGGTTTGAAGGGATCTTGAAACAAGACCTTAATCCATGTGATAAGGTGAAGTACCTACCAGACTCCCTGAGAATATTGTGAGCCTCAAAATCAGCTTGACGTAAAGTGCTGAGGACTCCCGTTGTCAGGAAAGTGGGGGTGACATCTGTAGGAGGTTCTTTGACCGGTGGACCGAACACATACACAACTCTGGAAAACAAACAGGATGGTAGAAAAAACACATTTTGCGTACACAGAATAAGACAGATTGCCTAAAGACTGCATCTTCAGTATTGCAATGACAAAATAAAACTAGGAAAAAAGCGTAATATATGATTTTTGCTCCTTAGCTACTAACTGGAGCTTAACATAACTTCATGCGTTTATATTCTATAAACGTGACATGCACGCTAGGTTTGGAAGTCAGATGTATTATTTTATTTTGGTTTGCTAGAGACCAGCAACAGCCCCAGTATTACTTATTCAAGAGAATAATCCTTTGGGAAAAAAAAAAAAAACTAACTCAGCAGTATCACAACGGGTGTTTTTTCAATTTTACTTTGATGTCAGTAAAAGTTAAAATTATTCTAAGAAAGCTACTTAATAAGTGCTTACAATTTCTATCTTCTCTCCTAATAGGAAACCACCAAAAAATACCATTAAATAGCAAACCTTATTGTTAATGAATAGCTGTGTTTTCAGCACAGAGAACTAGCCCTGCAATTTATAAATCTACATAACTGCATCTGTAATAAAATATCTTCTGAATTCAAACCAGTCACATCAGCTTTGCCTTTCTAATCTCATTCATTGTGTTTTATAGGTTGCAGAACAAAAAGCAAAGTATAATATTGTCTAACTGGCCTCATACAAGGATTTACTACGACGTATTCACACAAGTTATTTGAGTTTGTAGATACAAACCAAGAATACTTGTCTAAAATCCAAAGCAGAAAAATATGCAAGCTTTACATTCTGTATTTTTGTTTGTAGTATAAAGTCTGCAAGCATAGCTGGGCAGAAGACCAACTATTTCAGCGCACTCCTCAAACTGCCAGCTTCAGCGTCCCTATAAACAGCAATGAAAGATTCTGAAAACATACCCTGGTACAGCAGAACTCCCTGAGATGTGGTATATACAGGAGGGTAGTATTAAATCCAAAAGAGCTTAAAGACGACAGCAGTGCTGTAAAGCACATACTTTGAAATTGCACACACAATCCTGATTTTATGCCTTTTGTTCCCTCTGCATTTAGTTTAAAGCAGTATCTTGCAATTCAAGATCTTGGCTTTAAGAACAATACCTCTTTCAGTAGGGGTCACTTATATGACAAAATTAAGTTTTGCTATAAGCAATGAGAAGCAGTTTTGTCAGAAAATCTACAGCCAGGCAAGGAGGATACACATTCTCCAGAACTGATTTGGTATCTAAGCAACTTCATCTGCTAAAAAAGTTATGGAATCAAGTAGCTAGAAAATGCATATTTACAAGAGAGCTCAATTAAGATTAAACTGCCCAGCTTTGGAGCTCTCCTATGTGCCATTAGAACTGACAATCCCACGTAAATTCCCTTTTTGACACAAAGCAAAAAAAATACTGCATAACAGCACAACTCATCAGCAGGCTCAGAATCTTTCAGAGAAGATTTTGCATAAGTTACACTGGATGTTGTCTAAAATCAAACATTTAAAAAAAATGAGACAAGCTATCAATTTCTTTTTCAAGTTAGTAAATCCAAAAATAAACCTATGTTTTGATTTATTGTATTTCTAACCTCTGTATGATACACCTATCCAACATATAAAAAAAATTCTACCATAGATTAAAGAGGAGAATGTTTGTGCATGCTAAACTTCCATATATTAAGTAGATCATTAGAAATAAAGATAATTCAAAATACTTACCTGTTTATGTTGTGGCACATGCGTGGTATGAGCCTGGCAAGAAACATAAGAGACTCCCAGTGTGGAGCATCTTTACTAGAGATGCCGCAAACATAGCTATATGAACGACAGTCACCCTACAAATTAAAAAAAAAAAAAATTTGAACATGAACTTTGCTGCCAAAATAGTTCACAATACTTTCTCGTTTATCCTGTAGATTTTGTGCCAACATTTAGCAGACACAAAGCTCGTGAAATCAGTATGCTGAGAGATACCAAGTGAATGAAAAAAAACAGAGTAAGATGACAGACTTCAAGAGCTAACAAGAGAGGAAAGGAAAGATTCAGAACGGAAAGATTCTTATAAGGTGACCAGAGCATAGGGATTGACTGTATTGGTATTTTTCATGACACCATCTGAGAAAGGTCTGTGACGAAGTATAGAAATCTGCTGATGATGCTGCTGTTTAAAACAGTAACAAAAGCTGACTGTAGAGTTCCATAAGTGACACACAAGATTAAGTGGCTGATAATAAGAGATGTAATGCAATACTGATAGTGCAAAGAAAGGTACTTTAGAGCTATGACTACTCAGTAAAGAAATCTTCCAAGTTATTGCACACAATTCCATGAGAATGTCAGCTCAGCATTTGTATTTGGTTTGTATTTCTGTCACTACAGGACAGCCCACAAAAATGCTTACAGCATTAGCAAAGGAGCGAAAGGAAAGAAAACACTATGCCACTGCACAGATTCAAGTGTGTCCATATCCTTAACAGCCTGCACTGCTCTGGTTCCTTTCTTCTCAAGGATAAGGGTATAGTACAATTCAAAAAAATACGAGAAAAGGCAACAAGCACGTTCACATGTAGGAAGCAGGGGTTTTTTGACCAACTTAGCGTAGGACTCCTGAGCCTTAAAGGGGGCAACAGGATTACAACAGAGGTCTACAAGATTATGAATGTCATGAAGAAACCGTCTATAAGTGACCAGCATTATTCAACCTTAATGATATCCTCAAATACAATACTTGGCATTTACTCAAGTGTCTATTCAGATATCTTGACACTTTTGCACTACACCAGCACTGACAAATGACAATAACATAGGTATCGCTGTCACTTGAAGTTTATGTTCTTGAGTCAAGCCCTTTATTTTCAATCTTAAAGGAGCAATTATTATGCTTCACTGCAGCCTGCCACACTGCCAGGAAGCAGCTTTCACAACATCCCTGGAATTAATCCATTTACCTGCACTCCCACAGTTTTGATTGGTAACAAGAAGGCATTCAGTGAATGTAGGCTTGTAATCTGCATCAGCTTCTCCTGGTCTTCTTCAGTTGTACATGCTTTGACCCTTTGCAGCAAAGTATGTGGCTATGCAATGATGCAGAAAAATAAATGTTAATTAAATAAAGCCCCCAAGCACTCAAACAGAACTTACACAGTGCAAATAAAACCATTATTTAAGTAGCTGTTTGCTTAAATTTAGTCTACATTTACCCCTTGGAACTATTTAAAAAACACCTTTCATTTAACAACTAAATTTTAGCAAAAGCAATTTTATTTGATTGGACTGTATGTATTTTAAGCTGAAGCTCTCCAAGGCCATACGTGAAGCTCTTTTCCTACGCTCATTCTCTCTTTCACAAAGCTGTACTTTTAATTTTTGTTTTTTATCTCAGATACAGAACAAAGCAATAGCCTGTTATGCTACACTACAATTCAATATGTTTTAAAGGAAAAACATATGTAAATACTCGCCCTTCAGTAATTCCCAAAAAAGTTTTGGAAGTTGTTTTGAACTTACGCCTTAGAGCAGGCCTCTGCTAATGACTTTTCACCCCCCTGCAGTTTAGTTCAAGGGAGCTTACAATAATCACAAAGGTCATAACAGTTAAGAGATTGAGAACATAAACATTACTGATCAAAAACTTCAGGTTTTTGTTCAGGACATCTGGCAAGCCCTAGTTCCTTGCTCCTGCTCTTTCATTTAGACATTCGGTGATTGTTAAGGCATGCAAGTCTAGAAAGTTACAATTATTTCCGGAAGGGAAAATCTTTTCCTGGTACTATGTGATCTGAAGTACCTCCAAAAGTCTCATCTGCACAAAGTTTAACTGAAACAGAACTTATTTACTATTTGAAAGGTATATAAACTTCCATTTTCCAGAAATTGTTCAACACTTGCACCAATCATGGTGCTAAAAATTCTACTGTACTATACTGAACGGCTTCGACTGAGTTGTACTGGAATGCATTATTCCTTAATGAGCACAGACAAGTAGTTTTCAACTTTTAGCAGCCTTAACCCCATTGCAGGCCACTACAGAACGATCATACTACTTTTATGCACATTAGAATTTAGCAGTTTTCTTACCTTCTTAACACTTGCAGAAAAATCTGCAACTATTTTCAAAATGTTGTTTGTTTCAGGAAAGTCTTTGCACACATAAGGTTCTTCAGCACATATCACTCTGATTGCTAGACCAGGGCCTGCAACGCAAAGTTGAAAAAACATTATATTAAATAACAGGAAAGCTGACTTTCATCTAAAAGTGTGACAGCATCTGGAACAGCAGGTCAGTCATTGAGTACAGTATGCTTTGCCATTGTACCTATACTTCAAATGTCTTAACACCCTACAAGACAAAAAAACCACACAAGCAGTTTATTCCAGAGCAATATTTCTGTTCGGTACATTTAAGCATTATTTACCTACACCTTAAATTGGCTGGCTGTGTACAGCAGCGGTTAGTGGTGATGAAGTGTGGCGGATGGCAAGCCAAAGCGAACAGGAACCTCCTCCTTCCCTTTGCTAGGCAACTGGGATGAAAGAGTTGGTTATAACATATAGTTGAGTCTCCACTGTTTTTAAAAGACCCTTGACAGCTATTTGACCTTTCAACTACCTAATACAAAAGCACGTGTAATTTGCTGGAAACGTCTGAAGACAGCTTCTTGCATTTCATGTGATGCTGGTACATTAGCACAACAGCCTACATGCTCTGCCAGCAACTACTACACACCCTGCAGGACAATTTAAAAACACATGGACGGAAAAACATAACCTCCTTAAAAGGATGTGGGCTTTGCTATATTATGTATCTTGATGTTTTCTGATGGAGAACTGTTGTTATTCTCCATGCACGCATTTTCAAAACAGCAAATGCCCCTTAGAAAGGCAGACAGATATAGGCCATTATTTCAAGCAAGATACATCTGACAGCCCAGGCAGCATTCAGCTGCACTTCACTGATAATTCCTGCTTTGGCTTATACAACTAAAAAGAAACAAATACAGATAAAAGCAACTCAATTATAAACTTTTCCTTTAATCACTACATGTAATAAAGCTGCTTTCAAATGCTCTCTTCCTGAAAAAAAAAAATCCTGCTTAAGTAAAAACTAATAAATCCATCAATTTTTTCCTGTTTAGATGCAAGTTTTAGGCTACAACATTGATTTATTCTACAGGTTAAGTATATTCTAAACAATACTGATGTAATCCATAGCCCTTCACTAAGTAGCACAGACCAACCCTCATACCTGGGAAGGGATGCCTTGAAACCAGCTCTTCAGGAAGACCAAGTTCTCTTCCTAGCACTCGTACTTCATCTTTGTGAAAGTCTTTCAGTGGTTCTATTACTTTACCCTTGAAAAAAGAAAAAGCAATTTACACTCCAGCTTACATACTCAAACAAAAAGCCTCAAATGTTTAGGTTACGGCAGCCACACTGGCCTGCTGTTCACAGCATCAGCTGCCAACACTTGCATAAACACTGGAAAGAGAAGTACATGTGAATGCGGGCTTTGTAAAAATAGTTGCAGGACAGAGGCTAAGACAAGGAAGTTCAAGTTTGTGCCAGAAGCATCAATGGCCCAACTGGTGTAGATACAGCTGTAGGTCAAGCCTGCTCTGATTGTCTTCAGGAATTCAGACCATTCTTCCCTTCCCTAGATGTTCAAACCAATCTAAAAGCCCTGAAAATAACATTGTACAGTATTAGAAATATGGGTCAGTAACAGTTACTTTCTCTCCTATGGTTGGGCACTTAACTAACAACTGAGCAGCTTCCATCAGCGTTGTTATGTGACGTCTCGTGTTGATTCTTTCTTATTTTACAACACAGTTAGAGAACTTAGCCCTGCATGAGAAAGGCATTCAAAAAGCTTTTATGGACTTTGGACTAAACAGACCAATTGGGAGTGCAATCAATGGGACAGGACTTGGGCTGCTTATCTTCGGAGTGTTCGACCTCCTGTGTTCATATCATCTTCAAGCTCCTGGTCATCAACCACAGATGTCCATGTTGGGCAATTTCAGAAAGATTTGTGAGTTCTTAAATTGGCAACTGGCAAAAAGATTGTGTGCCACCAGCACACTGCTGGCAGACAGCCAATCAGGTTACTAGTAACGTCATGGAGAAGCTATATAAGAACAGAAAGAACTCATCCCTGTAGGCACCTGAAGGAACTATCCCTAGATTTCAACCCATTTAAATGTATTATTCTCATGCTTTCTCTCGAGAGGAGAGTAATACGCTTGCAGTGCTGCAGTTACTCGAGGGTCAAGAGAAGAACTTTGGCCCTCTCTCTCAACTGCAGCCGATTATCTTTTCACTATATAGCACTGTCAACACACTTGCCCGAAACCATAATGTTCCAGATTTGGACTACCAGATCTGTAATGTTCCAGATCTGGGTACCTAAAGATTACCCATTGACTAGTGTTCAGAACAAGCTACAACAGAAGGAGCAAGTGACCCGTTACACCATGAATTCCAGCTGAACCATAATAAACTTATCTGAGAAGTCTTAAACTACTCTCCTGCTAAAGGCATTTGGTATTGCCCTGCTTCTTTACTAGGATGCAGGTTTGTTTTGAGGATTAAAAAGTAAAAGGGTGAGGAAACAGCTTTCAGCTTGCGGTTGAGAACACCATTGAGAATGTGGTTCTGAACGAATCCATGTTCAATCTGTTGACATCTTCCTCAGTATCCAGTGCTGGACAATACCCAAGCAATTTTGACTACTTTGAGAATGTAGCAACTAGAAAGAAGTGTAATAAATTGTAACATATTACAATAGAATCTAAAGGGCCTCATCAGAATAGGGAGTTATACCAGCGAAACATAGAAGTTGTTCAGTTTTGATACTCAGCTTCACATCTGTGAGAACCAGAAGGATACAACTGTATCCTCTTTTTCATTTACCTCTTCTCTTAACTTTCGAATCAGCTCTGTGTCATTATGATGAGTTTTGATGACTTCAGCTTTGCCACTTGCAACAAGTGAAGCGCTTTCAATGAGATCAGGTCTGAGGGTACCCTGAGCAAGAAAAACCTCTTCAGGTTTCAGATTCATTTCTCCGATAACTTCGTTGGCAATCTGTAAGGTTGAGAGAAAAAAGAAAAGTGTTCCGACCTACTTTTTGGTTGTCAAAGGTCTAAAGGAAGGTAATGGACTGCCCAACAAATGCTACTGAGCTGCAAAAGCACAGACAAACAGGAAGACTAATTATGACACTAGCCCACTGCTGAAATAGTCCTATAACCCTGTATTTTGTTGAACAGAAAACAGAAAGAATATCTTCAGGCTACAGGAATATCACTGTTAAATGTTATATTCTCCCTGCTCACCAACACTGGCAGCTGACAGATGGAAGATGTGTTATCTTCAACAAAGTAACAGAACCATGCCCAAAGTCACATTACCCATCAATTTGGTGAAAAAACATTACACAAAGTTTATACAACAGCAGTGAATGGCCAACCAATATAGCATATCTAAACATGATGGTGGGTCTAGTACAATGCTTGTGAACCATGTTGTGACCACTGATTGACTGCCAAAAATGTTAGGCTTAGGGTAACACACCAATGGCTTCTTTAGGTCATCCACAACTTACACTGATGCCACTGAGTGCACAGTGCTTTAGAATGAAACAGTCTGATATAGAAGATGTATCTAGAAATCATTTAATTTAAAAAAAAAAAACAAAAAAACAACCAACAAATAATTATAAACATTACCTTAACAAAGGTGTCACCAATAATTTTTCTTTTTTCTTCAGGACTTGTAGTCATATTTAAGGTCTTGCTAATTCTTTTACGTGGAGTTCTGTCCTCATCCGAGATGGGCAGAGTTGTTGTACCATTATAGAATGAATGAGCTGCATTCACCACTGCAAGAAATTACAAGAATTTTTTGGCAAAGCCAGTAAAGATTTTTATGCAAGGTTGCAAAAAAATAAGTTTCACTCTATTGCTTTAAAAAAAGAAAATAAAAACCATTCCAGTCCTTTGACTATGAACTGCATTAAATAGGGCTGTTCAATACCTCAAGAATTACTTGTAACAAAAGCATTTTATTTCTCTTATTAGCCTATGCTAGAGGGCAATTTTTTTCATATTATGAGACTAGGCAACCATGTGAAAGTTCAGTTCTTGCTTCCCCTCTTAGATTATGATTTACTTGCTTTATCTAAAAAGTTTACAGGATGGTATTCCCCCAAGGCCTTTCTGCAACCAAAATTAAATGATGCACTATTTACTCATGGTACATTATGCCTCTCAATATGGAGAGGCCCTCCACGCAGAGGTCAGCTAGGAGGCTCTTTGGCATCTTTTACCAGCACTGAACTCCATGACCTACTGAAGGAGCATTTGCAGCAAGGGGATTCCCTCAATTTGTTACTCTGTCAGCGTGCCAGAGACCAGGTTTATTGGTCTACAGAGTGCAAGAATAAGACATAGATTTTCCACTAAAAAAAAAACCAAAAAAACATGCATGCAGAACAAAGCTTAGACTTTGCTGCATCAGGATACTGCAACCCAATCTGCAAGACACTAACAGGCAGGCTCCCTGCACTGTTTCACACTATCAGGCTAGTGGAAAGCATTACTCACCTAGTGCCACGCTTCCTGACCAAAACACAGGAGAATCACTCGACAGCAGTACTTACGCACAGCCCCAGGAATAGGCAGCTATTACTCATGAAATAAATCAGCCGGGCAGTATAAAGGAGCTTTCATTGTTTGCTCAACTCAGACATACATAATTTGTCATCTTTGACCTCCTCCTAACTTCAGGTACCAAAAAACTCTCTATCTTCTCATCAGCTATGACAAGGTACCTTCCACTCTCTTGTACTGTATTGCTTCTCAACGAGCTACTCCAAAAACAACTAAAATGCACCTCTTTAGAAGCCAGGAGAGCAGGAAAAAAAAAAAAAAAAAGCCTTGAAAAAGTGATTTTGGCTATAATAGCATTCAATCACTCAAATGAGCTCATAGTTTAAAAAGAAAGAGATCCAGGACAAGAAATAAAGCCCCAGTGGAGGACTGCTAACCAAGCCACTGAAGAAAACTGCTATCAAATGAGTTTTTCAGCAGTGGAAAAGGATTACTCAACCATCGGCAGAAAAGCAACTGAGCACCAGTGACTGAGGCACACATCCACTGCTTTGCTGTGCTCCAACAGCAGATATCTCATCTCAACAACTGAAGAGATGGGTCAGTTCATTGTATGCTCCAATCAAGTAGGTAAGGCTTAGTATTTTAGGTCTGAAATTTTGTGACGAGGCCTAGGTGGTTCCAAATTAGCAACCATGCTTTGATATATAAAGTCTGAGAACTGCGAGGATCAATTAGAATCAATGAAACAAAACACTAAATGTACATTTTAGGAGACTGGCCATGTCATTAGTGGTATCAGGCATATTTAACAGAATTATAGTACCTTTAACTTGAATCCCAAGCTTTTTGAGTGCCTCCTCCACAGACTGACTCTCTCTTTTGCGCATAAATCCATTATCTATGTGTACAGCTATGACTTGATCTCGGTTTAAAGCTCGGTTCAGGAGAGCAGTACACACTGTTGAGTCCACACCACCACTGAGTAAAACCTAAGGATGAGGAAAAAAGGAAAAACAACAAAATTTTGTCAGCTCTCTATGGAGGAAGTGTTAACAAATAATTCAGATACAACGATGAGGATCAGAACACTATCAACTTATAGTCCATTATTTGGAGGAAAACAAGTAGTCAATCAATATATCGACCCAACTGTGCGAACTTTCTAAAACCTGTTTAATGTATTACCCAACTCATGACAATTCTGCATTTTTCAAATTAACCCAAGTAACTGTAAGTGTTAGTGTTTCTGCCAGGCTTTTACAAATAATCTTTCAGCTTCAATTCAATCTACTTACCAAGACTTTTGATGAGCCCACTTTCTCTTTGATATTTTGAATGCACTGAAGTTCTCTGTTTTCCACTGTAAAGGTACCACTGCATCCCGCAATATCATAAAGAAAATTTTTCAGGATCATTTTTCCATTCACTGTGAGGCTAACTTCAGGGTGGAACTGTGCTCCATACAGTTTTTTAGATTCATTTGCTATGCCTTCATTGGTGTGAAGAAATGAGCGTGACAAAAAAAAAAAAAATTGGAAGTGAAGGGCACACCCAAGAAAGTCAAGCATACACTTTGAGTGATTCATTCTGCCACATTTTGGCACAAATCACCAATCAAAACTAAAGATTCTGGATTAAGATAGAATTTAGGATTAGGAAGATTCCTTAAGATTAGGAACAAGGGTACTGCTACGTAATCTAGAACACGCAATCCCTCAGAAACCAAGGAAAACACTCAGACATCCTAGGAAAACCATTGTGAAAACAGGAAATAAATCACATTAATTTTTTCCTCACCACATGATACCTCATGCAACCCTACAACCAAGCCACGTTGACACCGCTGCATCCACGTTGAAAGGGTTGTGCTGGTGAAGTTGTGCAAGAGTCCCTACGGGGGGGGGGCATGTTTGTGAGCACCACCGCTCTCTTTCTTAAGAGTCTCTGGAGGGTTATTTTGAGTAGATCACAATACTGCACCTTGCACCAAGTAAGTGTTGGTCAGACCGGGATTAAAAAAAAACAGTAAGGAAACTGCTTAATTCCACTGACCTGCGTTAGACTCCCAGGTACGCTGTATCACTGTATTTTCTTTGGCTGCTGGAAGCCTGGCTACCACTTTACCAGCATTTCTTTGCTTGCTTAGGCACAAGGAGCCATAGGCTTTTGTAAGAGCCCACGGGAAATGGCACAGGAAAGTGTTGCGGACAGGAACAGTACAACTCTGTTTCTAATGCCTCCATGAAGCGGTGTTAAAGATATGAGCTCTGGTGCAGCCTGCACACTGGATGCAGAAAACTTTACACAACAAAACAATTTCTAGGGCGATCTGAGTAGGCATGAATTCTAGACCGCTTTTGAAGGCAAGCCAGAATATAATAAATACTCCACCTAATCTTAACAGTAGTTTGGAAAGAAACTTTCCGTAACAAGACATCTTTATATCTTTTAAAAGGTCGTTTTTTCTCAAATTAGTTACCTCTCTGATTTAAGAGCAGTATCTCAAGCTCTTTTTTTTTTTTTAAATGAAAGATTTAAAATAAAGCAGATGAATACTTTGAGATCTTACTAAGGGGCTCAGCAAACTTAAGACCTCTCCAGGTCTCCCATCTCCCAGGGAAGAGACTCAAAGAGACTGTTTGGCATTCAATAATTTAAGTAGCTTTCAAAACCCAAATTCTAAGGTCCTACGTTTTTCTGTGACAATCTGTGTATAACGTTTGAAACGCCGCTTTCAGTACCAACATTATTTTTGCTCAATTGAATATTCATGCAATAATATTAAATACAGTAACAAGTTAATCAAGCCTTATTAATTAAGCAGTGTTTGACTTATACTATTATACTGCAAAAACCAAACACTGCTTACACTGCACACTACAGGATGCATCTTCTTCTCCCCTGCCTTAAGGGCATACAATACATTATTTCAAAGAGAAAAAACACATGCATACTTTGAAATAACAAACTGCAAAAACTAAGTTAAATTTTCCTTAAACCATGGATTTAAACCCAAGACCGTTCACTTTGAAGTCTATATCTTTCTTTACTATCAAGACAGCACAAGATGCAAGCAAACACGTACCAGAAATGGTTAAAAACAATTCACTTATTTGGCAATTAAATAACAGAGATAGTCTGTTCCCATTTGGTCTAACTACTGTCTGCCATATTCCTTTAATGAGTACTATCAAAAGACAATTTCAATTTTGTCAAAAACCCAAATAAATACCTGCTATAATGTTCCCAGACTGTGCAACCACTTTGAATCCATCAGCTACTTTATCCACACTGTCTCCATGAGTGAGGAGCACAAGCTCTTCCTTCTGAAGGCCCCTAAACAAAGATTAAAAACTAGAATAAATTAAAAAAATAATAGAGACAAAATCAATTAAAAAAAAGAAGAGAGACCTAACTACCTGCATTTCCAATAAAAGCCCTTAGGGATCCCAGTAAAAGCAGATCTCATTTGACCAGGCCCATTTGAAATACATGCAGGATTTCCTTCCCAGAAACAGCCATCTCCAACTCTGAGATGCCTCTGTTGGAAGCTACGTGAGTTCTTGTACAACACATCCTTCATGCAAGAGGTAATTCATCTTAATTCAGAAGGATGGGGGTTTTTTATAAACATGCCAATATTGAAGCATCCCCTCTTTGACATGTAGAGCCATCTAGTGTCAATCAGGACACTTCGAGTCCTTTTTATTTCAATGAAGTGAAGTTTTCTTGCTCAAAACTACATGTTTTGAGGACAATTTTGGCACCTCAGACTTTAGGCAGGGTATAAAGTTCTGCAGTAGCCCTACAGCAGAAAGTTAATAAAATTGGAATGCCAGGTATGAGTAAACTGTTAGAATTATTACAAGGAACTTGAGAGGCATTGACAAACTACCAAGAAATCTAATTCTGGTTTTATAAAACATCACAAAGCAATTTTAAAGGAAGGGAGAAAAAGAATGGGTTTGGATTTTCTATTACCTTTCAAAAATTGGATGGTGCCAACCAATACAAGAGTAATGCACTGCACAGCAGAAGACAAGAGCTTAACACAGATTCTCATGCTGTGGTACACTTCATGGTGTCAGTGAAGACGTACTACTTTGAAATAAGGGGTTTACACACTATTTGAAGCAAATATACCCGCATTTCTAGACTCAGTTGAGAAATTATGCCTAAATATTTGTTTAAGTGAGTAACTTGCTTACTCATGAACACAGCTATAAAAGTTTTATTAGAAATTATCAGACAAGCACGGGTGCAATGTCACTATTTTCTTTAAAATAAGCTTCCTCTCACATCCAGACACCAATTTCCAGACTGGTATTTCCAATATTGTTTTGATAATGTAAAATGTCTACATACCTGAACAGTGAACACGTATTATCCAGAGTAATGCTGAACACTCCATCTTCTCTAACACTCTTCTTGTGCACTGTACCTCCAAATACCTTATTCATCATCTGTCAAAACAGAAATACTACATGAGAAAGCACCACATAATCTAGTAACATTTTATACCTCAGTCTGCCTATGACTGACAACAGCTCTAGCCCTCCAATACATACCAACCTAGTTTTTCGTGATTATACTCATTTAATATATTGTTTTGCAAATGATAAGAATTCTCTTCAAAATTAATCACAGTTCTGTAGTAGGCTCATTCCCTTTTGCTGACCTTCTGTCAGCATATCTGGGGATCGCTGCCACACATGAGCAGCAGAAATCCACAACAGCAGACAATAGGTAGAGATTTGCAAAATTATGCATATTCAATAGTGCACGTCTACTTGCACTACTGCTCTGCAAATCAGCTGAGTATCTGAGGCCAGTTATCACAAAAACAGTTAAGCTGCTGAGCGAAAATCTGATTTATCTATTCTTAAGTTAAAGGCCCTCTGATAAGCTTAAACTTCTCAAAATCTGGCTCCTCAGCTCTGGAGAACCAGTCAAAAACTTGAGTCTATTCCCTCACTGTTATTTTTGTGACTCTTAATAATCCTTGCTATATCAGAGTAGTACAATTCTCAGCCATGCTTTTTCTTTCTAAAACCTCACCTTGTTGTCTGGAGTTGGATATCTGCATTTTAGATTTCAGAAGTCTTAAAGATTTTTTCCTTGCAAATGTAACTGGAAACTTAAAAAATATTTTTAGAGTTTCACCTTCCAACTACTTTAATCTTCAGAGATTTAAGGCTTCATTTTAGATCTAGTTTGATATTATCCTTACTGCGCTTGATTGATTTCAATCTTTTATAATGAAGTAGTAGTGCATTAATACACAGACTTGATTCATTTCCATAAAGTCAGCTTTAAGGAACTCCCCTGCTTGAGGCTAACTAACGTGGTTTTCAATTTGCTTGGCATTTTAAGGCACATTTTAACATAACACACGTTTCCTTTTAGAACAGGGAGTGCCAACATTGTTTCCGTAATTACCCGCCTTTCTAAAGGAGTTTTTCCAGCCATTATTCAGCACCTCTGAAGGCCTAGTAAATCACTAACCCTGGAAAAAACCAAGATGCACAAGCAGAAGTCACACACCTAATCCATCCCTTGTCTCCTTGGAAGTTTGTTTCTTCACTCAGCTTGGATCTACTAGATCACTACTAAGGCCTAAGGTATGTAAGTGTTGGCGGGGGGGGTGGTGGTTAAGCACTCTTAAGAACTATGCTAGAAACATTCCACGCTTGAAAACAAAAGGGAAAAATTATTTCACTTGTTTACATGAGGGGCACATTTTCCAGTACCAGCTAGACAGAATTAATGACTGCCAGGTTACATTTATTGTGACAAAAAAAGCAAAGAGAAACCATTTATGCTACTGATATGGCAAAGCCAAGAGAATAATACACAGTATGCTCAGTTTACCAATTAGCACTTTAAAAATATCTTTTGCGTACATGGCATACTGCTTATATTTGAAAGGCAGGTCCTTTACCAGTTCATCTTCAGTTAGTATCAGAAATGAGGCCTAAAAGACAGCTGTAGACAAACATATCTCTCAACAGCACCTGCATGCCATAGCAGATTCCAAGAACTGGTTTTCCTATTGTAAAAATTGCTGGGTCGAACCATGGTGCATCTTCTGCATACACAGAGTTTGGTCCTCCAGATATAATGATAGCTCTGCATACAAAAGATAAAGAAAACGTTAACTCAAATATATTGTTTACTTTAAAATCTATTTACTTTAAACATTGACATTGTCTCATAATACTCTTAGAACTCTATATATTCTAACATAAATTTTAACACACACCCCCTAACATATAGCTTAACTTTGCTATGCTACAGCTGCCAAATCCAGCAGCTTACCAGAAAAATATTTCATCAGTTTAAACAAAGTAAAATATAAACCATCTTAAAAAGTGACTGTATTTTAAATTCCTCATAGCCAAACACCAACTACGAGAGAAGCATGATGGCTAGGATCAAATGCAGAGTATTAGCATTAAGATATATATATACACTTCATGATGTTTGTACCATCTGGAGGAGAGTTGCATTCAAAAAAACAGACTCCAAAATTTTTAGAGCTGCTGAGAAAATGTCCCTTAATCCACCCTGATTACAAAATGAAATGGCATTAGCAACAGGTTGTGAATTAGAAGTCTATATAAGTCTATATATAAGTCACGCTATAACACAAAATTAAATCTTTTTAAATGGGAAGAAAGAACTTTCACAAACCATGATGATTTGCAAGATTGTGAACTGCAGAAGCACCGGCCAGTTGGACAATGCTTTTTGGCCTCAGCCCAGGATCGAACAGGGGTGTACCAGACCTTGGACTCACATACTGTTTATTTCACAGAGAACATCAAATTCGTTACGCAGAGCAAGAAATGCAAAATGGGACAAGAGAGAAAGTGCATACACGGGAATAAATGCATCTACTAAAGCTTTCTTCTAGCATTATTTAGAGTGTTGTCATGCAAGTACTGACACAACAGGATTTTTCTATTTTTAAGCAGCAGAAACGGGCAGTGCGCTTACAACATCCGTAGCACCGGCAGAAATATCATGTAGTAACAAGCCCACGCACCGAACGCCACCTCTCATCGGCAGTCACGCAGGTTACCTGCTCCCACCGACGCGCAGCCACATCTCCCCTGCAGCCCACCTCCCCAGCCCGGGCTCCTCGCTTCAACACAAAGGACGAGGTGGAGGACAGGACGGGCGCACCCCTCAGAGCCAAAGCACAGCAGCTTGCGAGTTGGAAAAGGCAGCACTTATTTCTTTGTATGTCGGGATCTACACATGAGCTTCGGCATAAGCATACCACTGACACAGGTGTAGTTTTACACTGAGCAATCTTGACAACGAGTCCCTGCTGTACGTGTACAGGCACTTCTGTTCAAGTCAGAGACACGATGAATTTTCTAAACTCAGACGCTGCTAGAAAGAGCCTGAAAACTCTTAATGCCTGGTGGTATTAAAGCTTATAGTAATTCCACATACAAAAGCGTTTGCTTAAGTGCCATGTGTATAGAACACTATTTAATATTAGAGGAAATACAGACACACCTACAAATCAAACATTCTTATGAGAAGTCGAAATAGTTATACACTGTCGTATTCAAGAAACAGAGCCTTAAAAATCTCCTTTTTTCTATACCAATTAAAATCCCATGGAATACAGAAAGGTTATCCAACATGCCCAAGTATTAAAGAAAAAAATTATGAGCTGAGGGTGAGAGAGGAACCTGCATCTTCTCAACTGTCCAGGAGAAATTAAAACTAGCATGGGATGTAGATTTTGAGAGTTTTACTGCAACGCCATGTAATTTCTTACATACCTTCTTGCATTGGTGTGAATATACCTTTCTCTGCTTTACCTTAAACTGCTTCCAAAACAACCCCACCTAGCTTTGGAAAGCCTATTTGCAATGGATTAAAGGCACATCAGGAACCACGTCAAAATACCAAGAGTAAAATGCATGCATTGATACCCCAACCTCAGGACTCATGCCAGAGCTCAGACAGTGCCAGAATTCAGCCTAACACCAGCAGACCCCCCCCTCCCTGTGGCACCTCCTCAACCCAGGACCAGGATCTTGCAGAAACTGCTAAGGGTTATGTCACAATTAGATGAAACTTCTCACTAAAGATTGCTCTGAAACTATGAAAACTGAGGAGCTGGCTTTTTAAACACAACATGTAAATTCAATTTAGAAAAGTGTTCAGTCTTGCTGCCTGTCTCAAACCTTAACAGAGACCAAAGTGCAGCTCCTCAGCCCATCCAATGCACGAGCTCCAACAAGGAAACCTGGCTATTCCCATGGCACATGGAATATATATCAAAATCTTGCTGTAAAACCACAAACTCATTTTTACAGTGGTCACTAAATAAAGGCACCCAAAGGCTGGCATCAGTATTTGTTGAGCTTTCCTGGATGCAAACGATTGACTGAGACTGTGGACACAAAGCTTATTGACCAATTGACCAATCTGGGTAACCAATAACCTGAAATCACTATTGTAACCTTGAGAAGTGACCTTTTGAATGAAGAGGTTTTGCCACATTTTAGAGAACAATTATTTGGAATGAAAGTCTAACAGGTCTAATCATGAGACTTTGAAGAACCTTCAACTGGGGGGAAAAAAAAAAGGGGGGGGGGAAAGGTCTTCCCACTGCAAACCTGCATCAGTATTGCACAGGCCTGAGAAAAATCATCAAGATCACTAGTACTGTGACCTACACCTCAAATCCAACACACAGAAGATGCAGGAATTCTTTTTAAACCAGTAATTAGGTATATCCATCTTTTAAAGACCTGATTGCTGGAGAATTCTAAACAAGATCTGACAAGAAAAGGTATTTTTCAGAACATTTCTGAAAGAGAAATTCTTCACACAGCAGCTACCTGATAGATCCAGCAGTTCCTGGGTTTTCCGTTCTCTGTGTTTTCAGAAGGGATCAATAAGTTCCTATTTGACTTACCAAAATATACTGTTTACTGGTTCACTAATTATCATTGATTAGAAAAATGCAATTCTGCAGCAAAGCACTGTCTTATCTGTTGTTGGGCACAACCGAGAAGCACACATGCACCGTATTTCTGGATTTATACCAAATTGACAAGCAAGGTCTTTGATGATTTGTAGACTTCAGGGTATTTATTTTCCTCACACACAAGAGAAGCATACCCTGGTAAGCCTAATAAAACAAGAAAAAGAAGAAATGTACAAAGTACTAAATTGTGAAACCTTTTCTTGCTGCAAACAAGTGGTTGTTTCAGTTAGTATTTTTAGTTGCTTCCCAGAAAGAGTTTGGCATGATTTACCACAATATCTTCAGTATCCAAGTTGCTTAAATTAAACTAAGAAAATCATTTTTAGAAACTCACAAAACTTGTTTTCTTGATTAATAGCTACCCTAGTTTAACAGATGGAACAGCAAGATCATCTAAATTTTTGCAGATACATATTTAAAATACAACCTCTTAAATTATACTTACAAATGGAAACGATTAAAATGACATTAAGAAGCAAATATACAAAATGTCTATTACTGCACAAGTTTCCCCAGCAACGCTCAGGTGTTTCTGTGGATAAGCTAAAGGTGCAATCATTAAGACCATTACAATGAAAGCTATTGCGCATAAAAACCCAGCCAATTACCACTGCTGCCAACATCCACAGATACCGTTAGACTGAAAGGAGAGAACAAGCAGAACATCCAGGCAGAGGCATCGCAGGAAAGGACCTACCGAAACCCTTGTTCTCTGATTGCAAAAGCTGGCGTTTCCAAAGGGAAGATCTCGGACTGGACGAACAGCTCGCGTACCCGACGATCTATGACTTTCCCGTACTGCGCTCCGGCATCCAGTATGACGACGGCTCCCTCGTAGTGCCGCTGCCCATCCTTGAGCTCTCCTCCGGCATTCTCCGGCTGCGAACATCACTCACGTCAGTGCTTTATGGTGACACATCACAGGCTGCAGGCTTTAAGCCACATCTCTTAAACAACTAACGCCTGCGAAGCTTGCTAAGGTTGCCTATGCGTTAATTTACAATCAAAATGATAAAGACTAGCAGAGAAACTTCTAAATGAAAAAATCCTCACGTTTATAAGGACCAGTAGATGCAAGTATCTGGCAAGATAAAGGGGCTATGCATTAACACAGCACATCCCTCCCAAGCAGCCACACAAACGTGACATCCCATCTCCCAAAACAAACAGGGTACAAATGAGGGAAGAAAAATGCTAATAAGCTAATGAAGGCAGAGCTTTCCATAAATAAGAAGTCATATCCCCCGTTCACCACTACAGCCACTCTGGCTTTTTCCATTTTACAGTTCCTTATAAAACCCAGCACACCCTATGATAATTAAGAGCATGTGCCTTTTTCTCAAGCAAAACAGGACAGTGCAAACTCAGAAGAAAAATGTTTTTCCCCCATCACACTGCCTCATATGCTGAACTTTCACTTAACATTACCTCCTGGTGAGAATAAAAAGGAAAAATTGAGAACAAATGTCTCTGCTAAATGGTTTTTCAAAAAAACCTAACTTTTGAATGCAGCATTCAAGCAGATTGCACATCGGAACAAAGCAGTGGTTCTCTTTGACCCCGTCACATTTGAATTGGTTGGCCAACTTCAGCTAAATCTGAAAGAGGGCTAGAAAACACAAGGACAAGTTTCTTCCTTTTTTTTTTTTTTTTTTTTAAAAAAAGAAACTGTGAGAAGAGGCAGCTATTCCATGGAAGTGTCCTTGTTGGAGGATCTTCAAGGAAGAATGTGAACACAACCGCACTGTAAGACACCAAGAAATTCAGGCAGAAAAAACTGTGCTGCTTAAAGAAACTGCTTACTTTGGGAGTGATTTTCCTCTTAACTTACAGCTTACACTGTTTCCTTGCCAGTGTAGTTCAATGAAGGAAAAACTGGGAAGGGTTTTACTTTGGCAAACACTGCCTCAAAATACACCTTGAAGCTTATGACCATTTCACGTTTTAATTACGGCATGTTGGATTTGTTCTGCATGTTTGTACCAGGCCACACATCCTTCGACGCAGGGCTCACAGGAGGTTCCCACCGCTGCTGCTCAGGCTCCGAAGGAAGCTGGGGCAGCCTGCAGTATGCCCTGGTATTTCCATGTGGGTCAGATAATCACCCCCACATCAACCACAGGTCACTGTGGAGGAGAGCATCATCCTGCTGGGACACGTTCTCCCCAACAAATACACAGCAAAGGCTGTCTTCGAGCTTTCTTTCTCAGCTACCAAAAGACATCTCAGATAACCATCTTCAAATTAGTCAAGGAAGGCAAGCATGCTGGAAACTTCCAAAGTTCACACTAGCTGGAAAAGGTTTTATCTAAATTAAAGGACATAAGCAGAAAAAACAGTACTAAATCCCTCAAAAGCCTAAATCCAGGTTCAAGTCTTAATTTCTTTCCTTCAGCTGGTAGTTGAGTATGCCTGATGGGGAGCTCTTAAAGACTTTTTAGTCTTGGGTTACACAACAAAAAGGGCACGTGTTGGAGGAGAGCAGACTTCAGCAACAAACACCCCTTCAGATCCCCTGGTCAGATAGACAGAAGTCAACAGAACTGTCTTCCCTTCCAGTGGAAGGGAGGGAATCACTTTTAGAGTAATTCTGGGCATTTTCACCTAGCAATTTCCAAATTAGAAGTTCTTGTGAGAAAGACCAACATCCTTACTCTTTCCTGATCCCATCTTGTGGCACACACTATTCCTTGCAGTGCTATTTCTTATTAAAAGTCTTCAATTGTTTCAGAGCACGCGCTGTAGCTTGTACCATGAAGGGACAGAGCTCGGCAGCCCTCTCGGCTTAGCATCTGAGATTGTCCACTTCCACCTGCAAGAGAGCAGGGTGGGACGTAAGCAGTCCCCTCCAGACCCCCAGGCACACAGCCAGCCCTTGCACAGATGGGTCCCACCTGCCAGCAGTGCTACCACACGTTGTACCCCGGCGTTTCCCAACCAGCAGACCACCCCTAAGAACCTGCAGAAGGAGTAAGAAAAAAGCAGTACAGCTCTGTGAAAGTAGCTTTTACACTCTACAATAAAAAAGACTAAACCCAAGTTATTGTTGGCATCAGCTCAGCTGGACGGATGGCTGAGCATTTACATCTGTAGCTAGTAAATAAATCTCATTTTCAGCACCCTACCCTGAAGGCACCGAGCTGCTTTCAGCAGTAAGGTATAGTTAGCTGGGCCGAAGCAACAGCTCTGAGGAAGAAGACAAGCGCGTGAACACAAAAAGAGCTCAAAGTTACACTGGAGTAGTCTGAGAAACATTGTGTAACACGGCATAAGTAGGTCTGAATCCCAAATGAACCTGCACCTTCCTTACTTCTCCTCAGCAAAAGCAGGACAGCAATACATACCCCTTTGTTACAGGAACGAACTGGACAAGCCTCTGCGCTGCAGTCACCCAGATGCAAGCACTGGGCTCCCGAGCTGGCAAACCCCTTCACTGAGCTGTCCCTGCTTCTTTGCTCTTGCCATATATAGCATCATTTTGCACAATGATCAGAGAAACACTTTCACAGGTAACTGCATCAACATTAGAATTACTTCTTAGTTGTTTATGTGGCCATGAAACATGACTCTTTGCGGTTTCAGGTAATAGCTCATTGCCCAAGGTTCACTGGGAGTCCTTTAATAACCTCCCAAAAATCTCCAAACCCAGCCTAGAAGGTTTTTCCTCAAATGATGCTAAGGGCATTTGGGCTAAAATCCAGTAAAAGCACTGCAGCCATCAAGCAACACAGATCTCCTTATGGGGAACATGTCAAGATGAGCAAGGCAATATGCACCTCACAAGAAAAATAAATAAAAAAATCATTCAGTTGGTGGCCTAATAACTCACTGCTCCCTTAGATGTGGGCTTAGAGTAAACTACAGGCTGAAATAATTTTCTCCTAGTACTACACAGAGCACTGACCACTGTCTTTTTCGCCTGTATGCAACTTTGCAGCATCTCCCTAGTGTACGTCCATGCAAACCCCATCCGGGAGTTAATGCAGGCAACCATCACCACACAGACTGTGTCAGAGGAGTTTTTGTACTTTACTTTTGAGCTTAAGTAGAACTGTAAGGAGGTTCAGCTCTGAAGAGAGCCCAATAGAAATGCTACTGTAAATCACATGGAAAAAGAGGAAGGAGAAAGGCAGTAAGTCAGTACAGGATCTGGCTTTATTTATTTAAAGGCACAGTTCCAAGGCTAGAGATTTTGAACCCAAATTTAACAAGGGAAACTTCATTTAATAAAATCAAAAAAGGAACAGATGCTGTCAATGTGCAGCCAACAAATCAGTTTAGCTCATGCGTTTGTATACCATGCGCATGCCAGGAGAAAGATGAAGAGGATACCAGACAGCCCAGCTCCTGCAGGGAGAGGGTTTATGGAGCCAGCACCTCTTCCTAGTGGGGATTCTCCAGTTTCTAATAAAAGCTCTTTTTCCCCCTCAGTAGGGGTATAACTAGAGTTCCTTGTCTTCTCCTGGTCTATTTTCACAAAAATCTGGAGAACTTGTTATTTTTGAAAACTTCTGTCGAAGCTGGTTTGCCAGCTGTCCAAGGCGGTTCAGGCATTGGGGCAGAGCAGACAGAGGCACTGTTCTGATGTCCTGAGAGTGGGACTGGAAACAGAATGGAACTTGTGCAGGCCAAGAGAAAAATGGGTAGGTGGGGGGGAAGTCTATATTCAGCTAATTTAAATCACAAGTCACCCCCAAAACCACGTCATACGTGAAGAATTCCTTCTATTCTCTCTGACTGATGAAACAAATAAAGCGATTGCACTATCAAAATGCTGTATCTTCAGACTGCTGTTTGCCCGCTGTTTCACAGACCCAAGACCTGGAACCGAGGTCCCGAGTGCCACTTGAACCATATTGCCACCTCTGACTGCACTGCTGTGGCAAGGGTCAGCCTTGATTCATCATTTCAGCGTTACCACTTGGTAACACTGGAAGAAAAAAGCTTCCATTGCTGCTGGGTTTTTTGGTTGTTTGGGGGGGAGGAAAAAAAAAAGAAAACAAACAAACAAACAAACAAACAGAGTTCTATAACGAGCTGTAGTAGGAGACCTGCCATCAGGCTTGCATTACCAGCTAAGGACACTGCATATCTTATTCCTCTGTGTACCTACCCAGTGCTTTAAACTAAGTTTGCAGGTTCCCAACAGCCCAATTCTGCATTATCAGGGAGTTTTTCAGCATTTCACACACCCACACGCTCATAGGATTTTCATTAATGCAATTTATAAAAACACATTAACATACAGAACAGTCATATTCTGGAGTACCAAGAAACACCTGGCAGAGCCCGGTCTGCAGCATTGGCCCCCTCTGTCCGAGCCCTCAGCCCTGAGCTTTCACCCACACTCATAACTTAGGACAAGCCTAAACCAGGAGCCTTGATCTGGCACTTTCAAGCCAGCACAGGTTTTACAAGAGTTTAATTGTTTCCCTGTGGTATTAAAATTAGGCAGGTATAAGAACACCTTTTTTCAAAGTGTAACAGGAAAGCAACTCCTTCAAACTCAGGCAATCCCTGAGACTGATACAAGAGCCCCCAACCCGTTATCTCAAACGGGCTCTAATTTACAGAAGTTGCACGCAGATTTCCAAAGGCTGCTGGAACCTGGCCCCCTGCAGAAACTGCTCTCCTTCGGTCTTGTTACCCACTCCCTGGGAGAGCGGGGTTCATGGAAGACGAGCTTCGTGTCGCACAGCTAGCTCCGGGTGCAACCACCCCAGAGAAGAGGAGCCCCCAGGAGCAGCCCTGGCCAGGAGAGGAGATTGTGTCGATAGTCAGGGAAAAGCCTGTCAGAAAACTTAAGTAGGGACCAACCGTGCACTTAGAGAAACCCCTCAGGGTCATGTTTTCTTACAAACTAGGTGAAAAGTCTAGAAGACGGCTTTCATCCTACTACAGGAGCAGCTCGAGCCAGCTTGCGGGCTTTTGGTTCAGAAGTTGCATCGTCAAGAAAAAACTTCAACTTCACGATGGCAGGAGTCATTCCGTCACGCCGGCACGCAACAGCTATGCCAACACACATCTCTTTCGCCACTGGGGCTGCAAACCGGACACGGGGCGACAGCAGCACGATCCGGGGCGAGGGGGTTCAGCAGGACAGGGGCAGGAGGCCCCGCTCGAGGGCTGGTGGGGGCCAAGCCTGCCCGCTTCGGCGGCAATTAAGCGAAGCCACTTTTCTCCCAAGCTGGCTGAGGGAGCGACCCTTCTCCCCGGGACGTGACGCCCCGGCCGGTGTGGCTAGCTGCCGGGGAAGGTGCTGGCCGTCCCCCCCCCCCGGGAGCCCCGT
>JAVJGG010000085.1:41978088-41992294 GCA_035590195.1 Aviceda cuculoides
CGGGGGACGCAGCACGGCCCCGGGCCGCCGCGACCGCCGCCGGAGAACATGTCGCCCGCCATCGCGGCCAAGGAGGGTGGCCGGCAGCGCCGGGCCGGGAGCCACCACCACTGCCTGGACGTGAGGAGCGAGGCGCCGCCCGCCCTGGCGCTCTGCGGGGACGGGCTGCCGGGCGGCGAGGCCGAGGCGCTGCTGCCGGCGGAGGCGGGTTCGCGGGGTTCGCGGGGGTGCCGGGCGGAGCTGGGCAGCATCCTGCTGCTGCTGGTGCTGTACGTGCTGCAGGGCATCCCGCTGGGGCTGGCGGGCAGCGTGCCCCTCATCCTGCAGAGCAAAAGCGCCAGCTACACCGACCAGGCCTTCTTCAGCTTCGTCTTCTGGCCCTTCAGCCTCAAGCTGCTCTGGGCCCCTTTGGTGGACGCCGTCTACCTGCGGGGCTTCGGCCGCCGCAAATCCTGGCTGGTGCCCACGCAGTACGTCCTGGGGCTCTTCATGATCTACATGTCCACCCAGGTGGACGTGCTGCTGGGCGACAGGGAGGGCCGGGGCCCCGACGTGGTGGCCCTCACTGTGACTTTCTTCCTCTTTGAGTTCCTGGCGGCGACGCAGGACATCGCGGTGGATGGCTGGGCCCTGACCATGTTGTCCAGGGAGAACGTGGGCTACGCCTCCACCTGCAACTCCGTGGGCCAGACAGCCGGCTACTTCTTGGGCAACGTCCTCTTCCTGGCCCTCGAGTCGGCCTCCTTCTGCAACAAGTACCTGCGGTTCCAGCCCCAGCCCCAAGGGATTGTTACCCTCTCAGGTACTGCCCGGATACCGCCAGTCTGCACGTGCTGATGCTGGGACAGGGATGCTTCTTCCCTGAGCCTGGACCAGAGCTCCATTCAGAGCCAGCGGCGGTTTGGTGGTTGTCCCCCGCCCGTGAGAATGCACAGCCTGCTGGAAGGCTGGTGGAGTCTACTGCCACGTGCACTGAACTTCCAGGCTTCTCTGGGCTTAAGAGTGTGGGGAAACCTGCCTTGTCATTATCTTGGCTCACATAAGTACTTTGGAGAGAATTTCCCCCTCCCTGCCCCAGTTTAATGGCCATGGAATAGAAATTATTGTTTAAAAAAAAAAAAACAAACAAAAGAAAAGCTTTGCCTCTTTTTAAGGAGGCCTTTTAAGATCATCTCCTTCTGGGAGGAAGGAAAGGGGAAGTTAAAAAAGGAAAGACTCTCCCAAGATGGTATTGTTCACAGAAGTAGAAATGACAAGCGTTCAGGGTTGACCATGTAAACATTTCTGAAGGAAGGCCTTATTTAAGTAAATTAAGGGGGATTTTCTTTTCTCTTTAATGAATTAAATGGGATTCTGGTAATCCAACCATAACTAGCTGTTAGTGTAGGGATGTCTTCTGTTTGGTGGTTTGTGGGTTAGTTGGTTTTTGTTGGTTTTTTTCCACAAGGGTTATACATGGTGCTTGATGTTAGGCATATTACCTAGAAGATGCTTAAAATGCATGTGTGTTGGTTGCAAGGGTGAGTTTAATGAGCTCATCTTATGGGAGGACTGGAAAAACTGGCACCACTTCTTGATTGCAGTCTTGGAGTGACCATGGCTAGCAATGAAGAGTAAATTCTCATGGTTTTAGTTTCTCTTCCCTCTCTTACGTTGATTGGTCTGCCTGTATCATGTAAGAGAAAGGGTGTGCCAAAATGAGTTGAATTGTTGTTTAAAGGGTAGTTTTCGCTTTCTATCCTGTACCTATCTTGTTGATAAATCCGGATATCGGTTTTCCGAGACTGCTCTACTTATTTTGTCTATGCAGCTGTCCCAATGGCTAACTAGCAGTCTTTCTCTTTCCTTCCTGTTGATAACCCTGTGCCTGGTCTACATGTCAACAAGCGTATAGAGTAGTCCTCAGAGTAACCCTGCTGGTTTATTTCTTCCCTTTGTTTTCCCTTACCGTGTAGTTCATCAGTGCTGGCGTGTCTCTTCCCTCTGGCTGCAGTGGCAGACTGACGTCTTTTTACTGCTGATGCAACTTGCAAGTCACTAATGTAGTTAAGAGAGCATGGTTTGTCTATACTTACCTCCACCGTCCAGGTTTTTTGTTGTGTTGGTTTTTTTCTCAGTTCTGTTTGTATAAATGGATTTGTTGCTATTACAGAGTGCTGTCTTTGGAGGAAAAAAAAAATATCCCAAAACTAAAACACACCAATGCAACCTATTTAACTTGTCCTGAAGTACTAACCTGGGTGGAGTAAGAAAGACAAATAACTCAGATGCTGTAGTTGCAGGATATGGGTTTTTTGGTGGTAAAACTGGCTGCAAGAAATTTGTGTTCCCTTGTTCATGTGACTGTATGCCACAATTTGCTGTGTTGGCGTTTCTCCTGAAGCAGCTGTAGAGCAGCAGTACTGTAAACCAGCTCACTGAAACAAGGAGAGTGGCTTTCTGGTCCTAGCACTTGTCTTTGTAACGGGGCTCATGATGAGCTGATTCGGGCAGTTAAAGCAGCAGAAAACTTGACAGTTTGAAAAGGTGAATAGTTTCTGCCAGTTCAGATCTCTGAACACTTTTGTCATAGGCTGAGTGCCAATGTTAGGGAAAGAACAAGTCAACACTTCGTGAGCCCAAGTCAGCTTCAAGTTGTTGAGAAGCAACAGCATTAGTCAATTTCATTTGGGAAATAATAAGAACAAATTTAAAACCATTCATCAAGACAAATGCTGTGTTATGTTGTTTTAGGCTAAAGTTCTAGCCTAAGAAAATGAGAAATATGTTTCATTGGGCTTATTGTTTGTGCTAGCATGTACAGGAGTAGCACTTTGCTGTTCAATTGACTTTTTTGTGGTTGTTTTTTTTTTAAAGGAGGGAGGGGGGAAGCTTACTGGCTGGGTTTTTTGATTCCTGTCCAGTTTGCCATGCAGTCACATGAATGCCTGTTCCAGCATGAAGGAAGAGAGGTACGTATGAGTTCAGGGTGAAGGTGTCCCTTCAAGGCAGCCCAGACTTACCTGGGCCAGTGACTGTGGAGCGTCCTTTTTCCTGGGATGAGATGTGCATCTGTAGAATTACTTAAAGCTGTTGTGATGAAACACCTGTACCCACTCGCACACCTTTTTGATGGTTATTTTCCAGCCTGGTCTGTCCCTGATCTAGTTCAAAAGTTTGCTTTGCCCGAACACAATGGTTTATTTTGTTAGTAACAGTGTAGAAGCAGAGACAAAATAGGGATGGGGGGCAGGCAGCAAGCAGTGGTAGCACCAGAAACTTTGTGCTAGAAATTCTTTGTGTAAACTAGAATTTTAAAGTTCTTTTGCTTGTAGCTTGTTAGTGGACCTTACTGTATTTGAAAGGAAGTGTACCTTAGTTTTGTGTGAACTGCCTACAACCACAAAAACATTTTTTTAAATTTGGACTATTATATATGGCTTTTTTTTTTTTTTTCCGTTTGTTTTGTTTTGTTTTGCTTTGTTGCTAATCCAGCCATTGCATTGCTGTACTGCAGCTGACATGGTTGACCTGATTGAGAGTATTCATGCGATGATGCTCAGAGCTATTTCTGTTCCCATCCTCGCACTGTAGGTCTCTCACTGCGGTGATAATGCTTAGTGCTATTATTAGAGTACCATTCCTGTAAGTCTTTTGTAGACAGTAGCTGTGATTAGCGTGACTCTGAAAATTCATCTTTTACTTAAAAATATGTGTTCAGGGTACCTTTATTTAACAGAGCAGAGAGCAATCTTACAGCATTGGTTATGAGATCTTTATTTTAGAAAAGGGAAAAGTAGCTGGCGTGGAAACAGCAGAAAATGGTTTGAAATGCCTTTTTTCTTTTACACTGAGAATAGTAGGATATACCTAGAGTAGTCTTCCTGTGTTTTCTTCCATGCTTGTTGTGCTTGTTCTCTTCCTGTGTGTAAGCAGGAGCTAATAATTGACTAAATCTTTGCACTGTCTTTGCCCTTTCACCAGCCCTCGCTGCTTACTTTCAAGTCATCATGAGGCTTCTGGAGTTGCTCCTGACCAGGAAGATAAAAGGCTGCTTCTGTCTTACCCTCTGCATGTTACTGAGTTCTTTCTTGCCTCTTTCATGAAGGTAGAGGATAGGATTATCTTAGATTAATCCATTCACTAACTCAAAAAGTACTTGCCATAAAATACCGGTGTGTTTTTACTATTGCTACCTTCAAATCCACAATTTAGCAAATATCGTATCTGCTTAAAATAGAGCACTTAAATGTTAGAAAGTATAATATCTACTTAAAACAGACACATTTGAGTAACTCTACAACTGTGTAAGGACTTTCATCAGGCCATCTTTACACTCATAAGTATAAACCTTTGTTTCCTTCAGATGGTAGATAGATATTATACAATAAGTATAGAACTGCAGCACAGAATAGTTACATGACTACACAGTAAATCAGAGGAAGAAGTCAGTCACAACTCTCCAGTTGAAGTTCTTTCCCCGTCTTGTAACTATCAAATGTGGTTTTTCCCTCTTTATCAGCTTTTAGTGGTTGTATATGTAATCCTCCAATATTTTCATTTTTATTTCTGTTTCTCCTCCAACATGCTCATTGTGGTAATAATGCACAGAACACCAGGGAAGTGACCTGGTTTGCTGCTGCTCTTCTTTCTGGGATGTCAAGCAAACGTGTGGTTATAGAGTGAGGGGCAGGGAAGAGATATGTCAGTTACTGTATGTAGCTATGTGTTTATGGTTTGCTTGTTTTTAGGAGGGTCAATGAGTAATGTTTTTATCCAATTTTTGATTATTAGGTTTATATTTTTGCAAAATAAATGCATTATAGATACTCAGTGAATTGTTAATGAAGTGTTGATGATGGCTGCTAGAAAGATTACTTTTTTATTCTATTTTATTTCTTTTTCCCCTCTAGATTTCCTGTTTTTCTGGGGAGCTGTCTTTTTAATTACCACTACACTGGTTGCCCTTTTGAAAAAGGAAAACAAGGAACTAACACCAACAAAAGAAGAAACAAAAGGCATCACTGATACATACAGGCTGCTATTCTCAATAATCAAGATGCCAGCAGTTCTTACTTTCTGTCTCTTGATTCTCACAGCAAAAGTAAGTAAATACACATATGAATTGTTAGGTGCTGGTGATATCAGAGTCTGAAAGGTTGCTGGGTCCCTCCGATGTAACTTATTTCTTAGTTTTGCTAGTGGCTGTCATCAGAATTCTGAATTTTCACGTGAAATTTGAAACAGAATTTCTTATATCACTGTGCTAAGCAGGGTTGTACAATAGAAAATGTATGTCTGAGCTTTTGTAAGTGTTTACACAAGCATTAAAGAGAAGTTTGATTGCAGTCTAGTATTAAAGTAATTTGTTTTTAAACACTTTTAAACAGTTAGCTGTTTGTGTAGTCTGCAGTTAAAAGGCCAGAAAATGTTTCTTTTAACATAAATACTATTCCCAGAATCTGCAACTCTGTACAAACTAGGTTTCCATGGCTTCTTGTTGGCTGTCGTGGACACCAACAGCAGTTAAGGCATGGGCGTGAATGTCATTGCTATGTTTAATGTTCATGGTATAGTTTTGGTGCTGATGACTAAGAGTCTGCAAGTGTAGAACATGTCTCGGAACTTATTTGGAAAACAAACCAGAGATAGAAGTGACTTGTACTCTACGACATTTCTCAACTTACTTAATACTGAGTAAACTGAATTTGTAGCGAAACTGTCACTGCTTTCCTCAGTTTATTTTGTCTAACTTACATTGCAGGTTGGATTTTCAGCAGCAGATGCTGTAACAGGACTCAAATTGGTGGAAGAGGGAGTCCCGAAAGAGCACTTAGCTCTGCTGGCAGTTCCAATGGTTCCTTTACAGATAATATTGCCTCTGATTATCAGCAAATACACAGCAGGCCCCCAGCCACTGAACACATTTTACAAAGCTATGCCTTTCAGGTAAAACCAAATAAATCTCATTTTATAGAAATGTAGTAATTTGCATCTTCAGATCAAGTGTAGGATTTCTTGTGTCACTCTAACTTCCAGATAGAAGAACGTAAGTCAGAATTCTCGCAGTAAGTTAAACTCTGTGTCTTGTGCCTCGAAGATGATTCATGTAGTATCACATGTAAGAAAGCTAGCACAACATGAGGTGTTTTTAAGAGGCATCTACTACAACATTAGAGCAGTACCCTTCTGCTCTTATTCAGTGTCAATAGTTCCTTATTCATGAATCCCTCTGACTAGATCTGGGACTGGATCTGTAAAACTACATGTGCTTCCCAATGTAAGAGTGGCAGAACGCATTGACAAGTCATTTGGTGCATCTGCTGGATGTATGATTTACTGAGGTAACTGAGAGGAAAAGAAGCTGAGTTAGGCTCATACAGAGAAGGAGACAGTTCATTTCTGTGTTAAGCGTTTTATATAGGAGTTTGCTTATGGAATCCTACAGCAAATGAATCCAGCGAATTACCTAATGACATTACTCAGTAAATCATGTAATGTGTCTGTAATGGGTAGCCGTTAACTTTAATGTGTTCTTATGCAACTATGTATGGTTTTGCCCAAAAAAAAAAAAAAAAAAAAAAAAGAGGTGGGTAGATCTTGCTCCAGCTGAATTTGGTTGGGTATCTTGTATGTTGCTTTCTACAAAAGTAAATTTCTGTGTGAAGTGACAGAGAAAGCTAGTATAGGACATCTGGCAGTGAATTATGTTTATATGGAAGACAGAATTGTTTAGGTATAAAATGTTTACAATTTCAGTGCTTGTCAAATGTTTAATATCTAATTCTATCTTAGAGTTGTAACTATTTAGATATAAACTATTTTAATGTATTCTGTATGTACAAATGTTCAATAGTTGCTTTGTATCAAGGAAACACACAGGGAGAATTATTTGAATTATGAATTATCTTTCTTATTCCTCCAGATTACTGCTTGGTCTGGAATTTGCCTTTTTGGTATGGTGGACTCCTAAAGTAAAACATGAAGGAGGATTTCCTGTCTACTACTATGTTGTAGTATTGTTGAGTTACGCTTTACATCAGGTAACACACACTGTATGTGGGGACAGGGACAGGAGGGCATTTCGTATCAGTCAACTAGAGGACTACAAATGCTCTTATCTGCTTTTGTCCTTAGTTACACTAGAATTCGTGTAAATCTGATCTGTGTGCTGTATGGCTATATTTGCTTTCGATACTCTTGCCACAATTATTTCTCCCTCTTCCATGTGCTACATTGGACATCTTCTGTGGAGTTATTTTTAGTTGACCCGATCTGCTTTTGTTTCCCAGATTATTAATTTTTTTTTCCCCCCCAAACCCAGAAGCTCAAAAGCATGGTGGAGTTGGAGAAATCCCAGCATTCTGACTGAGTTTCACAGGCATGATGATGATCGTGCTTATTGTGCAGATCCATAAAGTTAATGTGATCCTGGTCCTAGAATAAATACTGTACTGATTTTGGAGGAACGTCATAACGGATCTGATCCGAAGGCCTGGAAAACAAACACCTGATACACACTGGGCTTTGAATCAGAACTAAAACATATGCAATGCCTTGAGTTGATTTTAAATGCAAAAGTGTTATTTTTATATGCTATTTTTGCTGGCCTTATTATACTGCAGTTTGATAACCTGAGTCATTCTAGTGCATGTGAGGCTGGCTCCATTTCAGCGTGACTCGAGACAAGTGGCAAGGCTACTTCTTGCTATTAGTAGAGAGCCAGACTGCAGAAGTAATTTCTCTCTTGTGCAGTTTTTAAGCTGTTGGGATTATTTTTCAGTCAATGTTGCGAACTTCAAGTAATCTCTTAGAACAGTTTTTACGTTAGGGTTTTTAGTTGTCATTGTCTGTAACTGGGGAGACCTTATTGTCTTGTGTGTTTTCTTACCTCCTCTGTAGATCACGCTGTATAGCATGTATGTTGCAATAATGGCTTTCAACGCCAAAGTCAGCGATCCGCTGAT
The DNA here is from genome assembly GCA_035590195.1 of Aviceda cuculoides. Lineage (NCBI taxonomy): Eukaryota > Metazoa > Chordata > Aves > Accipitriformes > Accipitridae > Aviceda > Aviceda cuculoides. The sequence goes on from JAVJGG010000085.1 coordinate 41,986,035, forward strand.
TGGAGGAACCTACATGACACTCCTAAATACCGTGTCAAATCTGGGGGGGAACTGGCCTTCCACTGTTGCACTCTGGCTTGTGGATCCACTCACAGTGAAAGAGTGTGCAGGGGCACGGGAACAGACCTGTGGAACTACAGTTGCTGCAGAAGTAAGTTTTGGAGGCTGTGAAAGTCCCTGTTCAATTATTTCTCAATGAAATTGCTTCTCTTAGTGTATTTTTGCCTTTGAAAACCTTGATAGTGCATAGCTTCTGCTTAAAAATTGCCACTGATAGAGCTAATTTTCCCATCTGATAAAATTAAGTCTGTTTTTTATCTGTACACTCTTAATAACTAACATCTTACCAAAGATTTGCAGTTGCAGAGTAGTTGTCTGTTTCTTCCTGGGCTGGGATGACAAGCTGGTGGTAGAAGCACTAGATTGGTGCCACTTTCTCTGCAGTGTAAGGAGGCTGTAGTTACATTTTTGAGAGTATACCTGGCTAAATTCAGAGTTGTGTAATGAGGCGCCTTGTTCTTGACAGGCTGGCTGTCCCCCAGGTCCCTTAAGTTTTGTGGTACGTTTTTGTTCCTTCTGTCTTTCTGGAGGCTTCCTATCTGGATACCTTGCTACCTTCTCCTGTGATCTTACTTTGCTCTCTGTCTTTGATCTTCACTTTCCATGTGAAACTGAGTGGTGTGACTGGCTGCCTTTGCACTTCTGGGGAGCCCTGTGGAAGAGAACAAAGAACACAGTGTGCTACTGTACACAGATCAAAAAACAGGATGCAAAACTGCCTGGAAAGCAAGGTTTCAAATTCACCTCCTCATGAGAAAATAAGAAATTTTAGCGTGACTCTTTGGAAGGGTGGAAATGTTTTGGCAGTTTTTGTTGGGGCTTTTTTCCATACTCATGACTGAGGTTTACTTCACTCTTGAACGAGAGGACTCTTTGGGATGTGGAGGTTCTCTACATAAACAAAGTGCTCTAGGAGTCAAACATGACTTGTTTGACCTGGAGTTGCAGTTTTTACTAGTTGCAGAGGTGAAACTGCTTCCACAGTCTGTGCTTTTTCAGCCTGTGTCTCATTAGCTTGCCACCACTTGGGTTCCGTGTGCCTGGGCCTCTACTGAAGTTATGTCCTTCCTCCCTCACCTCACTCCTCTGATCTTTTTTCACATCCTTCCTGATGGCGATGTTCCACCACCACTCCCTTCTTGTTTCTAATCTGATCTTGACATGTCTCAGAATAACGAAAATGCTGGCAGAACCTCAACTCATAGGATTGATTTATCTTGGGATTATTGCAGTATTGAAAAATGAACAATAGCAGATCATGTGCTTTACACTTACCCTTTAAATGTTGGAGTTTTTGTCTTCCGGTTCTGCAATTAAAAAACATCCTGGGCTTGTTTTTTCCCAGAAATTTTCATCATTTTGTGCTGTCCATTTGCAGATCCCATGTGGTGAGATGCAAGGGTATAATTTCTAAAGAAGCAGTTTAGATGGCTAGGAAAAAAAAATTTTTTTTTTCTTCATGGGATTCAGAACAGTGATTGCACCTCCAGGCCAGCATGAGACAGCTGGGCCCTTTCTGTTTTCTAGAGTTAGCCCCTTGGGCCAAGATGCTCCATTTCCCAAATGTTTTATAACAGTTTTATTACTTTTCATACTGACGGTAAGCTCAAAAGCCTCTCTTACTAACTCCATGAGAAACAAGGAAGAGTAAACAAATATATTTCGTTATAACCAAAAGCAAGTAAAAAACAGTGGATATCTAATGCCTGCTTTCTAAAAGGCTGTGTTTCTTTATCTCCAGAGAATACTTAATGCATCAACCTCTGCTTCTCTGTTTCAGCTCTGCACAAAAGCTGGTGGTTCCTGTGTTACTACCTTGGATGGTTACTACGTGGAATCTGTCATTTGTGTCATTCTGGGATTTGGCTGGTGGTTCCTACTTGGGCCAAAATTTAAAAAGCTTCAGGACGAAGGACAGACTTCGTGGAAGTGCAAGAGGACCAATTGATGCAGTTTAAATATTGGATGGACTGTCAAGGTCATTTTAGTTTTATTACAAAGACATATCCCATAAACAGGAATATAGGTACTTTTAAATGCCACATCATTGGAAAAATGGGTGGCTGAGGCAGTGGTATGTTTGTATGTGATACTACTTGCCTTCCCAATATGAAAATGTAAGTTCAGAAAGTAATTGTTAAAAGATGGCACCTATGTATTACATACATATCCCAGAGCTCAAGCTTCAGTCAGGCTGCTGGTATAACCAATGTCTGAATTTCCATATAGCAACTATGGAAAAGCTAATTGTGCCATGTCTGTCTAAACAGCAGCATTGTCAGCTAAGTTCCAACTCTTTATTTTCAAACGGAAGTGATCTGACACAGGGAATTGACTCGGGGAAGGATGTCAAAGGCATTTTGACTTGTAGGTTAAGAGTGTTGTCCTATGGAATTCCTTGTGGGAAGATAAACATAAAATGTCTGTGGGCTTTGTTTCTTCTCACTTTCTGAACTGTAATCACACCTCAAAGGATGAAATATTTCAGAGATTCTTTTAAATGTATTTTCTGGCTTTTATAAGCTTTAAAGATTTATAAGAAAATATTTTTATAAACAAATTACACTTGTTTAATTTATTTCTGCTGTTTCAAAGCATTTTGATTTACATTCAAGATACTTTCTTGACAAAAAATTGCTGTAAAGTAGGACTTAAGAGTAACGCACAATATTCTAAGCCTTGAGTCCTGAAGTTGTAAACTGGATAGTGTAGCAGCTAGCACACAAAAGACAGGCTTCAAAAGGAGAGGGCATGCAGGCCTTTGGAAAGCAGTTGTTATTGAGGGAATGAATTGATAGTGTTGGTTCCTCTATGTCACTAGAATTCAAGCATTCGGTTTCAAAATTGGTGGAAAAAATGTGACTATTCCCAGCTAGGGGTAAGAAAAGATGATCAGTGCCTTTGAAAATGATTTGGTGATGACAAACTTGCCAAATTCCCAGCGAGTTGATGTACGACTTGCTGTCACATAAATCAAACAAGTTAAAACCCTGTGGTAGAGCTGCTACAGAAATGTATTACTGATGCTGTGTAGTGGAAACATTCCAGTTGCATTTATCAAAAATTACTTCCCTCCTGAGTGCCTTAGTGACGTACAGCAACTGTATGCCTAGAGAGAGGGCACTTGGACATTGTTGGATGTATACGGTACATCGTTATTGAAAAAAAAACTTATTAAAAATACCTTTGAAAGGTACATGATTTTCTTTTCCATTCTGTGTTTCTTGCCTTGTCAATATTTTTGAAGTATTGCAATCCTGAGCTTGGTGTTCCAAACTCCGGAGGGAGTTGTGGATCTTTTCAGGAAAAAAGTAAATTGGTACCAACTTTTGACTGGCTGGAGGGGATGTAGGGGTGCGTACGAAGTGTCTACATGACATAAGGAATAAGGTGTCCAGAAGAGGACGGTGTGACCAAGTGCTTCCTTGGGCACTGAAGCCTGTTCCTCTGTCTCTTCCCCTCTCCCTTCCCAGAGTGACACCCTTGACGGTTGGTGGAAAGCCAAAGCCTGAGCTGTCGACCTCCCCCGGCTGTGATCTGCGGTCCAGCCACAGCACGTTCTCACTGTTTGTTTCAAGTACAGCAAAACCAGTCAAGCCTGAATAAAAGCACGTTGTTTTTACTCCCCAAACTAAGCGTCTTCCAATTTCACCTCTGCGTAAGCACAAAAAGAATATATTGGAGATGTGTAGTCAAGGGTGGATGCATCTTTCAGCCCTAGCCGGATCATCTCTACTGGATTAACTATGTATGAGGCACTTCAGTTCTGTGTCTTTAAGCTGACCATTGTTCCAGTACTTTAATTGCATCTTGACCATAGCTGGGGACTTATTTTTTGTTTGTTTGTTTTTTGAGGAAAAACTTCTCAAGTGCAGAGTATGGGAAATTAAATCTGTAGGTGTTTTAGAGTTGACTTTTACTTTGCAATTTTGTTTCACTATTTCTTAAGGTGCCAGTGAAACTTGTTATTAATAAAGATGGGTTGAGGATTACTTATCAGTATGTTAGATGATCTTGACAATATCAGAATTAAACATAAACTCCAAATCAGTAGTAATATATATGAAATGTGACTAAATTAAATAACTCTCTCCTATTTCAAACTGGAGAAACAACTGATGGATTAGGATTTTTAATCTGTATTGCTATGTTGTAACACAAGTCAGAAATGTTACTGCTATACCAGCTGATTAGCAGGTCGTTGAAGAGAACCAGTAAACTTTTGGTCTTGCTACATTTTTTTCTCCCAACCGTGTTTTAAAGTGAAATAATTTATTTTTTTTTAAAGAATAGAATTATTGTAGACTTAAATATCTTTAACATTAAAGAAAAAAAACTTTTTAAAAAGACAAGAAGAAAGAAGCAACCCAACCTCGTCCTTGAGAGTCTGTTACTAAAATGGGAGCTGGAGAAGGTGAATGGTACCAGGTGCTGCTATAGATCCCTTAGTTACTGCAGGGGCTTTCTGCTCCTACCTGGCCTGAGCGGGCCCCGGGGGGGGGGAGGGGTCAGATGTGTGTTATCTCTAGCAAAAGGGAAATAGCAGAAACCATATTTTTGTAGGTAAAGGATTTGCCCTGGTTTAAATTACTAAGCAGGATCATTGTGAAGCAAGACAGGTGCTTGGGGAGAGGGTAGAGTGGAGGGTCAGTGCAGGAGGACACAGGGAGGGGAAGTGCTCTCCCCTTTGGTGCCTGTTAGACACAGCTGTCGTTACACGAACTTACTGTGCAGAAAAGTCATCATCACCTGCACTCGCAAGTGTAGTTTGTTTTCGTTTCCCAAGACTTCTTAAGAGGCAAATACTGGTGCTCCAAAATTCTATTCTGTAATTCCAGTGCCCAGAAAGAGGGTGTGTAAGGCAAAGTTTAAGGTCTGACAGCTGTGTAAAATGGGATTGCGCACCCGCTGCTGCTGCGCCTGGCCTCCTGCGGCCCCCCCACGAAATGGCTGAGGATTGAACATGCCGGTCCTGCGTCCTGTGAACTTTGGTGCTGTCAATGCACTCTCCATCACAACCACCCACGGTTCTTATTTTAAAATACCAACTCTACATTTTGCCTTTGTTACGGACACCGAAGAGTCTGCCGGTGCCAATTGTCAACAGTTCTTCGTTTTCTGTAAAGCTGTTTTGTTTCATTGTCTTCTGGGTGTTCTCAGTGTAGTTTCACATGATGATAAATGCTGTTCTAAACTGGCTGATGAGAGAGAGCGTTCAGATGATTTTTGATCTGATAAAATAGGGAAGAGAGGAGAGTTCTGCCACGGAGTCAGTGCTGTAGAGCCCGCTGTGGGAAAGCAGAGCATCTCCCTGCAGTGGGGAATGAAGCAACTGAGTTTTTGCAGGCAGCAATATTGTCTGACTCTCTTGAACCCCCCTGCCGTGAGACAATGCTATTACGTATTTAGCATTTTACCCAACATACGCATTATAGCAATGTCAGCAGTACGCTTCCAAATTGTTGTTTGGCTACAAGTTATGGTTTTGCTGAAAACAAGAGTGTGCACTATTTCTATATTTATTACTTAAAATGTTCACACTTAGTAAATAAAGTAAAACTAACAACTATAGTGCTTTCTTTGAAAAACATTACAGGGTAATATTTACTTGTCCAGCTTACCTCATAGCCAGTAACTTAAGAATTGTTTTATTTTGAACGTTAGATAGAAAGTTTTGATTCAAGGAGGGGTTTTGCTGCCTTGGATTATAACTTCCCAACTAAATCTGTGCTTTTCCTGAAATCCTGAGTTGTGACTGCCATCGGTGTTGTCTCACGTACGGCCTGTTTGTGTAGAAACCTGGAACCGGGTTGCAACAGAAGACTCGGGTAAACATAAATCCTGTTTTATATCATTGTCCAATTATGTTCTTACAACGCGTGTATTTCTTTAAAGACCGTATAGGTGCATTGCACAGAATGGGCATTTGGTTCCGCTGAGGGAAACGGCTGGCTTGAGCCCTTTGGTAATGAGTTATGACTCTTTGTTAGTTTCGAACTAAGGTAGGGAAAAGAATAAACATCAGCGATGAACACAGGCATGTTCCGAAGTTGTTTTTTTCTCTTAAGTTAGCGGCCCCAGGAGCGACCGGGGACCCGCCTGGTAGCAGTGTCGCGGGCTCGGCGGAGGCCGTGCCACAGCTCGGAAGAGTGAAGCTCATGGCCGGTTCGGTGCAAACGCAAACCCGAGGGAGCCGGGCG